>JACEVL010000429.1:0-77500 GCA_020284085.1 Aporrectodea caliginosa | reverse complement strand
GCTGGTGCCCTGCGTTTGGCTCTCGAGTGGCGCTTTAGAAGTTTGGAGATTACGATTTAGCTGCTTGGACTTTTACGCTGACCCGTCTACTCGCCCACCCGTACATTTTGTACATTGTTCGTGTACAATATGCACGTAGAAGTTCTGGAATTAGGCCTACACCTTTGACAGTTAAAGGTTGTGTGATGCAATGTAAGTCTCTTGAATTTCGCAATTGGGTCTGAGAGTCCAACTCATTGACCGGCGTGTATCATATAACTCTTGTGGACCTCCCTATAACTCCACCAAGTTTAATGTACGCATGGGTTAGTTTAGCGTAAGCGATGAACTGATGATTAATCAAAAATCTCCTCCTCCTCCTTCTACTTCTCCTTCTTACAGTATCTCTTCTCTCTCCTTTACTCCCCCCTCCTCCGTCGATAAATAAATAGTCGCTATTCTGACGCTATAGGGAAGTTTTCCGCATAACCATGACAAGCAAGTTTTCTGTTTTTGAAGGCTTTCACAATCACGTGCTTCTACAATCTGACCTCTGACGCATTATCTGACTCATCGTGTTGACAACAGCTGTTATAGGCTGGCCTATACAAGCCAGGCTAAGCCAGACATTCATCATAGGCCCTGCGCAATCGGTCTAAGTGTAGGCCTACCCAGTCATCGTATTCGCTTCTTACGCCATAAATCTATATATATACTGAAGGCCTATATAGTATATAAACGACGGTGTTGTGCATTAGAGTCCATAACACTATCAACTCGTAAAGAAAGCAGGAACCTTGTAATTCGGTTCGCGAGACATACATACACGGAGAGAGAGAGATAGCCTTCTCAACTCGATTCTTTCAGCGCACATTGAACGTCAGAAACAGGTAACGGAGACACATAGTACATTGTCATACATATAATTGAAACAATGAGCAGTAGGGTCGACGCTATATTAAATAGTCGCAATATAAAAACGTCTACATTTACATTTCTACGTAAGCCAACGTTATATCTACCGATGCGACATCAGTTGTGTTATTTGCTGATTAAAATTAAATTGTGTAAACAAGGCTTCTAATGTTAAAATGCAGTACAAGATATAAAAAAGTCAAATTATTTTCGTTTTCGTTTTCTCCCTTTTTTTTCGTTTTTTATATGTTTTCTTTAAAAACGACGTTGTTTATTCCGTTTTAACCGTTTTTAACAACTATGCAATTGTTATTCAGCATTTGATGTTCTGTGCTCTTCCGTGTTGTAGATTAAGAACTATAAGAAAATGGATACGACATCTTTCCTGTGCAACGACATCCTATCATATCTGATAAAGGATCCTTCCAGCTTTTCCCTCAGTTCCCTCAACATACAAACTGCCACTTCCGACTCACTCTTCTCCTACCCACCCACCACCGTCCATTGCGCTGACTCGACCAGCGAGGCTTATCGAAGCCTTTGGTCGCCGATGCAAAGCGTGGTCGACAAGGCAGCAGTGAGAGACGGATGCTCCGAGTCCAGCCTTCTCCCCCACCAGTCGGACCCGGAGACCCACGGCCGATACAAGACGGAGCTGTGCCGTCCGTTCGAAGAAAGCGGGTTCTGCAAGTACGGAAACAGGTGTCAGTTCGCCCACGGGAAGCAGGAACTGAGAACGGTGGTCGACCGCCATCCCAAGTACAAGACACAGCTCTGCCAGACCTTCCACACGACGGGCATCTGTCGCTACGGCAAGAGATGTCACTTCATACACAACGAGGATGAAAGCGGACAAATTAACCGACTCAGCCCACAGCAGCAGCAGCAGCAGCAGCAGCAGTCTGTGTCTGGATTGAGAAAACTGACCGGGAGACAGAATGTGGAATCAGCGAAGGAGCAGCACTTGCAGTCGTATTCGATTCTTCCCTCATCCGTTTCATCGTCCATCACTCGATATGCTGAAGAACTGTCTCCAGTCTCAGGATGGTCTCTTCCATCGAGCACAGCCAGCAGCCCTTCACCCAGTCTACCATCTTTCAACGACGACATCTTCTCGTCCTCAGCATCATCCTCCGAAATCTCTCAAATCCCGACCTGGCGCAAAGCAACAACTTCTCCGTATTCCGCGTTTTCCCGCGCCACCGATTCCTTCGCCCATCCATCCAACCTTCCATCGGCAACAGTCTCCGCATCTGCCCAGCCGAAGGGAGGAATCTCCAGCCAAGACGGTGACCAAAATCACAAAGATCTCTTCGACTTTTTTCTTCGCCAGCCGAAGCAAACCCAGATTGCGATCCTTATGCAATGTCTCTTCCAGAAGGAGAACGGAAACACGTCCATGTAACTCCAGTCTGTTTTTGGATGGTACACCGCACAACATAAGTCGGTAGACAGGTATTTCAAGTTCTGGCATTGTAACCGCCTACAGTATTCAATACCAACTGTATTCAATACCTCCTTATTCAATACCCTCTACATATGTATTTGGACAGCTATTTGTTAGAGTTTCATAAGCTATTGTGTTATTGGTGGATATTTTCAAATCACTTGCTCAAGTCTACCGCGTTTTACTAGATACATTTACCATGGGCATCAGAAAACAAAGCCAAGGAGAAATACAGACAAGTGAACTGAGAGAACGAATGAGAGACGGAGGATTAAACAGACGGAAACTGACAAAGACAGTGAGACGAAAGACAGAAAGAGTTATACAGAGACATTGAAACAGAGACAGAGAGAAAGAAAGTGAAAGACAAGAAATTAAGAATAGAGACCGATAGTCAAGAGATATTGGTATTGTTAAAA
This sequence comes from Aporrectodea caliginosa, assembly GCA_020284085.1. Lineage (NCBI taxonomy): Eukaryota > Metazoa > Annelida > Clitellata > Crassiclitellata > Lumbricidae > Aporrectodea > Aporrectodea caliginosa. Next base: position 74,740 of record JACEVL010000429.1, on the reverse strand, counting down.
AGATGTAAAGGTCCACGAAGTAAGATCTAAACGACTTAGGTTTGACTATATACATATATAGGGGTCTATAAGCTTATATATAAATGTATACAGACCCTATAATCACTCGCCCTACGTTTATTGATGCCCTGCAGGACAGGCTTCCCCCCCCCCAACACACAGCAAGTTCTTGTCACCATTAATCCTTCATGACGACCATTTCTTCAAGAGGCAAATCCTCATCCAACTCTTTGACTTCTAAGCTAAGTCATCTTGCTGAAGCAGACGAAACGATTTCACCATTAAGATTCAGGGCTTCTTCAGCTTAAGCTCATATCACCATTAACTGGATATTTGTGGCTATACATAATTATGTCGCATTCCATTGATTTAATTACACCATTAGTGTATCCTTGTTTAATTTTGATTTCTGGCAGTGTTTTCGCTGCGGCATAATTTATACGTTAATTGCTGTTTTACTGTGTTTTCATTATGATGAGTTTGTCGTTTCACCATTAGGCCGACAGTTAACACAACGCTAACAGTTTCGTAATCTGTATTTGTGTTTTACAAAATACCCGGATGCTCATGTGACGCCGCGTGATTGCGGATAGATCTAGGGCGATAGAGACACACATTCTGCTGACTACATAACATGTAACGAGCGTAAACAAACAGGGCGAACGTTGACGCTCTTTTCGCAAATCCTGACGCCTATGACGTGAAAATGCTCATGTGACCGAAAACAACACTCTCACAACAATATATTATCATCAAGAGAGCAGGAGAGCAGAGAAAGGCTGACGGAAGCAGACACAGACGCAGAAAAACAGACAGAGACATAATAAGCGGGACAGGAGAGAGAGACAGAGAGAGAGAGAGAGAGAGAGAGAGACACACACACACACACACACACACATACACACACACACACACAGACATACAGACAGACAGACATACGGAGGGGCGAAAGGAAACTGCACAAATCACAAATCTTATGGTGTAGTCTGTTTTGCTGCTGTCTCGCACCTCCCAGACACCATCGCCCCACCCAGACACCCTCGTGCAGTCTACCTCGGACACGCGTATCATGACCATTACAGGGCAGACGAGTTCAGTGACGAATACTTGAATTTAAAACCATTTTAAATGTATGCGTTTTATTTATTTATTTTTCTTCGTTAATATTTACTGTTCACCATTAACAACCGGAAAAGTTGCACTAGACCATTATCTGTGTATCCACGTTTTCGAGACTGAATGTAATTGCCTTCAGTGTCATTTTGGTTATATTATCGTTAATTGCTTATTTAAGGTAAATGCTACGCTTTTTGTAACTTTTATATTTGCTTTTTTGTAATCGCGAGTGCAGTCCATGAAGTTATTTATCTGACGTTTATAATAGGCAATGTTATAATCGCTGTTTTTACATACCGGTACATTATCAGGTTAATTTTAGGCTATAGGCCTACTTTAGTTAAGAAGACTGCGTAGGATTTTATTTATATGAAGTGTAATCGTTTGTCAGTTTAACTGTTCACCATTATCTTTTTCTGCGATATAGTATTTTATGTTGACGTCGTATTATCTGTAAGCTTTTTCTTACTGATTTTTGCTGAGTTCTTCATCTTTTGAGCCTGGACCGCGGTCCGAAAGGCACCTAATGCAAACCGTTTTGAACTGATTGGCAAGCTATGTTCGGAAATGTTAAAATTTGGTTAATTGTCAAAGAGTTGTGACTATAAAGGATTCAAAGTCTGATTTCCTAGATTATACTGCATGGAAACAGTGCCTGCTATACACGATCACTTGAATATATCGAGTTGTATTATCTGTGATTACATGTAGCTCGGATTGACTTATTTTCGACATAAACAACTTTAGACTGTATGCGATCAGTAATAACTTGAAAAAAATTAAAATTTATTTTCCAGTCTTTACGCTTTCTCTCATTAATTAGTTCGGCTACTAAAATAGTTTAGGCTGTTGACACATAGTCATTGATTAGGGCCTACATCCTATGTATCCGTTACAAATGAACTAGTATAATTATTATGTTTTTTGGCAAAGGATACAATTAGTCCAAGTGGTTGTCAATATGACAAAGGGAAGAAACAAAAACGCTATAATTAGTCCTCGGTCTAATAATTATTATACAAGGTAATTATCTCGTAATTGAACAGCGGGCTAATACGCTGGGAAGAGGAAAGACAAAACCAAGACTAGTTACATGTTTCCTTCCAACGAACTTTGATCGATACTCAGTCAACATTTTCTAAGAAACGCAACCAGCGGGGGAACATAGGCCTACTGCTTAATATTAAACGTGAACTGGTTTCGGTTTTACTTTCAAGCAAAACGAACCGACGTACGCCTCTCTATGAATCACTTATAAAACGCGTGGGCATCCGTGCAGCGGGCCAATAAATTATAATTGGACAGAACGAGATCAGTTTGTGTAACGCTGAAAACTGTACAGAAAATTCCCTTTCGACGCCAACGGTATTTGACGAAAGAAGAAGTTGTTAACCTGTCGGACCCATCCACCTAGATCTCTATTCCTCTACATAGTGTAGGCGAATTATATATTGGGTAATTTAGCATTCTCTATACAATAATCGACACCGAAACATTTAAATATAAGACATCTGCTCGTGTGTAGGCCTATGTATGTCTGCTATTACACACACATCTCAAGCGTCACCTGTCCACTGATAAGATAATAATTTATTCGACTATCTCACGGTAACTAACAGCAACTGTCTGTAGCTGAATGGCGTGTAGGATATACACTGTGTCCGGAAAAATTCCGACCCCCTGAGATACGAATGAGAGAACTAGTAAATTGTCATCAATTTTTAAAATTCCAAAAACAATTTAATCCTGAAATATTAGTGAACTATAATTTATGTTCAAAATGTCCGCCATTGGCTTCAACACAAGCTACGAGACGCACACGCCACTGACTAACGGCAGCATCGACGACCAGTTGATCAAATTCATCCCAAGCATTAACAATTCGCTCACGGAGTTCTTCAATGTTTCTGACCTTTGTCTTGTATACCTTCTCCTGCATTATTCCCCAAATTTTATAATCAACAGGATTTAAGTCCGGACTGTTTGGAGGCCAAAGATTTGGAGGTATAAAATCTGGAGTCTCCTTTATCAGCAGTTCGACAGTTTCACGTGCTCGGTGAGCTGGAGCACCATCTTGTTGAAATGTGTATAGTAATCTGAATATTGCCTGATATCAGGTAATAATTTTTCCAACAACAAAGAATCTCGATAGTAAGCTCCATTTATTTTAACGCCAGGTTCTATGAAATGTATGTCTGTTTTACCAAGAGCAGATACACCAACTGAAACCATTACTGACTGGCTGAATGTTGGGCGAGTACTAAGCAAACGATTAGCTGGGATGTTTTTCTTCCGAGTTCCGGTGGCAACGTACAGACGATCATTTTGACTGTTCTTTGGTGTGGCGATGGTAAACAACTTTTCGTCTGTAAACCAAATAAAGTTTACCATTTCATCAGGATAGCGATCTAACAAAATCCTTGAACGCTCGAGCCGTGCTTCCTTGTTGGCTTCTGTTAATTCAGTCGCTCGTCTTTTCTTTAAACACTTTAGATGAAGGTCATTTTTGACAATTTCGTGCACTGAAGTTTTTGAAATTCCAGTCTCTCGAGCGATTTCTCTTAGCGTTAGATGTGATTGAGGTCGATCTTCTTGACTTAAAACGAGATCCTCAACTTTTTCGATATTTTCAGTTGTCCGTGCAACTCTCGGTCTACCGCTACCCTTGCGACGCTTACACGATTCGGTTAGATCAATTTTTCGTATAAGGTACTTTAGTCCACCTAATGTCCAACCCTTGTTCGGAAATTTTTTCAGAAACTTCTTGGCTCCATATTTCTTGTTTTGGCGTAAACATTTTATAACAATTTTGTCTTCCTCGCTAAACGCCATTTTCTTGCAACTTTGTTTACAAAATATAAAACTCAAATACGTCACTATGACGTAAGTTTAAACGGGGCCGTTAATACATTACAAAGAATTTCGTTTGTAAGTATGTCAAGATGAAAATGCTTTTGTATTTTTTTAAATCGATTATTATCTACTATAGTTTTTTTAACCACATCTGTGGGGGTCGGAATTTTTCCGGACACAGTGTATATAGTATTATTTATCAGTGTAGCAGTGCATATTTTAACGGGTTTGCACTACTGGGACAAAGTCTGCTATTCTACTTTCAGTGTTATTGGGAACTATCATAGAAAGTAGAGTATTAAATGGGAGAAACCACCAAACCTACTGGGACAAGTTCTAAAACTACTGGGGCAAATCCTAAAACTACATTTGTCCCAGTAGTTATACAGTTAAAATATGCACTGCAGTGTAGTATTATTTATCGAGTCTATTAGTAGGGCAATCCCTAAATCACGAATTCACGGAGATCACGGAAACCGTGAATTTCGCCATTTGCCGTGAATTTTGCCGTTTGCCGTGAATTTTGCCGTTTGCCGTGATTTTCCGTGATTTTTCACATTTTCAGCACTTTTTTCTAAAAACACGTTAAAAATGGTTGCGAAACACGTCAAAAATGGCGACGACGACCAAAAAAAAAGGTCATCGGAAAAATTTTTCACGGTGCCGTGAATTTTTTTGCACGGTGCCGTGAATTTTTTGATTTTTGCAAAAGTATGCCGTGATTTTTTCACTTTTTGACCGTGAATTAGGGACTGCCCTATCTATTAGGTATAAATCTTCATGACTAACGTCAGGTCCTGCTGTTTCAGCATAAACGCATAGGTCTGGTACTTGTGAACATGCCTTGTAGTCTACATGTAATTAATTCATTCCGATAATTTATATAGCGCCATTTCAAGGAACCTACTCGGAGACGAATCTATAGGGCAAATGTTTATTAGATATAACTTTTCATGACTAACGTCAGGTCCTGCTGTTTCAGCATACACGCATAGGTCTGGTACTTGTGAACATGCCTGGTAGCCTAATCTATAGGGCGAAGTAGGCCCATAATAGGTATAATTTTTAATGACTAACGTCATGAAAACTTCAGGTCCTGCTTCAGCATAAACGCATACATGTAGCCTAGGTCTTGTACTATTGAAAATGTCTAGTAATCTATAGGGCAACATTTTGACGTGTCAATATTTTGTATGTGTAGGCCCCTATATAAAATTATAAGCTACAACAGCGAATTGCTGTCTACAAGTATTAAATATTGACGCCTAATATGCCTTAGCTCATTAAACGAATCATTTAGTTGAACAGCCTACGTTGATTTCTGAATGCGTAGTCTATATAGGCCTAGAGCCGAGTAGGCCTATATACTTCAACATCACCTTACAATATTAACTTGTGAAAGAGCTAAAATAACAAGTTTCCAATAGCCTATATTCGTCGTAAATTCATACTTTTTAGGCGATAGGCTTCTTTCCGACCAATAGGCCTAAATCCACAACAAGACCTTTTTTGTCAAATATTCTTCCTATAGAATCCTATATGCACTGATCTATAATACGCGCGCTTTATCTAAAGAAGATCTAGAGGCGTTGTGACAAAACTGAAAGGACTAGTTTGTGTAAACCTACGTATGATGCACTGTAGGCCTATGTGTTCCGTCCTTCGTGAGGCATGTACCAATATTAGGTTTAATAATAATTTATATCAATATTAGGTTTGTTACAGAACTATCCCGCTCTTTGGTAGAAACGCTGTCGCCAATTATATCTGTCAGACACCGTTTAGAACCATAAAAATTATCGGCTTACACAGCGGAAGAGGAGGAAGAGGAGGTTGAGGATGAGGATGACGAGGAGGAGGAGGATAGGAGGAGGATAAAGAGGAGGAGGATGACGAGGAGGAGGAGGATAGGAGGAGGATAAGGAAGAGGAGGAGGAGGAAGAGGAGGAGGATGACGAGGAGGAGGAAGAGGATAGGAGGATGAGGAGGTGGATTCAATATTTCAAAGTGTGAATTATCCTATAGGCCTACACAGTACAAATTACGTCGACCACAAGAAAACATAGGCTAATAATAACACACGGTGACACGGATATGAAATTATATTGTAAACACAACAGTTTCTATTCTTTATTTTCTGTAGCTATGATTATTGGATACATTAAAAGCACCCGCACAGGGATTCAGTATACAAACTCGATGCGCGAGAGTGAAATCTTGCCCGCCAACCTCAGTAAATAAACCTAATAAATGATTAAAAAAACAGTTAACAAAACAAACACTTTATGACCTACAGATCATCATATATTTGTTTATTGTGTAAACAACAGACATAACGCTGTAGGTGTACATAAAAAATACATCCAGATATTATAGGAGGGGGAGGAAATCGTTAGAAATTCACCACAAAGACAGATAATTTTACATCAATTTCAGTTTCAAAGCAGACTGTTGGTTTGGGAACTTCTATAGCGCACCCTGTTATCGTAATAATCGCGATAAAAGTCGACAAATCCCCGTTGTATAACCTACATTGTTCCACTATTTAAAGTATTTTTACTGCCGAGTGACAATAATTTTCGATAGACAATGCTCAGACAATGGTTCATAGCTGTCTTTTTTGGCAGAGCGCTACTTTGTTGAATTAAACGAATGTTGATTGATTGATAGCCTAGTCTTACTGCCATGGGAATCCAACAATATCCTGAATTCAGCAACTGCAGCTGGATTTGCCTCTTTCTTACTGACCGAATCACTTCCCTACCCCGCTGTTTCCAGAGTTGCTCAGAACTTGGTAATCGATATTACTTTACCTGATCATTTCTCTCAGCTCGTCATCTCTTCATTTTACACAATGAAGTATTGCCTAACACTAAAAGTGGTTCCTGTCATACTCCGTACAATCATTCAATTGTGGTTGATCGCCTGAATCTCAACTGGTTTGGCAGGTCCAACTCGGCTATAGTGAGTACACTGACCGTACACTGTTCGGTGGGAAGATGAGACGGAGAGGACTAAGCATATGACCCGCCGTCATATGCTTAGGCTAAGATATGAAGTCGCTAACACTTCATACCCATGGCTGCCTCAGAGCTAGCTTGAGGGACTGCTCTCCTTTTCTTGTCTGGTCGTCTGGTTAGGCTTCTACCACCTCTCGCAAAAGTCTTGGACTATTAGTAGATATATATTGGGACCCCTCGGCCCTGGCCCAGGTTAGACCCGAGTTCTGTAAATGAGTGAAATGCCTATTTGACAGATCCATTTTTAAGGCTTGCGGAAAAACCCCGACACTTTCTGACAGATCTTCTGCAGCTCTACGCATTTATCAGAAATCAACATCATTGGTTCAGGTAGAATTTTTTAGTTTAATGTCCTTTCTCTTATGGCACCTTGTCGATGCAGATGCTTTCGTAGTCACGAACCCAGCTACCTTTGAACCTTTCATGAATGTCTCTGCATGTCTGCCATGCACCAGGAAGTGAACGTTTATTCACCGAGTAATATATGACTGAATAACGCAGCATATAGGGCTTCGATGCAATAGTTGTCGTTGTGGCATCCTCCTACTATATTATGTCCTAACCATGCAAATGATGGTTACAAGGATGTTGTAGTGTATACCGACTGACTTAACTGTGAGCGTGGGTGCGGTGTGTCATCCTTGCGTTTGAATTATAACAAACGAATATAATATATGATGATAGTTCGTTGACTAAGTAATTATTGTCTCCGGAGTCAGTCGCTAAGGAATTACCGACTGACTTGATGACTTAGTCGACTGGGCGTAGACGTTGAAACCAACGTATTTTCTACGCTACGTTTGCGTGACGCCATTTTTGAACTGCAGGTGATCTGCCATCGACTGTTAGTCTGTTGCACGATGACTATAGTACCTTACAAGCAAGTTTTGCTCCTGCCCTGCTGCTGATGTCTTTGTCGTTCGTTCGTTCATTCAGAGCATTTATATAGCGCTCCTCCAAGAAGCTACCCAGGAGCGCTCCCGGCCCAGCCACGACTAAAGAAAAAAGACTTGAGGGACTTGTAGAACCCTGTCGGATGGCTCACAAGTAAAAAGCAGAGCTTAAGCGGGAGGTCATTCCAGATGGAAGGGCCCACAACTAAAGGACGGCGCTGCCTAATAGCCAAGCGAGTATGTGTCAACTCGAAACTCGGAAGGCAAAATATTAAATATTAAGTGAACGAAGTCACTATAGCAGTCGATTGCGACTGGTTTCGACTTGAGGGCTTGGCGGCGACGGCGGTGGATGGCGGCGGTTCCAGGGACTACTAAGACACGTCTCTTGCTTTAGGGCTGGAACGACGCTGATACCATTTGAGTGGTTTCCATCAAGAACGCTTTGTATACGTGTAATGCTTCGATACATGTGAAAGCGAGAATAAGATAAATTCTTATATCCTGGACAGTTACGTTCACTGGGCATGCAAATAGGCCGCATTGTGTTAGTGGTGGAAAATGGTCGCTGGTTTTTTTTAACTCAAACTGGCCCGATATATCCTCTGATAATGCTATTATGCTTTAGGCTTAATAAACGACCGAAAAAGTCTTTAAATTAATGCAGTTAGGCCTATTCTAGTGCCATAGCAATTATTTTCACCAGATCCATCGCTTTTCTGCTTTTACTAGTCACAAACTACAATTAGGCCTACAGAGCCAGTTAGGCCTATATGAACAGATTGGATCAGCAGCGCAGTAGTTAGGCTATAAGCAATCCAGTGTTTGACGACATCTTATGGATGCCAAGGCCGTTCATATCGACCTTACATTGAAAAAATGTGGCCGATAATAATATATAATTGTTATCCTGATTAGATTAGATCAGGTTAGGGTAGATAAAACTGGATTTTATTAAAATCTTCACGCATTCAGGTCGCGTTTTTTGCAAGCTATCTGGACCTTTAAAGCGGAAAATTAAATTAAATTAAATTAGCGTAGGCCTATTCCGTGACGGAAGAGACTGTTTATAAACCGTAACGGAGCTTTTAGGATCAAAGGCGTACATCCAAAAAGTGGGAAAATACAGTTTTTCGGTGACTAGAACTGTAAAGAATGGAACGGCCAAGGCGAAACGATGTAGAGTCTAAACAACAATCAGTGTAGGCCTGCGTGTAATACACATAGTTTAGGCCTGCGTAGAACGAACGCGACTCCAGTAACAAAATACGACACTACGCGAAGACATTCTCGGTATTGGCCTACGTCGTTTTCTAAGAATGTACAATTATTTACAACCTACTAACACGGAAGGGTATTTTAAAATCCAGTAGTCTGCATTTTAACGTGATAGGGGGATACTAACGTGTCAATGCATTAGTTAACATAATTCTGTATAATCGGTTTGTAAGAGCATGGGGCGTGCCAGTCTAAAGTTCTGTGGGCGTTATTGAAACGAGCAACGATTGGAAGATGCTTGACGCTGGAGGCTGAGGGTACACTAGGGCGACAGTTGTTCTTGCTTCTTAGTAAGCGTGGGTTGACAGTAGGATTAGACTATAGACGGCTCAATAGGCCGCGCGGTGAATGATTATTGTTTCCGCGCGATCAATTAATTAATCTAATTAATACGCCTGTCGATGAATCAACTTCGCATTTATTTCCTATACAATTCAACTGTATTTCGAGAACATCCTTCTTTCAAAGTTAAGAAGTGCACATCTGTGTGTAGGCCTAATTCAGGCTTCTCGAATGGCGACTGTTCCCACGCGGCGATACAGCATTTCGACTGTTCTGGTTAAGCTCTCAGACTTTGCACATTTCCCGTCAAACAATGGACCATGCTGCCCTATAAGCAGTATGCTGATGGTGCGCAGAGAAGCGTGACTATCCAGAAGGTCCTGCGGTGTGGAATCGACGAATCGTAGAGTATAAAGGCTTGCTCAGATTGAGGTGTAGATTCAGTATACGAGGTTCTTGGTGAATACATCCAAGTTGAAGAGTGTGAAGCATCTGCTCTAAAAGAGACTTAAGGCAAATCCTCGGAGCAGTGGACTTTGATAAACGTAGGTCTTCTTTTGGTTCTCTGCCTTGCTAGGCAGGTTCGTACGTCCAATTTCACCATTCATCACGTTTTCTGGCTCTTTCCTTCAGTTTGCTGTAATCCTCATCCATCATTCAGTCCAACAACATCATTCTCGGTCTTCCTCTTAGGGCTATACACTTGAATAGACTCAAGGGGATCATCACAGACTGAACCTGGAAAGGAAAATGTCACATAACATTGTTCTTTTCATTTCTCATGATCTCAAACCGCTACTAGTGCTGCCTGGTACAGATGAGTCCGTCTCCTTTGTAGCAGATGTAAGTCTATCCTCAAAAATAGCATCCCAGGTCCATCTGACCTTGACCCTAACCTTTACCTTAATCCTAGCCTAACCCTGCTCATGACCTTACTATATTTTTATCCGTAACTCTTATAACGCGTAACCTGTTTATCACCATAACACTAACCCACCCCGTAACCCTAACACTTGTCTAAAACATAGACTGTCCTCGCTAGAAAACGCAATACGCTCACTCTTGCAACAATCGAATCAACAACGCAAGTCGAGACAAACAAGGATGATGACGTCATTTGTAGAAGTATATAATGGAAATGACGTCACGTTGCTACTTATGAGAAATCATTTAAATGGTGTTATTGATCTGTCAAGACCATAGAGATGTATAATATATAAATATATCACTAGAGCGAACATCTACCATCTATGTTTGAGGCTGCCGAATCATCAGCTGTTCCATACTTTAATCCTAACTCTAAGGATACCATGTTCACCTATAGCCCATAAGTAGAACCCGTTAATGCTCAATTACTCAGCAGTCCAATTACCTAGGCCCTGAATAATCGAGTCCAGACAAATTACATGGTGTCAGCGTAAATTCATCTGTGTCAAAGCAGTTTCAGAATGATACAAAACAACTGTAAACTGTCTTTATATCAAGTCTGTCAACGTAGGATAAACTAAAATCCACAATCGTTATGATGACTGATAAAAAATATGACAGTAGAGTGAGTAGACCTTCGCGGGGAAAACGGTCCTCACGAGTCACGACAGAAGGTCACGGAAAACGACGTCAGAGAAAAACCTCAAGACCATTTCTCCCATATATAGAGCAAAACGCAGGTGACCAGGACACACTTCTCATGACGAAATTATCGCGCGTATTCGTAATCGTCATCGTAAACAACAAAATTTGTCTAAAGCGCTACTCTATAGCTAAGCGCAGGGCACCAGCTTATTCATGGGCGCGTTGCATGCGCAAGAGTTGATGATATTCTTTTTATTGACACACCAGATGACAAACCGCATCGTAGCTTACAGTTAGATTTAAAAATGAGATAAAGAGAGATTTAACTAAGTGTTTAGAATGTTTAGTTTTAAATTTGTTGTTGGCTTAGACGATTAATATAGGCCTACTTATATAAAGCCTTTGGTAGGCCTGTAAAGTTTTTATCGTCCTTACAGGGCAGTTCAAAACCGTGGGCTCGCGGGCGGAGGGCATAATGGCATCATATCATATATGTTTACGATGACGATTTCGAGTTAAACTCGAAATTATCAAAGAATAAAATCTGTCACTTAAAATCCCAGTTAATTCGCATATTCACATTTCATTATGCTCTATGCTCTCATTGCTCTACACTTAGGCTTCAACGGAAACTCCGACACAGTTTAACCTATTCACACACTGTGACACACATCAATTAGAAATCTAATTTAACTTCCACTACCAGCACAGATATTTAATATCATTATCATTTACAACGAAAACAATTTCATAATGCTTGGCAGCGAGATAATAGTACGGTAGTAATTAACCTTCGTAGAACGGCCACATTTTACGCTACGTTGAGGATTATGTGGGGTAATTTTTTTACCCCAATGACATTTTTAATATCTCAGCTCATAGATAAGGTACAATAAGAAACGAAGTATCGATTTCAATAGTTCCAAGGTCAAGGAATCGATTTCTCGTAGTGGCACAAGTGTGGGAGTACTACAATCCAAGATGGCGCCAAATATGGCCGCCGAAACACAAAATTATGCATATCTCAGCTCACAGGTAAGCTACAATGACAAATGAAGTGTCGATTTCAATAATTCCCAGGTCAAGGAATCGAATTCTCTTAATAGCAGTAGTGTGGGTTGTTACTATCTAAGATGGCGGCCAAGATGGCCGCCAAATTAAAGATATATGTATATCTAAGCTCATAGATAAGCTACATTGACAAATAAAGTGTCTAATTCAATATTTTCAAGGTCAGGGAATCGATATCTCTCAGTGGCAATAGTGTGCGAATGTTAATATTCAAGATGGCGGTCAATATGGCCGCCAAAACAGAAATATGTATATCTCAGCTCATAGATAAGCTACAGTGACAGATAACGTGTCCAATTTAAGTTTTTCAAGGTCAAGGAAACGAATTATCGTAGTGGCAATAGTGTGTTAATATCACTCTCCAAGATGGCCGCCAATATGGCTGCCAAAACAGAAATACGTATAACTGAGCTCATAGATAAGCTAGAATAATAAATAAAGTGTCTATTTTAATATTTCCAAGATCAAGGAATCGATTTTTCGTAGTGGTAATAGTAAGGGATTGTTGCTATCCAAGATGGCGGCCAATATGTCTGTTAAAACAAAAAACTAAGTATATTGGGGCTCACACGAAAGCTACAATAACTAATGAAGTGTCAAATTTTATATTTTCAAGGTCTAGGAATCGGTTTCACATAGCGACAATAGTGTGCGAGTGTTACTTTCCAAGATGGCGGCCAATATTGGGCCAAAACACAAGAATATGTATATCTCAGCTCATATTTTTGTTTTGGCGCTCATATTTGCCGCCATCTTGAAAAATAGCACTCGTACACTATTGTCGCTATGCGAAACCGATTCCTAGACCTTGAACATATAAAATTTGACACTTCATTTGTTATTTTAGCTTACCTATGAGCTGAGATATACATATTTTTGTGTTTGGGCGGCCATATTGGCCGCCATCTTGGAAAGTAAAACTCTCACACTATTGCCGCTATGATAAATCGATTCCCTGACCTTGAAAACATTAAATTCGACACTTCATTTGCTATTCTAGCTTACCTATGAGTAGAGACATACATGGTTTTTTGTTTTGGCGGCCATCTTGGCCGCCATCTTGGAAAATAAATTCTTCGAAATTATTGCAACTATTGAAATTCATTTCCACGGTAGACTCAACACTTTATTTCCGATTGCAGGTTACTCATGAGCGTATATCTGTAAAAAACACATTTTCATTATGAACGAAAAATACGACGTTGAGGACGATGTGGGGTAAATATTTACCCCATGACACTTTGGACTCAAATATCTTTTTCCCACAACATGACACCGTGATGGTTTTGGTGTCAGAATATGCCATTGGTCCAAACTTGTAAACACATGGAATGTCAAATTTTACCTACCTAGGGTTGCTCCCCAATCAACATCCAAACACCCCTGGGGTAATTATTTACCCCGCTCCGTCCTATAAGGGTTAATAGCTAGCCTAAGCTATAGGTCTGTTCAGTGTTTCACATACTGTAGCTTACAGCTGACGTCAATCTACATGTAGCCTTAAACTAATTCTTCTCTATTTTGAATACCAAGTATAATAGGCCTATGATTTTCTCCGAAGTTGATTTCTTCACCCGGAAGCAGTGGCGTAACGAAGGGTTTCAGCGCTCGGGGGCAAGAGTTGATGACTGTGCCCCTTTTTAATTTTGGTTGTTGACTTTTAATCGATCTTGTCATAGTAGCCTATAGTGTGTAGGCCTACCACTGAAAGCTAATTTTGCGCACCCCTTGCGCTGTGCCCGGGGGCGGTTGCCCCTCTGCCCCCCCTTCGTTACGCCACTGCCCCGAAGTTGTCATGGCAGGCTGTGAACGTGATCGTGTCTTGAACTGTGGGGGTTCCACAAGTTCTGTACTGGGCGGCTCCTGTTGATATGCCTACTAATACTCCACTCGGTTCACTATTCACTGAATGCTCTCTGAACAACCCGTAGCCTATGCAAATCAAATAATTTTCCACCTGGATATTTATAAAAACAGCTCTTACATGTCACAATGTCTCACTCGCAGCTGCTCTACGTCGTTTCTTGTCGCCGTTCTGCCCAACTATAACCTCCTTCTCCACCATATTGCCTTTTCTGGGCTATTGAGAAAACATGTGTCCGTATGCTATTTTGACAAGTAGGGTCTAGGCCTATGTGTACTGACAGTACTTGTGAGAACTGTATTATACTCGAAGGCAGAAAAATCATAATAAATTCGATCACGGAGTGATGCACTTAAGGCCATGTCATGCTTAGCTATAGCCTATAGTTAGGCCCATAGGCCAAATGTCTAATCAAGCAGTAGTACCCTAGTAGGCCCTATAGATTCCAGTGTTTAACGAAATCTTATTACTACCAGGGTCATTGACGTCGAACTCCTCCCTTATCCAAGCATAAGCCTACGTGGGACTGGCACTACCAGAGTACAGGCAGTGGCAAAGTTTTCAATAACATGCGAAGAGCAGATCTGCTTTTGCAGACGTAATAGCTGATGGCAAGAGCCAGGGAGCGGGCACTGAGTTTTTTTTCAAAATGAGCTGTTTGCTATTGTGTCATACGGGACGATGATGACTATATTATAAATGATTTCCACTGATGTCACCTGGGACTATTATGTTACCGGCCTTTGTTGTCATAAGATGTTGTTGAACTGTAAATCCTTCTGTATACAAACCCTTTGTTCGAATAAGTCAAGGCACGTGTAACCACTCGATCTGTCGTCACTTTATAACCATCGCCCTTTGTTTGCTTATTCGAGAGCTTCCGCTGTGGGACTTCTGTTCCCTCTCGCCGCCTTTCAACTGTCACACATATTAATTGCTTTGCGGTGATACGCAGTGGTTTTTCTAGACCAGTAACAACCACCTCACTGCAGTAAGCAAGCATCCGTGTTGCCAATTAATCGGGCATTTCCATATGACGGAAGTTAATAGACTGTAGTCCTAAAAATATATGCCTATTTGCAGAGTCCGACTATATGGCCTATGACCATTATGCAACACTGGATTTCCCGCTGACAATCAAGGGGCCTCGGCCTAGTTCTCATTTTAAATATAGGAGTTTATACGTCGATGGTTTGCACTATGACATCTCAATTGCAGATTTGAGAAAGTCAACCATGTCCTTATAAGTGCAGCAAGACAGGGCTCCCTCGTTGGCCTATGGTTGCATATGGTGACCCGGCCTTCGAGTGGTTAATTCGGCTATGGCTGTAGGTCTATACCTATAGAGACTTCATCACGTCAGGACACGGTTTGCATTTCGGAATTGCCTACTTTAGCTTTTGCCTGTAACCTGCGATGAACCGAAATAACCATGAACCGTGAGAAATGCTAAAAAAATAAGTCTACCGACGTCAACCGCCTTTGTTGTTATAATGATGATGATGATGATGATGATGATGATGATGATGATGATGATGATGATGATGAT
Organism: Aporrectodea caliginosa; assembly: GCA_020284085.1. Lineage (NCBI taxonomy): Eukaryota > Metazoa > Annelida > Clitellata > Crassiclitellata > Lumbricidae > Aporrectodea > Aporrectodea caliginosa. The sequence continues at coordinate 59,242 of JACEVL010000429.1, read as the reverse complement.
GATGATGATGATGATGCAGATACCATTGTACACCTGGTCTTGGTTCTCTGCGCTGGCTTCCTGTCTGTGAGAGCGTATCCAGTTCAAGCTGGCACTCCTCATGCAGGCCTACACAGTACGCGCAGATTATCTGCCATCCTACTTATTTAACATGGTCACACCATGACCATGCAACTCCGTTAAAGGCCGCTCCTCTCTTCGATCAGCATAATTATGCTGGAAAGTATGTTGTTACTAGTAGCCTACATGTCTTGTCTTTGGACCACGTTCATTCACAATTGCCAGTCCCTCCATCTGGAACTCTCTACCTTCTCATGTTCGCAACTCTCTTAGCGCGACTGTCTTTACCTTTGAACTGAAAACCCATCTCTTCCAGTCTATTTAGACTTAATGATTGCCCAGCTTCAATGTCTATGCACTTCTTAACTTTGTAAAAAGGGAGGGTATTATCAAATTAGTATTGTTGTATTGTATTGTATTTAGGACTTCGTTCCGGCAGGGATAAAGTCCGTTGGCAATGGTCAAGCAGTGGCGTCTACGGTCTACCAATGGTGGGGTTTAGAGAACGATCTACATCGAACTTCAAAAGTGGGCGATTTAACATACATTTTGGACATAAATTGGGGGTTGTGTTGATTTCTGATAATATAAGTCGGCCAGAGTGGGGAGTTGTTCTTCCAATCCAGGTGGGGGTGGGGTTAGACTCCACTGCTTAGGCCTATACTACAGGGAAGGTTTTTAATTTAAAAGTGTCAAAGCCAGAGGATGAGAAGGCTAAGCAAAATTCAGGATCAAGTGACCTGCAGACTCTGTGGCATGGACACCTATGGTCAACGCTGCATCTGTTCAAATACCGTAGGGCCTACAATCACAAGGACGTCGAGCCTTTATAATATTTTGAACTGTAGGCCTACATAACATACTGTAAGCAGACTTAAGACAGATGAGAACTTTGTGTGCAACTATGGCAAGGGGTGCAAGCATGGGCGGAGTTTATCAGGGGCTAGGGGGGGCTAAGCCCCTCTCATGACAATGCGTCATTAAGGTATAGTGATAAGGTATAGTTTAAACCACGGAATATCCTAACAATTTACTATATTTCATGGAATAGCCATCCCATGTGTGACATGGGGTGGGGGGTCTGAGAGGTGTGACGTCACCAGGGACGGATCCAGAAAGTTTATGAGGGGGCCAAATGGTCGTCCGAAGGGGGAGGGGTTTTGGGAGGGGATGTGCCCCTCCCCACTTTAAAATTTTTGGAATTTCCACAATGCAATGGTTGCATTTTAGTCTGTCATGTGAACAAATTGCTCTATTATTTCAAAACTTATAGGAATCAGATGTCACTCGTAGCTAAGATGTTGCTTGAGTCGTGTTTGAGTTTGACTGCAGACAGTAGTAGGAAACCAGACATTTATTGAAATTAATATAAAACCTAGAAAATACGTTCAATTTTCAAGAACGCCATAAGCCTTAAGGTAAAAGAATTGCTTACCAGGACTCAGCACAAATAGTTAACACAAACCAAGCAAGAAGGATTCAACTACCTTATCGGGAATCCATGTAGTAATGATGTAGTTTTACTAAATGTTCAAGGAACACAACATTTTAAAATTTGATATTTTGAAATTTGAGAGACAGCACTTGAGAGAAGCTAGGCCTATATATTTAGTTGCACAGATAATATTTTTTATTTATATATCCTCATTTTCTTTTCTTCACGAAAGATCACGAAGCGAACATAGTCTACTTGGCGATGGGGGGGCCACATCCTGTATAAATTTCAAATGGGGGCCATGGCCGGATTGCCCCCCTGGATCCGCCCTGGACGTCACACCAGGTCTATGTAATTAAATTTAACAATTAACAACAATTTAATTTTAACAATAACAGCACTAATTGTGAGTATTAAATTTTCATTTTTTTTTATATTATTTTAGTGTATACGGGCACCATTATTAATAATTTCTAATTATTTCAATATTTGGTCACCGTTAGATTTTAAAATATGCATGCTCTCCCTATTTGTTCCACGAAAGAGCATTTTGTTACGCCATAAAAATTTGGTTTTAGGGGTCACAGCTTTGTGACGTCATTTTTCAAGGGGTGTTACTTTTTGTGACGAAGTGTGACATGGGGAGGGGGTTCAAAATCGGCCAAAATTGCGTGAAGTCATTTATGGACGGCCTCTGATGCCGTGTTGCACTGCGGATATGGATGGAATCAAGGCGCTCGTTGACAAAATACGCCGACATCCTTAACATCAATCCGCAAGTTCTTGCATCCGAAATGGAACTGTTTTCAAGCACGGAAACTGAAATTACCTTTCATGTGATTCAGAAGGAACTGAACGAAGATGTTTATCCTAATTACTATATATTGTTAGGGTCTCATGTCTGAGTCCTAACCGGTCCTGGGATGGGCATTCGTTACCCTTGAGTAGTTCCTTAGCCGAGGGGAGTAGCCTATATAAGGAGGTACGAAAAGGGGCGGTTAGAGAATCTCCGATACTCAGCCTTCGTGCTAGTCGGGTTGTCTGAGATTTCTCTGGGTTGCATGGTAGTCAAGTTAGTTCGTGACTTGTGCCATTTTCAAGTCTTCTTACGGTGCTTCCGTTTCTGATGTTCGTCAGCCCGTTGCTGAGTTACAGACTTCTTGTTAGTTGGTCGTTCTTCGTATTGAAAACGAACCTTTCTTCCACCGTCGTTCAACGGTTGGGTAATGTATCGTTTTGATTTATTGTTTTTGTCGAGAATTATACCTTGAAAACTAGATTCGAGTCTTCAGCTTTGTTGTAGCTAGGAGGAACCCGTAACATATGGGAGCTCTAGCCGGGATTTTTTTTTCTCGTACGTTTGAAATTTTCATTTGTTAGTAGACAACATTTAAGGTGTCTTTGAGTCGTAGAGGAAAATTTTGAAATTAAGGGGCGTGTCTGACGAGTTTTGTCTGACGGAGGAAATTTCGAAATTTAGAAAATGGAGACACCGGAGGTGGCAAAAATGTTAAAAGCGGAGGACATTTTTGAATTGAAACAAGATGAATTACGTACAGAATTGGAGAAATTGGGGCAAGACGTGAAAGGTCTTACGAAATTGCAAATGCAAAAAGCATTGTTGAAATTGGTTTCGTCGCCCTATTCTTCGCCAAAAGCAAAAGAGTCTGAGGTTAAGGCGGAAAGTTTACAATTGAAATTGGCCGAAATTGCACGTATACAGCAAAAAGAAGACCGAGAAGCGGAAAGACAGTTTGAGCTGGAGAAATTCAAAATACAAACACAGATGGAAGCGGATGCTAAGAAGGAACAGGCACAAATAGAAGCTAAGGTTAAGATGGAACAAGCAGAATTGGAGTCACGAAGACTTGAGAAAGAATTTGAAGCTAAGGCACAGGTGAAGAAAGAAGAGATAGAAGCAATGGAAAGGAAGATACAAATGGAAGCACAGGTGAAGAAAGAAGAGATAGAAGCAATGGAAAGGAAGATACAAATGGAAGCACAGGTTAAGAAAGAAGAGGCAGAAGCAACAGAAAGGAAGTTACGAGTGGAGGCAGACATTTTAGAAAGGAAGTTGAGGGTAGATAACGAAACAACGACAGCAAAGTTGTCTATGGAAAACGAGGCTAAGAGGATGCAGATAGAAGCAGATGAGAGAAAGTTACAGATGGAATTCGCAGAGAAAGAAAAACAGAGACAGCATCAATTGCAAATGAAGGAATTAGGAGGTTCATTTGAAAGATTAACAGGAGGTTACTTCGAGGACGGAGCACAAGGTTTGAATGAGGAAAATGCAGAAAGAACGGGGCATACGCCGAAATTTAATATTGCGTCGGCAGTAAAATTTGTACCTCGGTTTGACGACACAAATTTGGAGCATTATTTACAATCGTTTGAAAAAGCCATGGAGCTTCATCAATTTCCAAAAGATAAATGGTCGTCGTTAATTCATACGAAGTTAACGGGGAAGGCGTTACAAATTTTCGGAGAGCTCTCATTGGAACAATGTAAGGACTATGATGTTGTGAAAAAGTCTTTGCTTACGGCGTATTCAAGAGTGCCAGAGTTCTATAGGAAAAGGTTTCGAGAATTGCAGAAAGGGAATCTTGAAACTTATTCAAATTTTGCGTATCGTTTGAATATTCCATTTAAGAGTTGGCTGGAAGGTGAAGGTGCATTGTCTGATTTAGATAAGGCTTTGGAAATTTTCAAATTGGAACAGTTTGTGAATTGTCTGCCTGGGGATTTACATCGTTGGATAATCGAACGCAAAGTAACGACACTTTCTGAAGCAGCACGTATGGCTGATGAATATGATTTGCTGTACAAACCTTTCAGGAAAGCTAATGTAGCTCCAGTGAAATTTGAAAAGGGATGGGCAAATGACACTGCTAATGTGAAACGAAGCGGAGGTCAAAATTCTTGGGGTAGCCCTAAGAATACAGCAAGGAATTATACAGGTGCGTTTGGCACTCCTGTAACTTGTGCATACTGTCATGCAAGATCGCACAGCATTACAAATTGTGAAAAGCTAAAAGCAAGAAATTTGGCCTGTGCGAACACAAATTATTCAGATAATAACATTGGATTAGTAGATGTGCAGTCGGGCAATCCAACGATAAATCAGCAGTATAGACCGTTTGTTAAGGATGGGCTTGTGTACGGACGACAGGGTTCGCAGCGTCATGTGGTGCTACTGAGAGACTCGGGTGCATTACAGTCGATAGTCAGTAGGGATGGGCTTAATCCTAGTGATTATGTCTTAACGGGAGACGATAGATTGATTCAGGGAATTGTTGGTGAACCAGTTAATGTCCCGTTAGTTGAAATTCAATTAGAAAGTGAGTGGGTTTCTGGAACTGTTCTTTGTGGGTTGGTGGACAAATTACCAAAAGGAATTAATATGCTCATCGGAAATGACTTAATGCAAAAGGAACCGATAGATGTAGCAGTTGTTACTAGGGCTCAGAGTAAATTAGGGACGACGATGCAGTCAAGCGTAGATAGACAGGACGCTGCAAACGTTGACGCTCCTATAATTAAGAGTTCTGATGTAATTGATTCTGTTGACTTGAATTTAAATGATTTGTTTACTGAAGGTGTTGACAGTCATGTTGAAGGTTTGGAATTTTGTACACGGGAAAGATTAATTGAATTGCAACGCAGTGACGAATCTTTCAATTGTCTTTTTGATCTAGCACGGTCACCGGACAGAAGTGAACGCTCTTTTTACGAAGTTCGTGATGGAGTTTTGGTTCGTGTCTGGAGGAGTGTGTTGGAGCCAGAAGGTTTCGGTAGAACGCAAGTACTCGTTCCAATTTCTTTACGGCCTAAGATAATTCATGTAGCGCATGATGTTCCTTCGAGTGGACATTTAGGTACACAGAAAACTCTTGATAGAGTGTTGAGGCATTTTTATTGGCCTGGTATTTTCAAGTACGTGAGAGAGTACTGTCGTACTTGTGATGTTTGTCAAAGGCTTGGCAAGGGAGCTACAAAAGCTAGAGCGCCTTTGATTAATTTGCCAGTCATGGATAAACCATGGTCAAGAATTGCTTTGGATATCGTTGGTCCTTTGGACATTTGCGATAAGTCGGAAATATGTATGGGTGATACGTCTCAGATGGTGAATGATTGTAAAGCACTGTTGTCGATGGATTCGGTGAGGACAACTGTTGTGTGTGAGATTAGTTCACATACGAATTTTTCTAATGAGTCTTCTTCGAATGTAGCAGTAATGTACATGAATGTTGACTGTGGGGAAAGAGTGATTCTTGTGAGTACGGTTGTGTTGTTGCAACTTTATGGTCAGATGACTAATGGCTTGAATGATGTATTCACGCAAGTTGTCACGATTATGCCCTGTACGCAGATGGGTCAGTTGTTGCACGAGAGCATGGACATGTTTGGTTGTCATATGTTCTTGCAAAAAGAATGTATGCATGACGACATTTTTGAGAGTTCTTTGAAGAGGGACAATGTTATACATGAGTGTGATGACATGTTTCTGGAAAGGAATGAAATTTTATCAGATGTTTTTGAAGATGTAGATTTCTTGAAGAAGTGTCTGATGAATGATGGTCAAGATACTTGTTATATGTCTTCAGATTTGACAGGAATTTCTATGGAGATTGTTGGCATTGGTTGTCTTGAGACTTATTTGTGTGCTCAAGTTTATTTGCAGACTGTGTTCGCGAGGATGGAACGTCTGGTCTTCAGGGAGTGTTCGGGACGCAGACGAGTGACGAGACGAGGATCCAAGGGACTGAGCGCCTTCGTCTTTCTTTGGATGGTTGTGACCGTTTTGGTGTTGTCAGCTCGTGACACTTGGGTCATGAGTTGCACGGCGTTGCTTCCGTTGGTGGAAACGGATGTCGAGCTGGCTTTGGTCATGGCTGTACGGACGTTTGCCGTATACTTCGGTTCTGCGCCTGTGGTGGTCTTTACTGATCACAGTCCACTTACATTTATTAATTCGATGGCTAATTCGAATGATAAATTACTTCGATGGAGTTTGGAACTCCAAAAATATGCTTTGGACATTCGACATCGTCCTGGGAGAGACAATTTGCTTCCAGACTTGTTGAGTCGTCCATCTTTGGTTATAAATGAGTAGTCATGCTTAGGGGCGACGTGAATGAACGTCGTAAGCTGTATAGAGTAAATGTTTTGTTGTATATAGTGAATTTATTGTGTATTTCGTTTATATTTTGATTGTGATATTTCTTTTAATGTGCATGGTTTGCATGTTAGTTAAGTCAGAAACCCTTCTGGTTTCTGCCTTGTTTGTGGTCCGGGGGTATGTTAGGGTCTCATGTCTGAGTCCTAACCGGTCCTGGGATGGGCATTCGTTACCCTTGAGTAGTTCCTTAGCCGAGGGGAGTAGCCTATATAAGGAGGTACGAAAAGGGGCGGTTAGAGAATCTCCGATACTCAGCCTTCGTGCTAGTCGGGTTGTCTGAGATTTCTCTGGGTTGCATGGTAGTCAAGTTAGTTCGTGACTTGTGCCATTTTCAAGTCTTCTTACGGTGCTTCCGTTTCTGATGTTCGTCAGCCCGTTGCTGAGTTACAGACTTCTTGTTAGTTGGTCGTTCTTCGTATTGAAAACGAACCTTTCTTCCACCGTCGTTCAACGGTTGGGTAATGTATCGTTTTGATTTATTGTTTTTGTCGAGAATTATACCTTGAAAACTAGATTCGAGTCTTCAGCTTTGTTGTAGCTAGGAGGAACCCGTAACAATATACAGAACGGTGCAGTTAGCACTAACGTTGCCTGTGGGTTCAGCAACCGCTGAGAGAAGTTTTTCAGCGATGCGACGCATAAGAATTTAACTGGTTGCCATCAACCATTGGACAGGAACACTTTTCTTCGCCGGCTCTTCTGAACACTGAATGTGATCTCACATCTGCTTTTCAGTGCTTTAGTCCCAGAAGACAGCTGGTTCTGATGTATGCGAACAGTGGAACTAGACGCTTACTGTTTCATTAGCGTAGACGACTAGGGTAGTCAAAGTCTTCTGTGTAAGGCTATTATGTACGTTTAAGCAGTAAAATCCGTCTTCTCACCAGAAGGCCGATATTATAGTACCAATTAATCAATTAGTGCATTAGCGTTGTCGACTATAGGCGCAGTCTTCGATGTAAGGTCATTCTGTATTTCTAAGCAGTAAAATCCTTCCAAATCTTCTCAACAGAGGTCGAAATTAGTAGGCTGTACACCAAAATTAAATGTGCTCAAAATGCATTTGGCGGTACTGGGAGGCTAAAATCACCCACCACACCCCTCCGTTTAAAGAGGTGCCGCTTTGCGGGGGTGGGGGAGGGGCAGCGGGGAGGGGAGGTGAAGGTATGACTTAGCCCCACCCCCATGAGCTAAAACCAAACTCCGCCCATGGGTGCAAGGCTGTAAAGCTTTCATCTCATCCCAGCAAAGCTTCTCGGGCATATCAGCAGACGGCTATGCAGAAGGGCCCTACTGGTGCATTACCGAGTAGGCCTATGTAGGCCTGCCCGGCCACCCAAAATGAAATCCAGTTATACTGGCTGAAATGGTAAGGGTACAGATAAGATACGGTTAATATCTCTTATCTTTTTATCCTCATATAGACCTATCGATGAAGCAAGTGACATTAGTCACAAGAAAAAGCTACCTCTGTTATAAGTTCCATACAGAGTATAAGTTAATGATGTCTTGTATATGGTAAACCTGAAAACGGATCAGATGCAGTCGGCCTATAACATTCTTTGCGGTCAAATGTGTTACAAATTCACAATACATCAGCTCCTGTTTTGTTGAATGCATATATTTCGAATTAGAGAGACGATTCTTTACTATTCACTGTTCGTCATTCCAGCAAAGGACAGCAAGAACTTTCTACCGCGCATGCTGCATAAAAACACTTATTAGCTGCCCTGTGTGGTCTTACATTCCATATAGTGTACAACAATCCAATACTTTTATCCAGTATAGATATGAACATTACCCATATCTATAATTAGTCTTAGCTCCTTTATAATAACAATAAGTTACGCACTTTTGTCGTTGGCTGCGTTATGACAGCCAGTTTTGAATAAACGAAAATACAATACAATAAGGCCATACACAACCATTACTCTCAAATATGTATTCTGCAATTATGAGAAAATTCTAGATTTTGTACATTTGTATCACAGAATGTTGAATTCTTAAGCCATGAAAGTACCCAAGAGCCGTTTGAGAGCCGTTTGCAACAACATTCAGATTCAGGCTACAGCATTAGACACTGCTTATGATCTTGAACCATATGAACCCGCTGTTCATGCAAGACACCGGACTCGGACCTCCCTCGGACTACTCTTTTGGACAACCCCTCTGATTAGACGCAGCGCTCGTGAATAAGCTGGTGCCCTGCGCTTGGCTTTCGAGTGGCGCTTTAGAAGTTTGGAGATTACGATTACGATTACACAAGTTACTAAACACAGCCATTGTTTACAGGTAACAGCAGTACTGCATTGCATTGTAATTGAAAGCTTGTGCCTCTTACAGTGTAAGCTATTCAGAGTAGTCTGTGAGTACTGAGTAGGCCTGTATTTGTTATTCTGATCTGGAATAAAATAAAAAATAGCTGTGAATTAATTAAATCATATCTGTCTCACACGCATAAAATTTAAGCAGTTTTGTTGAGACTGTCAACTTAATCTGTTTGCGCAGTCAATAAATATGGACAAGCTTTGTGGACAATTTTTAACTTGATCATAAACTTGTGCTTCTGCTACCTACGTGTAATTCTTTTAGTACTAAGTTGTGTAGTTTTGGTACAGAACCTCAAACAATTTCATTCTGTAGAATGAGATTTGTTCCCTTTCATGATCTGCATAAAAAACAAAGTCAGGTAGGGTAATTTCCACTGTAAACAAGCACTGACCTGACAGTCTGCCACGACATACAGCCAAAAGACAGACTGTGATGGACATGGTCTGATGTCCTAAGATAAAAGGAATATAACGTCAGCACCATCAAGTGATATGGCTGACAACAACTTTAAAGCAATTTTTCACGATAGGCCAATGCAGTCGCTATCTGAAAAGTCAATGGCAACCGATTTGGATCAGCTGTGCTTCTTCATTCTGTAAATGTGTAGGTGTAACTGAGGTTGCAAGAATTCTCATCTTACATGCAACTAATGTGCAACTGGGAACTGAAAACAGGTTGTGGACACAGTTACACTTTTGTTCTATCATGGGAACACAACGGCTATAATTATAAGTGAAGTTACTTGCCTCAGTTATGCTTACTTACTTTGCAGCAAAACTCAACCACACATAATTATATATCTATGGTGTTAATATATGGTCATAGTTATAGTCCAGACATTAGTCTTCATCCCTTAAAGTCACTTGAACATCTTACATGTGCCTTATCACTGAATTCAGCTGACTATCATTTGGCTTTGGTCTCAAACTGCATGGGGCTTCAAACTAGCACCTGATACACACAATTTAACAATATGCAATCTGACCATATGCGTAAAACTCCGAAAACAGGGTCAAAGCCTCTACTAATCTCTCCAAAAACCAGCAAGCACGCAATAATTCAGAGAATGAATCCAACAGCTCTCTTATGAATACTTGGCACACGGTTAAGAGGTTCTACAACACTTTAGCTCGGGTGTCTGTCTCCGAAAGAAAAAGGACTCAGTGTACGATAGTTCTGTGCAAAACTTACAGCACTTCAATCTATACTGTTCTTTGACCAAATACATCTAATTCTCCCTCAAACGTATGCATGATTATACAACAGACACAATAGGCCACCACTATGATCAAATTCTTCATTTGCACTATGACAGCAAAATTATTACAGAACATCTGCATTTACTAAATTGCTCCTTGATACTATTTTACATATGGGATATGTTTTCTCCACAGTTAAGTTAAAATCACAGCTTACAGTTCTGTAAAAAGTTTGACATTGACACTGTTCATACACTCAACCTAGCTGCTTAAATGGAAGTCTTTGAAGTAGATCACTTTCACAGCGTTTAGATATAAGAAGTTAAGAACATTCTTTTAGCAATTATGATGGTTTAGTTTTATGCATTGGTATATTAGATCCTGTGACTACAGTCAAATATCTGTCTCTGAAGTCTATAGTTGCTGTTCCGTGAAATGCGATGTTCGACATAATTGTTGAATATTCACAAATGGCAAACCACGTGTAAACTAAAACAGAAAGAGTTAATTCAATGTCATAAAATCATATAATCAACTTGACTTTAAAAGCAAAACAAAATCAGTGTTACAGTCAGTAATTGAAAACTTAATACTTTAATAATAGTTGCATAGATATCAGACCTGAAAGTCAGTGGTATGTTTCGCTTTAAATGTGGACCAACAATAAGAAAAAAACTGAATAAATACTATATTAATAACATATATTTATTTATATTACATTTATTATTAACACATTCATTTAAAACATTTACCATATCTAAAACTACAAGCACAGACCAACAATTAAATGATGCAGACTTGTTCAAAATTCATTTCTAAACAAGTTTCGTGTTTAAACTTCAACTCTATCTTTGGTGGTTCATGCGATATGTTTTACCCTTAATAGGTGATATAGACCAAAGCCCCAAACAATATCCAGCCGAAGCCTAAACAGGGCTAAACATATTTGGCATGCAAAGGTGATGGATAAGCCTCTGGCCACATGTTTTAAATGGGCTGATATCAACCTCAGGCCAGCAGTGACGACAACAGATGTGTCAAGGCATCAGGCACAGATCGGCCCAGACACATCAATGGGCATTCTTGTGTGTCATCCTGGAATCACCCACCTCCTTCTGCACATGCATAATGATTTGCTTGAAATAGCTCAAGAAACACTCAAAAACTCATCTTCACAGACCTGCTACGGAGCCCTTTGCCTACAGTAAATAAGAGCTCAGGCGCAAGCACATATGTAAATCAAGTTGTGTTATCGATTTGAATTCTAGCGTCATGCATACATGTATTAGACATTAAGAACAGAACTTACTTCCAGGTTCACAGTATGAATTATGCCTGAAGAAGAAATAAATAGCTGCTCCAAAGCTCAACAGATTCACGACAAAGCATGCAACCTTCATTGCAAGCGAGTTATAATCCTGCAAAAACAGACCGTTCAATATTTCAGCAGTATTCTTCATGGCACTGCAACACAAGACTTGTCTTTCATTGATTCAATCGGGAATTTATATAGCGCCTCTTCAAGGAAACTACTCAGAGGCGCTCCCGACGCCAACACACTCAAAAGAACTTTTTAAGTTTAGTAAGGAAAGTTTTAGGTAGAGTCCCAGGGTGTAGACGCAGCTACACGTCCCAGTTGATGCAAAACCATATTCAAGAAAGACATCATGTACTGTAAGCCTGTAAGCAAATTACACACAAATATAACATGGCATCTAGGTGCTCAGCAAGAAGACTACGGTGTTCAATGACAGCTTATCAATGTTACCTTACCTATTGCATGCAATCAGATATTCAGAGGCATCTTAGCTTAAATTAACAGCAACCATCAACACTATTTTCAGCACTGTTAAACAGTTTAAACCAGTGCTTCCCAAACTTTTCAGTGTCACGGACCGGCAGAATTAACTTCTCAGCGTCACGGACCGGCAGGAATTTTCTCAGTGCAGGAAAACCGGTGCCAAATGTATTATTTCTCTTTTTCTACCACCTAAAATAGATTCCTCAAACATGTATTAAAATTTAAATGCATACCAGCCAATTCTATTACTCCATTGCCCTTTAACTGCTAGCCTAATAAGTGTTTTAGTTATGAAGTTTAAAAACATAATAGCCATTTCTTTATTCCGAGACAATTTGACCGGTTTCTTCACTCACTCTGCGGACCGGCAATTGAGGGCTCGCGGACCGGCACCGGTCCGCGGGCCACCACTTTGGGAAGCACTGGTTAAAACAACTACTGAAGATATAATGGTAAGAGTTAATCGTCAAGTGTTATTCTTTTTGGTGTTCATGAAGAGTGCAGACCAAAAAATGCACAAACTTTTGTAACCATGTCCTATTGTGCTTCCATGCATGCATATAGGTATGTACCATATATACAAGAATAAGCCGGTACTCACAGATCCAGAAGTTACCTTGCAGCCATTAGGTGCTGTCCAACACTGGTTACTAACAATATCAGCAATTTTTACATTCTTCTGTGGCTCAACACAATTTTTTAAGACCATATCTCAGGTTTCCTTCCTTACTTCCTAAGATTTTCATAAATTTAGCAAGAATTTTGATAACGTTAGCATCAGGTAATTCTAAAAAAATGCAAGTTAATCAATATAGGTTGAAATGGCACGTTGACCTGAGTCGAGCGTACTTTGAGAAGTGTGCATTTATACATGTATACTTATGTCCATGCATCTCGATACTGACCTAGTGCCTTAATTAAGGATGAATCTGCATGAAAATGTACCCACCGTTTGAGTCATGGATTGAGATGCACTCGTCCAAAACCATAAGACAATGGTGAAGAGCATATGAAGCTCAGAAAACACCATAAAACCAATGAAACTACTCTCGTGCACATCTGTCAGAAAACAATGACCAACAGAATTAGGTAACTTTTGTGTCTCATTTAAACAGAAATTAAAAACCAAGCATTCCAACACAAAACTCATCCCCCGAACTATGGCAATTCACACATATATCTAGCTCATCAGCCCTGTCCATTCTACAATTTCACCAATGGCCTTTTAATCCTAAAAAGTAAAACTCGTACTTCTCTCTTCCTCTTGTCTCAATAGCCTCTCTGCAACAATTCTAACACCATCTGAACATCCAAGCCATGTCAACTGTTGATGGGAACTCGTTGGATGGCTCCATGTGGGCGGGTGGGCATGCCATTGGCGAATCTATATGTTGTTTTGCTAAGTGATGAAATAGTCTAGATCTCAATGACATTTAACAACATAAGGCTAATATCTGATTTGTTTTGTGTTTGTTCGATTACAACTACAATCCACTACATCTTTGTCTCTCTCTTTGTCTCTCTCCCCAGGGCCGTCTCTCTCTGTCATGCCTGTCTGTCATGCCTGTCTGTCATGCCTGTCTGTCATGCCTGTCTATCCACCTGCTGTTTGGAATATGATTTTGGAATTGCACCAAACTTGACCCAAGTGTTTTATCAATTCTGGTTTGATTGAACACCTATGAATATGAAGGATCCCTTGACTTAGTGGTTTGGTGCCGTTCAAAAACATGTCACCCTAGCATGATTAATAAGAAAACGGACAATCATGCCAAGAACTGCGCTATTGGGTTCTACAGTCAGTTATCTGTTCCTGACCATCAAATTATGCTCTTCCTACAGTCTTTATCTTTGGAATTGCTTCTGACTTACTACAGAACTTGACAAAACGCTAATGCCCCATCTGCTCAGCTTTCGAAAATTCTGAGTTTACATTTACGATAATCTTCTTACATAAAAGAAACAGACGACACTAACCATAATTTTCTGTAGAAGACACACACGTTAAGATGACCAGGCAGAGGTTTTCGACAACATTCAGCAACGTAGTCAAGGCTACAAACACTGCATAGAAGCCTGTGTAAGATTTCACCTTCATTGTCAAATAATGATTATGGTAGAGTGTCGCATAGAAGAAACGAGGTGCACAGTGCAGTGCTATGCTAATGCGCCAGATGTAACGCTGTGGTGTATATCCACCAATCGCAGCACTTGCAGACGGAAGATAATTTTTTACCTATATAAAAAGAAACATTCATTCATAGAACAAAAAGTTGTCTTCATTTCATGTAAATACTTTATTTGTACAAAATGTAAATGGTTCCACGTCAAATAAGAACAGCAGTACCTTAAGCAAACCCTCCGATGCAGCCATGGTATGAAATTTAGCAAAATACAACACGTGAAAATACATCCAGCCTAAGTAATGTTCCCTACATCCCACTGAGTGAAACCCACTTCTAAGGTACAAGTGTACATTACAATCCTGCTATTGTTCTTCATATAAATAACTCTATACCTAGACTTGTTTTCCTGTGTGGGCAATTGTCTTTTGTATCCATTTAACCAATCCGGTCTTTGCCTGTACATAACACATCTGGACCACCCTACTTCAATGTTGTGGTGGCACAGTGGCCTAGCAGTTAGCATGTCTGCCTGCTGTTATCTCTGTGACATGGGTTTGAATCCCCAGTATTTTAAATGAAGTTGACACAGTGCAATTTCCAACTGTGTGAACCTCTTCCATAGCTGCTGGACTGGAGAGCATGCATACGAGGGCAGTCAGGAGTTCATGGGCAGCTGAACGAAAGGGATCAAGGACACTGAAACGCAGAAGTCTCTACAGTGTGATGGAGCAGATCCAAGACAATTGTGCCTAAGGGTCAATATCTTAGACTGCATACGCTGCTGGATGGGGAGCCAATGTAAAGTATCTCGCATAAAGGAAGCTATATGACCACGCCAACCTGGGGACACCTCCAGTAAGACGTGCAGTGCCATTATAGGCCCATTAAGAACATGATACTTAGGTAACAATAGATAGGTAAGAAATGAACCAAGGGCGTGGAAATTAGCAGTCTTGGCAAACCATAAATCGCTACATGCAGCTACAGTATCCCTATTTAATTGCTGCCAATGTAACTGTTTGAAATGTATTTTTATAGTTAAGGAGGCACGGAATGTATCAAAATGTTCGTAGTGAGCTGCAGAACATATTCGGTCCCAGGTATCACCAGGTAAAATTTGGTGAAATTCGGAGCGTGGCCAAAGGTTTTACCCATACCATGTGCTGGTTCGTCCATCAGTTCGATTCCAAATCCATCTTGCACTTCATCTTGTGTAACTACCGGCACTTTAGAAGTTACCAACAGGAGAAAGGTGAGAAACGGATCTGTTACCCCACAATGCGTTGCTGTAGAGCCTTCAAAGTTGTTTATAAGAGACAGCAGAACACACGCTATAAAACCAAATGTCGGCAAAGACAGGACAAATCTGCCCAGATTGCGAACACCGATTCTAAACGACGACGGAGGAGTGTGCGACTCCATCTTGTCTTCATTTACATTGACGATGGCTATCATATCAACCAAAAGTCAATCACGACTTAACCACAGATATTGAATCAGGATGATACCTGCGTTTATTTAAAATGCCAGGTGGCGCCACTATTACGTCTGACAAAAATATCGATTGCATTTGCGTAGAGCGTATACAGTCTACAAACTCTGTACGCACAGACTTCCCACTTTGATTAAGTTTAACGATGCCATCTGGTGAGGTGGAAGGAGTAGCGGAATGATTACTTCGATTATGAGTTATGATTATGATTATTGCCATGATTATGACCCAATGTCCCATTTCTTGACTCGGTCGCTATATAGTCTCCTCGTCAATCACCCCAGTCGAGACTCGCACTGATAGGCCTAGCATGTACCACGACCGCAATCGTTGGTCAACACTACAGGAATAAGCTTTATGTATAAGCGGAGTATGCATGCAGCTGCTGGATGGGCGCCATTTAAAAAAGTTGTGTTTTATGGGTTTAACTTTTTTCAATCATTTTTCAATTATTATATTTCTCGTTTGAATTCAAAATTAGAAAGCAGTTATCAGCTTTCATATTTACAATGTTTTGTATGGCTTAATCAAACTCATAAATTTTTAGTTAGGCCCTATAGTAAGGTTAATATAGAATCCTTGGCCCTATAGGTGTATTAATAACTATTAATAGAGATCACTGCGTCGTCGGGCTCCAAAATGTACTACATTGCTCCCTTTACTTTGCCTTGGAGCTATTATTTGTAATTAACCTCCCCGCGGCTTCTGACTTCAGACCTGGCGCCTATGGGGTCGTCCATTAATTATGTCAACAAATTTTAGGCCATTTTTGACCCCCTCCCCTTGTCAACAACTGTCAAACATTGACGGACCCCCTAAAAAATTATGTCAACATTCCTAGAACCCCCTACAAAAAAAGAAACACAATGGCTCAATACATGTAGAATCATTTTTTCAAATTGTTTTACACTAAGAAATGCAATCTCGAATTTCAAAATATATCAGTTTGGTTTATTACCAGCTTTTTAGTATTTTAGTAGTATTAAACATTAAGCACTTTATACATTTTTAGCATTACTTAATGTTTAAGCTACCATTTTGAAGGATCTGCGTTGATTCATTGGAAAAAATTTTGTTGACGTCAAATTTTACCGAACCCCCCTTCCCCCCTTGTCAACAACTGTCAAACTTTTCCAAACCCCCTCCACCCTATTTTGTTGACATAATTAATGGACGACCCCTATTGAGTACTTAATTTTACCTAGAGCCGGCAAAGCTGGTCTCCTTGACGCAGCGTTTGTGTGGCGCTGAGAAATTTCGAATATTTACGTTACATTTATATTATCGATTTTTCTCTTCTTATTAATTATTTAAGGCCGGTGAATGACCTTGTCTCTGCGATTTCACTGTTTAATTGGGTGCTGTTTCGACATCTCGATCGAGATTGCGAACTGACCCGTTCAAGTGTGGTTATGATCGTTCGGAGTTGGCTTTCTATACTGACTGGGAGATGCGAATTTATTTCGAATAGAACTTTTGCAGATATTTACTTGAAGAATTTCTCTTCCTCAAATAGGCCTAAATCACCAGCTGTTAACCGATTATCGATTTCTAGGCAGTCAACAGCTTCACCGGCCTACTTCCTTATGATTGGTCATTAGGCTTTGAGGTCCTATTTCTTGATTGGCTGATGTGTGATTTCCGCCATTTTAGGTGTTTAGCATTTTACAGTGGCTGTTATGAGCGTTCGTTGTTTAGTTTATGACGCTTTTATGGTCTCTGGCCGTCTTTATGGTCTCAGGCCGGCCTTTATGGTCTCAGGCCTTAACGCAACGAGTCTATCGGGCCCTGATCGCGCTCTCTGACCGCCCAGAACTTGATAAGCGTAGCCTTTTCGGGAATGCTTTGCTGGCACGCGCGGGCTACTGAAAACTGAAAAATCACACACCTTACCCGTGTTGGGTTCCATTGATGTAGCTCCGTTGTTCGACTAAATATAAGTGTTTTGATTCCCTGCCACACAGATGTTTATTAGATACGCCAATTCCAAAAATGTTTTGAGGGAAAGTAGTAAATGCTTTGACGATGAGACTAGAGTAGAACAATAATCAGCATTCATTGTAGCACAGCCCCATAGATTTGTTCGTAGAATGGAAGACCCGCGTGGGTATGGCCAGCTGAATGCGGGCGTCAGCATGTCGGGACATCTTTCGCAAGGTTACGGTGTGCAGCACCCTCACATGGGAGATGGTGGTGCCATGATGGATAGTGACCATGGGAAACAAGATGTCGGGAACATCCTGCAGCAAATCATGACCATCACTGACCAGAGCCTCGACGAGGCACAGGCTAGGTATCACTTGGCTTTTCACTGTTGAGTTGGCTGATTATGTTATGGTAGCTGAATGAACGAGAGTATTTAATGGTTTTTAGTTCATGTTTTGATGAAGGCCATGACAACTGTGTATGGAGTAAGTGTTGTCATTATGCTACATGCTGAGAAGCTGTTTTGATGACGGCTTCACCGAAAGCAGACTGTTACTGAGGATGTCTTACTGGTCATATTGTCAGTAAACTGCTCCTGGTTAATGCAGTTTAAACTTTTGTACCTGGACAAGCGGGGTGGGGAGATGGTTGAATGGTAACATGCTGGCATGAAGATCAGAAGGACGCAGATTAGATACCTGCTAGCCCCATAAGATTGACTCAGTCCTCAACTCCCTAGGGGGCGACTGCAAAATGAGCAGTAGGACAGATAGGCGCCTTGCAGGCTGCCATAGAGTTAAATTTGACTCCTGTTAAACTTGTTATTGTATGTTACTACTATATCATGTAATCTTACTGCATATTCATAAGTTTGGATGAATAAACGATTATTATGTAAAACTGAATTTAATTGTTTATCATGTTCAGTAGATCACAAGAATCTTGGAATGTATGAAAGTGCAGAGCAGTTTTAAGAGCTTTTTTGCTGTGTTCACTCTTTTCGCTCATAACTGTATGTTAATGCTGTCAATGGTTTGAAATTCATTTTATTTGTTTTAGCCATGAAATTAATTAATTAATTTTGAAGTTTTCTTTATTTGGATTTTGCTTCAGGAAACACACGCTTAACTGCCACAGAATGAAGCCTGCTCTGTTCCAGATACTATGTGAAATCAAAGAAAAAACTGGTGAATTTCGTATTTTATTAATCATGGTCATGTGTTCCTTGCAAAATTTTGTGTAGTAGGTTCATGTTTGAAGTGCCACTGTACATTAGACAATCTTGTTGCATGCAAAACAGAAATCAATTTCACTCACAAAGTGCTTATTGTTTGGAGTTTTACAGATTGGGGACATGGTCATTAACAATTTATGCTCAGCACTGCGAGATGCATTGATGTGTTAACACTTTAACGATGAGAGTACATACTAAGAGTAACTGGGAAACCAATGCAGCTCGTCTTTACAGTGTTAAAGCACATCTGAAACAGACATATTGATTATCAGGTATAGGGAATGCCAGTACGTATATCTTTATACTAATAAATACTCGCTGTTAAAGATTATATCTTTGATATTTGACAGTTTCTGATATGTCCACAACTAAATGTAATGTGTTTCCTTCAGATTCGGCTTTTACTGCTGGGTCTGATATTTGAATCTGTTGTGTGTGTGTTTAATAATATTTTAGTTAAATAGCCTGCTATTGTTCTTTTTGTTTCATTGTTATTTCTGTTTTAATCTGGTTGGTTTAGTGCTGAGCATTCGTGGCTGCCAAGACGACGAACCACCAGATGCTCAGTTGATGCGTCTCGACAATATGTTGATCGCAGAAGGAGTTGCAGGACCGGAGAAAGGAGGAGGCCCACTGGCAGCCAGTGCAGCATCACAGGTTGTGGCAGGTGGAGCCCCAATAGCAGAAAATGCGATCGAACATGCCGACTACCGAGCAAAACTGGCCCAGATACGCCAAATCTACCATGCTGAGCTGGAAAAATATGAACAGGTTAATGCTTTGATTATTACGTTCTTCTCCATGTGATTTAAACTCATTGTGTGAGTGGCAGCAGTTTGTTTCTGAATTGTTTCTTATAGTGGTGACTAGTAAATATCTTTAAGAATTACAGATAAAAGAATGGTCGTCAGAAAGTGATGACAGATTAATTAATTGTTAGTCTTTCTGTAGCACCAAAATCTAATTACAAAGCATCAGTGGTGCTGAGCAACTGTGTGTGGAGGACGACTTGCTTATGATCCTTGCACAGTATTTGTGTGATTGTGTTATAGGAAGCTATATATATATATATCTTCCGCCCTCTGTTCGTGTCACTAAGCTGCAGTGACTATATGGTTTCTCTAGACTATTAAAGATGCACTTTTTCCGCTGTTCGATGGCCACGTGTTGAACGCTTGTGAGAGACTCTTAAGTGGTGCTTTATAAATGTCTTGTTACATTACATTACAAGCTTATACCCGCACGCAGTTTTGCAAGGCATGGACCCATCCATAGGACCATTGTGTCAACAGGAAGGATTGCCAAGTAGATCCAGGGAAAACTATTCATCATTTGATGATAGGTCAAGATGGTTACATTTTGAGGGCCTGGCACTAGGTATTTATTGTCTGCTCTTATGGTAAATCTGTTGAGGTTTTCCTTGCATACCATGAGCCAAAATGAAATTATTTGCTTGTGTTCAAGAATACTTTAGCACTGCTGCATAGGTTAAGCAAAATACAATGATCCAAGTGCACTGATAATTTGGCAGCTTATGATAATTGGTGGAAACGGTTGGTTCCAGTGTGAGCCCTGTGAATGGGACTCTAAGAGGACATTGTTTTGAATTTCCATTTTCAAGGGTAATTGAACAGTGATACAGCCTTATGTAAGTTTTTCGCTGAAATGCTGTTGTAGGCTTGTAATGAATTCACTGGCCATGTGGTAAACCTCCTGCATGAGCAGAGTCGCACACGACCAATTGCGCCAAAGGAGATTGATCGAATGGTGGCAATCATCCGGAAAAAGTTCACTGCAATTGAACTGCAACTTAAGCAAAGCACTTGCGAAGCAGTCATGATTCTTCGATCTCGATTTCTTGATGCCAGGTCTGAACAGACATAGCTTTAATAATGGTTATATATGTTTCTATATCGTAATTGCGCAAGGTACGGTAAAGCCATGCCAATGTCATTGACCAGGCGATCACAAGATACTTGATATGAGTACTAGAAATTGCACCTATCTAAGAACCTATCAAAAGCACTGATGATTTTCTGAAGATAATGAAAAATATGAGAGAA
Source organism: Aporrectodea caliginosa (assembly GCA_020284085.1). Lineage (NCBI taxonomy): Eukaryota > Metazoa > Annelida > Clitellata > Crassiclitellata > Lumbricidae > Aporrectodea > Aporrectodea caliginosa. Next base: position 38,393 of record JACEVL010000429.1, on the reverse strand, counting down.
CTTTCACAGGCATTCTGTAAAATCATTACTTTTGTATAATAATCTGTATGAAATAAACTTCACTTACATTAGCTTGGAGTTCAGTATGTAAGCATCATGGTGTGGTGAACAGTCTGAACACATTATATGCTGTGTTCTGAAATAATACTATGTTGTTTGAAGGGTTTCTTGCCTTTTATGATGTACTTTATTTGTAGGAGAAAGAGGCGAAATTTTAGCAAACAGGCAACAGAAGTACTCAATGAATACTTCTACTCACACCTGAGTAATCCATATCCTAGTGAAGAGGCCAAGGAAGAACTTGCTAGAAAGTGTAGTATCACTGTATCACAGGTAACTGAGACTAGGAAATTTCATCTTCTATCTTATGAAAATTGCATTGTTCTGAACTCTGAACTGGCTGCTAACTAGTGTTTTTTCATATTGCTGTGAGGTATGTTAGTTTCTATTGTACATGGTAACATTTGAGTATAGCTGACCCAGGAATGACCCTTGCCAATTATCAGTACTTGGAAAGGGTTATTGCAATAGGCAGTGTGCCTCAGTTTAACTTCTGTTATGTAAAGCTCCACAGCTCTGTATGAATAGACCCTTGTTGCCAAGTCAGTGTCTGATTTTGCTGTCAAAAGAGGCTGTTGACAAGTTTTTAAAGACTACTGTTTTATTTTCTACAGTCATGTTTCTTTGTTTTTTGTTATGTTTAAAGGTTTCCAACTGGTTTGGAAACAAACGAATACGTTTTAAGAAAAACGTTGGGAAAGGTCAGGAAGAAGCAAATATGTACAATGCTAAACTGTCATCAGGGGGTTTGGGTCAGGCCTCAGATGGCCACTCACCAACTATGCCAAAAATGGAGTCAGCTGACAGTCAATGTCTGAGTGACAGCCAGGATTCTTGGAGTAAGTTGTTTAGTTTCAACAGTCTAACTATGCATTTAAAGAAACTGCAATAATGCCTTGTTTTCTTTGGATGCTGGCATACAACATCCCATTGAGTTTGTGCTGCTCATAAAATTTATTATTAGTGATCCAAGCATTTGAATATCAGAGAATATGCCCATTAGTTTTAACTGTGTGTAGTTGATTTTTAGGCTAAAGCAGATTATTTGAGAGGAAATTATTTCAATGATTATAAAAAGTTGACTTGTAACTATTGAAAACTTGTGTCTTTTGAGGCCCTTTTTATACGTCCTTAGGCACGTCAACATACAATGCAATGGCTCCACCTTCTGAAAATCAGCTAGCTGCCAGTCAAGGTCCTGGAATGTATATGAGCATCAATGTAAGATTCACTTTCAAATTCTCTATGTAATATAAAGTATATGCAGAAATCCGTTTTACTATCAAAAATATAGTAATGTTCTGTAATTGCATATTCATTTTGCAGCTTTGTGACACTTTTTGAAAATTGTGTTTTTCAAACTCTGAGTTATTGGGATTTGTGTTGTGTGTAATGGAGTCTCCAAAAATATGGCTAGCACATCTAGAAATAACAAATCCTGGAAGGAACACTGTGCATGCCTGTTGAGCACATTTTAGGGTGGCCCACTTTTCAATGTATTGAGTTTCAGTTCCCCACTAGCCTGCCCTTGTTTTGATTTGCATTATTTGTGTACAAACTGTTCTTCTGTTGAAGTTGACTTTGTGGCAATTGTCTTCGGAAATCGCCGAGTTGAAAGCTGTAGTGATGCTCAACAACTTTCTTGTTCTAAAATGGATCTAATTATCAGGGAACTCAGTTACAGTACGCTGCAACTTCACAGCTAGCTTATTAGGTGTTAATGATGGAAATGACCATAAAGGAAAGGCCAGGATATCATGATTCAGTTTAGTTAAATCAAATCTGTACTAAAGGCAAAATAATAACAGTTAGGTCATTTGAAGCTGCTTTCAGTGGGAAACCAAATTTTGAAAGACACCAATATGATCTTGGGTCACTTACTGCATTTGTGCATATGTAAAATGGGTCATATACTGCATTTGTGTATGTGTATTTGTGATATTGATTTTGAATGTGACAGCTGTTATAGAAAGCATGTAACGATTAATTTCTGCTTGTTTTACATGACCTTTGTTTTGGTTTAGTCTGTCAGCGGTTATGCCAATGATGGCCTGCCTACATCGACCTCCAGTCTCTATGATCCTCATTTGCACCAGGTAATACAAAAACCATTTCAAATTTATTTATAGTTAGATTATTATAGGGTTTGATTCAGTTTGTATTTGCTTTTAGGTTGAAAAGTTAGTGACTGAATTCACATTTTATTACTACAGAATGTGATTCTTATTTCATTTTCAGTTTAAAAATCCTTCTGTGATGCTGTTTTTAGTGACTGTAAGAAACCATGAAATGAGTTTAGTATTTAACAAATATAGAAGGTAAACCCTCCAATGCTCTGCTGATAAGGTTATGATTTGATTTGATTTGATGTCGAGATATTACTCGTGATCATAAGCAATGGGTTCATTTACGAACACTTGCTAAGTAATTTTTGTATTACAAGATCAATGAATTTACTCACTTGTATATTCAGCAAATCAATGCATTATCAGTTACACCTTTCTATCTAGTCACTTTAACATCTGAGACCGGTGCTCCATCTGAAACCTTGTAGGATAAGGCAACCATATGTTCCACTTTAAGAGGTGCTGTATAGAGACATTGCATCATATGGCATTGCATCATGTTTTGCTCCATTCAGTGCAACAGAGTGAGGCAAAAGCAAAGTTAAACAAAACATTATGCCAGCTTAATACCGTATTTTCGCGGATATAACACGCACGCGAATATAACACGCACCTTATAACCCGCTACTTTTAGGGATTTGAGTAAAAATTGAATTATATATCACGCACCCGATTATAACACGCATGCATTTACGTGCGTCCACCTACGAGGTAATAAACGAATGTGTGCGCTAGAGTTAATGTTAATTTCCTTATATAACTTCTTACTGGATATAGTCCTAACTCATTCTATTATACGCCAATTAAAATCGTCTATTTGATAAAAAGCTTCCTTTTGTAAAGAAAGTGAAGATTCTTGCAAAAAATGAACATTTAAAACCTGTAAGCGAAAATTACCTTATTCCTACTTCTTTACTGGTATCTTCACAAGGTAAGGTGTTTCCAGTTGGGAGATTATAGCGAATATACACGAGGAATCATTTCCGAAATTCTCAAGAAATTAAAAGGCCAAACCTTGTTCAAGTTTGTGCTGCTTCTAGACGTTTTGTCATTAAATCTTGTCCAAATGTTAAAAATTGGAAAGTTAGTTTTGAGGGTCAATCTCCTAAAGTTATAAATAATGTACATTACTAAAATCCGTCAAATTCAGTGTCAGAATCATCACTGGCAAACCTTGGACTAACAGTCCCATGGAAAGCAGTTCATTTATTTCTTCAGGTGCTGGTTTCACTTAGTTGTAGAAAATTTTTATAATTGTAGGTTCTATAAATTGAACACATTCACAAATTTGTAATAGGCCTATATTGGCACTTGATTGACGTAAAATATGCACATGAGGCTGTTGTTCACTAGAGATGTACGGCCATCCTGGAATTTAGCTGGAAACGTCATCCTACCATAAGCAAGCCATAACTAAATTGCAACATATCATAAACGAGTAAAACGACCCTATATATACCTATGAATATATGAGCGATTTCATTAAAATTCTCGTATTATTGGTTGATTATCAGATTTGCTATAGGCATGAAGCCGTAACTTACAAGCCATACGTGTGCTAGTGCTTCTCAATAATGACTACATACGCCTTACTTACAATGACAACAGCGGGGAAACAGCCTACCGGAACTACGGGGAACCAGTCTACCGGCGGCAATGTGTTTACAAACTAAAATAATGGCCGTTCATAGCGATCGAATATAGTTTTAAAAGCTTCAAATGACTCCAGTAGGTTACATATTTTGTCTAATAGAAGTTAAATTTAGATTTGTCTTGAATATATCGCGAATATTACAATTACTGCTCTGAAATTCTCCATAAAAATCACGATATACTCGATTATCTACGGCAAAGGTCGGACTTCATGTCTTGTCGATTCGTCGCCGTCCATGCCTCTGTATTGCCTGTAGAAAAACTTTTTATAGCAGTTTCTGACCATAACCTGAAAATAATCCACTACAAGATTTGGGTGTGTAAAATTTAATATATAACTCGCCCATATTATACCCCGCAGCTAGGGTCAGTGTTTGTAAAATTTGAATTACCCCGCGTGTTATATATTATTATACGGTAATGTTGACACAAATGCCCTTACAAGCTTTTATTGAAAATTACAAGACTTTTTGAAAAGTAACAAACCATGGCAATTACAATTTAAAGTAATGAAAATAAAGTCTGGCATAATATTTGTTTAAAGCAGTGATATGAAGAATGCAGTTTGTGTTTGGCAGAATGGGGAGACATGCAGGCAGGAGCTGAATATGTGGATAAAATGTATGTGGTGCACGGTCTCCAGCAATGGTGGAGGAATGGGCAAGAGCTGAAGCTATGGGGAAACTGTATATCTTAAATGTGTTTTAGTGGTACATTATCTGAATCAGTTGTCAGAGGTTTCTATCTTTACACCATGATTGTATAGATCTACTTAAATACGGTAATTTTTCATTTGAAGAAATTAGTTGATGATTTTCTAGTATTAGACAAATTTGCTTAAAATTAAACTGTGGGCATCAACAGGATAATGTTTTTTGTTGTTGCAGTAAACGAAAGCCGACATACGTCGTGCATCTCGACAGAGAATTTTAGACTTAACCGGCTTTATTCGTGATTCTCATATTGTGAACAGTTGCTGGAAATTGGTGATGTATAGAAGAAGGTGTTTCTGGTGGCATTGAAAACTGATGACATGAAATTTTGTAAATACGTGTTTTTGTTTGTAATCAATGGTGTCCGTGTCTTGTGGCGTACTTTGTGTCTTGCTACTGACAAGAGATTAAGCTGAGATTGAATGTCATTTTGCTGTTTCCTGGTGGCAGTCATTTTGTAATGAAGCGTTGGGCATTCAAGGTTTTCATAGAACAATTTCTGCATTCATATTGTCTATTGATGATCACTGTTGTGTTGTCATGTAATCCGTATTACTATTTATTTTAGGCATCGATAAGGTAGCAACAGTTTAATACTGCATTGGTGTGTCAAAGGAATTGGTTGTGAAATGTTGCATTGATAATGGCTTGCATGTGTATTTGTAAGGTATTACATGCATAGTATTTGGAAACTACAATTGCACTATCAGTGTGTAATATTGAATTATTAAACATACTCGTACCAGCGAACTTAATGTGTAAAATATATTTAAATAACTTTGACTTCTGGCATTCATTTCTTGATTTGCAAGCGCGTGAAAAGATGTTTCGGTTACTGAAGTTTAATTGTAAATTTTAAATGTTTAGGAAAATATTTTGTGCTCTTGCATCAGAGAGTGGTTCTGTGTTGTGTGCAATATCTAATGTTGTCTTGGTAATTTTCTTAAATTCAGTCTTAAGGGTAAACGGACATTGTATGCAGACTAAATATATATCATATGATATAATTGTATGTGATTATGTATAACATATATATCATATGATATAAGTGTGATTTTTATATGCCCTATACACTAATGCAAGAGGTAATAATTTCTGAAGTGTTGACTTTGTTACCTAATGACAGTTGTAATTCCTGATTCACTGATCATCCAGTTATTTCTCCTGCGGTTCTCTGGCAAAGATGTTCTAACACTGGCAGAACTGCACGACCTGTGGATAAATGTACACATTATTATAGCAACCATATGGCCTTGACCCTGTTCATTTTTCACTGAATTTATCGGTTTAGATCTTACACCATAATCATGATGTCCATTGTAATGGGTGCCACGTCATTTAGGATAAGCTTTTGTGTTCCTATTGATAAATGTCTGGAGCAGTACATCTTTGTTCTCTGCCTTGTATGAACTAAAGTATTGATTATAATGGCGCTATAAGAGTGAATGAGAGCCAAAGGTATTCAGTAACATGTTCAATTGTTGTTCATACAATCAGTCAATCTGTTTTTGTTTTATTTGATTTGTATTAAGGTTTCTTTCCATATGTCGATTTACACTTTATTGTCATGCAGCAGTTTGAGATCTCTTGTATATAAGATGAAGAGTTTAATTAGCATGATGATCAGTATGCTAGGTTGGTTGATTTGTTATTGAGGAATGTTCTCTAATTTAACCATTTAACGACTAGCGTGTACTAAGATGAATGGGAAACCAATGCAGCTCGTCATTAATAGGTCAAATGTGTTACAAATGAATGCTACTGACAGATAAGATATTTAATAAAAATATTGATTTTACTTATGATAATTGTGCTTGCTATTATTGTGTCATAATTATTATGACTGGCAGGTGATAACTGCATAAAGCTGAGTTATCGTAAAACTGTTTTATGCCAGTTTATATTTTCAAGGACTTGATGTGGAAAAAGACAGCTCTTATGGTGTATTATGTATGTGTATAACAGGACTTTTAATAATTTGGTTGTTTTTTGTTGCATCAAGCACTATGTAATTACCGGTTGTACTGTTCCCTGTGACTTCTTTTATTCCTTTCTTTGGGTTTTTATTGGTTTTGTTGTTTTGGTGGAAAGAGAAATATGTTTGGCTCACCAAAACGATCACATGTCTGAGAGCCAATGCTGACAGCTGTGCAATTAACGAGCGATTATTATCTGTGATCTGTTAAATCACAGGTATATGCATGTATGATTGTATGTATCTGGCTATTTAAATGGTACCGCTTAAGAATCTCAGTGGGGTGCTAAACATACAGCTAAACAGGTTGGAAATGTTTCTTGAGCTGTGAACGAATAGTGCACGGTACATGCTTGTTGTGGAAGATGTGCCGAGAGTGAAGCCAAAGTTTTCTGGCATTGGATGTGGGAAAGTGATTGTTGCAACTTTTTTCTTGATATGAATATGCACTATGACTAATTTTTCCTATTGGTACAAATTAATTCTATTCTGCTATTGTACAAAATACCAGGTTTTTCAAATCTGAAACTATTGTTTGAGTTTTCCAAAGAAGTTTTAATTGTTGATGTTTTGTTTAAGATTATTGATCTGTTTGCTTGCTGATAGACTGATATTTTACTTAAAAATTGTTTTTCTCTGCTGAAGTTATTTTTATTGAATTAAGTGTGTCAACTGTGTTTTGAGGAAACAGCTTAAGTTATAATTTATGGGTTTTTTCAGGTCTTTATTGTGATCTGAGGTTTTGTCACTGCTATAGAAATTGTAGGCCTAATTGGTGTTGGGCCTGCTCTGGAATAATATAGCTGTATTCATGTATTTGTAAAGATCAAGTTTAGGTTTTTACATTTGTTCTGTGGTCACTGGTCCAGATATGTTTGGGAAGTTAGCGAAAACTCTAAGTAACTAGAAAACCAGTGCCTTTCATTAGTGCTTGGATTATTGAAAGAAACAACTGCTATTTATATAGATTTATCTACGTTCATTTCTTGTTTATGCTAAGATGTTGAGAAATGCAGTTATTCTCTGTGGTCTCAGAACTGTTGCATAATGGTGGTATCCCAATCTGAGGAGGATCATCGTTCTATATTTTTATTAAGGCAATTGTCATTCCACTGTCTAGATATTGGCAAGAGAGTATGTACGAGCAGTTTCTACTGCTTCTTTGGCCACTGAAGTCGTATTTCAGTAGTTATTTTATAATTGAAAATTTCTCATGAAAGTCTCCTACTAGTTTGCTTGAACATAAGTTTCTAAAACTATGTTAATAGGTTAAGTTTCAATAGAGCAAATGAACGATAAGCTTAAACTAATTGAGTTGCTTTTTGATCACCAAGTGATCTGGTCTGATATTGTGAAAGTTATTTTTTACATGGTTTACTGGGTTTATTTTCATGTCATACAGGCGTCATCCTGTGCTCTATTTTATGACTAGCAGTATGTGTACTGAATTTCCATATGTATAACCTGCACATGACATGCCTTTTGCCTGTCATGCATCCATGTTATACAGCTTGTTGTTTCTTTGGAAGATGGTTGATTATATGTTTTTTGGTGAGTATTAAAGTTTGATCTGTTTTAATTTATTCAAATCTATTGAATTTTTCAGTACTATTTATTATATTTATTATTAATTTGACTTGCCATATCTGTAACTTATTCCACTTACGACTGAAGGCATAAACTGTGTGATGTAAGGAAAGGGATCTTTAAGATTTCTGGAAAAGGAGCTGACATTACTTGGATCTGAGGAACTCTGAATGACTTGATGATTGCATTTGTGAACATTTATGTATGTAATGCAGATAGAGTTAAATACATGCTTGGTGAAAACTTACAAAGGCATATCCTCCTGAACTGCCAGTTTCTAGACGATTAGCTGCATTGTGTTAACAGACTGAAAACACTGTTTATTGTGATTGTGTCTCCAAGCCTGATGCAACTGGTAACTGTTTGCCGTTATCTTTCTAAATGTGGTAGTGTAGTGATTTTTGTGACAGTATTGCACTGTGAATATTCATTCAAGACATCAGGTATTATTCATTGCCATGTAAATGCATTTAAGTTTCATGTGACGTGAGATTACTGCAACCATTTTGATTATGTTTAAACTTCTTTCTGTTTGAATGAACCCTGCTGCTCATTATTAGTAGAATAATTTTTATCAGATAAGCATATTTCCTTTGGCCGCTGTTTCGTGGCTTAAACATCATGTCAAATTTGTTACTTTTCTTTGGCCATGCAAAACATTAGAAAAGGTTTCCTTTCCTATGAAGTACATGTATTGTTGTTGGAACAAGCTGAAAGATATGAAACTGTAGAAAGAAATCATGCAAGACTACACTTAAAGTGAGCAATTAACTTGTTGCAGTGTATCTTAACTTTGTTGTAAGTATGAAAGTGGAAGTTTGTATCACTGCTGGCACAATGTTGGTGGCTTATTTAAGTAAATTTGGCACTTTATAGATGTGATGGGCCAAAATTGGACTTAACTAAAGTCTGATCTGGTTTTTGTTTGCTAGGCTTGTTTATTGAGGTATATTTATGATTAATTAAAACTACCTAAATCAACCAACAACAGACTGGGGTTGTTCTAGCTACCGAAGGTACTCAAAAAGAATTCTGCCTTCATGTTGTTGCCAGTTTTGCTCATGCTGGTAAACTACCAGTAGTAATTTGATTTTTGGTCAAGTTTTGTTGCTTGCTATAAATGTCCAGTTGTTTGTTAAAATATGACAAACATCTTGAAAAATCTGTACTGTCTTTGATTTTCTCTGGTCATGATTGCAAAGCAGTGATTAACTAATGACAATACTTTAGGCTTACAATTATTATTATTGTTGTCTTATTGTTATTATTATTATTGTATGTAAGTATGTATGTATTTAACTCCGCCACTGATCGTACTCTGTCAGTGCCAGTCCCAAGCCTGGATAAAGGAGGAGGGCGATGCTAATGGTCATTGTTACCACACAGTGTCGTTAAACTGAAACTAGATTTATGTATGTATGTAGACAATTACTATAGTGCCTTTTAAGTTCCTCATAAAAGCGCTGCCTACGACACAATGAAGATATTAAAGTTAACTGAGAAGTGAACTGTATTCCTCAGATGACCAGAAAGTCACCACAGGCCACCTAACTGCAGAGCCTAACTGACGGATTCCCATCCAGATGATTGTAAACACAGTTGCTAGTAAGTAAGTAAGTATATCCTTTATTGAAAAACCAACTGCTAGCCACATTTTGGTGTACAAAGATCATAAAATAGAAAAGAATAAAAATTAAGTATAAAGCATCCGACAAATGTGACAAATAGAGAGTTTGCCTTGGGTATTATTCTATTGTCGGTTCTGGGGCGTAGCGAGTATGAAACAGTTTTCATCGGAGGCAGTAGCTGATGTAATACATGTGCAGGGTTGCTGATGATGGTAGAAAAGAGTGTCCTTGTGTGCTATAAAATTGTTACTGTATTGATATTTTGATTATTTTCATGTACTTCAAAAGTACTAGAAACCTTTGCTACATGAGACTTCCTCAGATTGCCAACAGTTTTAATGTATGTAACAGTCTCCCTGAAACTGCATGCATTATTAATACATAATTGTAAACTACTAGTAGTTTTATTAACAAGTGCTGCATCCAGTCTTAGTTGGTCCAAGATCTTCCACTCAGTTGGATTTCGTTCACAAACTTTATAACTGCTCTTTAGTCTATGCTTTGCTGAATGTGTGGTACAAATCCCTGTAAAACTGACATCCTCCTGAAAGTAGCAGTCTGGTTTCTGCCACTCCTTGCTATGTGTTATATTGCACGTCATTCATTCCTCAAAGCTGAAACCAATGCAGCTTGTCGTTAGTGTTAAAAAGTGCAAATGTTCACATTTTTATATAGCGACTGTACAGGGTTGCTGATGATGGTAGACAAGAGTGTCCTGGGGCATAGCGAGTCTCGACCTGATCGTTTGTCAATGAATTGATCAGGTGAGATCCTTCATCACCGCTACCCATTTGAATACGTGCCACATTTAAGGTCCCATGTACGGACCGTGCTAGCCCCAGATTTAAATCTCTGAAATAAGTCGGCATCGGTAGCAAACCATGATCCACACTCACTCTACAGAGGCGCATGGGGCTCTATCCATTGTAGCTAAATAATGGGCAACAGGATTCGGCGTGGGCACCCATAAAGTAATGTAAACAATTTAAGTCAAGTCTTTTCTGAAGCCTCTTTGGACTTCTTTCAGAAGACTTCATTCTCAAACAGAAAGGCTAAATGAAATGTTATCAAAAAAGTTCTGTTGTTTTAAGAAGAGACCCTTCTGAACAAATTTAAACCCATGGAATTTAAAATATAATTGATACAGAGACTACATTATTTTGTGTGAAATTCACGCTTGTTGCTTAGAATTTCTTAACAATTTAGCATAGCTTTAAAAGCATGTCGAGACTGTCAGAAATTAAACAAAGTTATATTAAATCGTTGCTATGCACTAAATTTTCGATACTACAACAATATCAAACTTAACTAATCTATTCTGGAGAAGATAATTATTTTGTTTGAGAAGTAAAATGCTATAAAATCTGCCTATTGAGCATAACGGTCCTACTCAACACCAGATGACGCGAAGTGTTTGCTGGCGTAGCTTTTGAAAGCATAGATCATAGATTGCTGTAAAATATTTTGTTATAGGAAAAATCTCGAATCTGAGAGATTTGGTTCCAAAGAACTGTTTAAAATTAGTTTTAAATATTATGGTTTATTGTAAGTATAACCAAACAGTAATACTGTCATTTGATAATCATGTTGCACATCGAATTTTTATGGATGGAACAATTCTTTGCTTCGTTACTTTAATTAAAAAATAAGTAAGTAAGTATATCCTTTATTGCACTAGTAAATCGCATTGTGGGTTGCGTGGTGTTTCTGCGGCAGAAAATGCCGCCACGCAACGCGAGAAAACTTACTTCTACGGGAAATTTTTTTCACATTTTATCTAATGACGACTCTAACCCTAACCGACCGTCACAGCGCCTAACCTGACCCTAACCGACCCCCAAGACGCAAGAAATCACAAAATCACAAAAAAATCATGGTTATCCCGTAGTTTAGGTTGCTAAATTATTTTATATCGTCAAATTGCAGTGGAAGCTGGATTGAGGAAAAAAATTGTTTCACTAACGCGAAGTGGGATTGATGAAACTATTTCTGTCTTTAAATAGAAGTTGGATTGATGGAAATAATTTTTACCGTAAATAGAAGCTGGATTGATGAAACTTAGTTTTTGATGCAATAGAAGCTGGAATAATGAAAATAATTGTTTCCGTAAATCGAACCTGGACCCATTTGAAAAGTTCTTAGCTTACATAAAAGTTCCATTGATGAAACATATTTTTCTAGTCAAATAGAAGTTGGGTCATTTTTTCCATTAAATGGAAGCTGGATTGATTAAAAAAAATTCTCGATGAAATGGAAGCAGGATTGATTATAGTTATGATAGACATAGTTAGAGTGCTTACTTACCAACGTCAAATACGGCATTGAAGACATTAGAATAATTTAGCAACCTAAACTACGGGATAACCAAAATCATAATATACAATAATAAAACAGACATCTATAGATCTGTGAGAGAGTAAGGTAAAATACAATGGATATATCTTCTGCGGCAGAAAATTCCGCCTCTACATAACGTAACATTTTCGACACAATTCTGCGGCGGAAGAACTTTGCGCATGCGCAACCCTCGGCGCATGCGCAATGTTCAAAATGCATTACTTCCTATAAATTGGCGTCGGTTAGGGTCAGGTTAGGCCTTGTGATGGTTGATTAGGGTCAGGGTTAGGGTTATAGTCGTTTTTGGATATAATGTGAAAAAAAATTTCTGCCGCAGAAGTAAGTTTTCGCGGGTTGCGTGGCGGCATTTTCTGCTGCAGAAGCACCATGCAAATACAATAATATCGGTAAAATACAAGTTGGATTGACGAAAAGAATTCTTGCTAAATAGAAGTTGGATTGATGAAAATAATTCTTGCTTAAATAGAGGTCCTGCAAAAGATACAGGTAAGCCGTGTTCAGGGATGGGCAGTAATTGAAATTACGTAATTGAAATTACGTAATTGAAATTACTTGAAATTGTGTAATTTGGAATTCAGTTACATTTTCCCATGTATTTGTAATTTGAAATTATTTTTCATGTCCCAAAGTAATTTGTAATTCAATTACATTTTTTCGAGTAATTTGCCCATCCCTGGCCGTGTTTATGTCTTATCAGCTGAATGCAAGAAATAATTGTTTAAAGTTGGCAGCAGCTGTTGTGACATCTTGGTGTTAACTAACTGCAACACACTGCAGAAACAGATGCTAGGCCTAGTCAGATGATGTAAACAGGTAAGTCTCTAATTCCTTCACAAATTCCTTTCAATCGAAGTTCTGGAACTTGCAGTATGATGCCAGATGCACCGAATATTCTTGTATGTGTCAGACGATACTAAGTTGTATTCTTCCTGAATGCAATTGAGACTGACCAGGAACTGACAATCATGGCCCACGATATTTTACTAAGTATGGGTGGAAAAGACGGAATGACACCACGTCATTCCGTAGACCAGTGGTTCTCAACCTTTTTAGTGCTGTGACCCTTGATAATATTTCCACAGTTGTGGCAACCTTCAACAATAAAATTGATTGGGTTACAACCCTTCACCGCATTTTTGCTACCATTATGATGCATTACACTTCTCATTAGTGCAAATTTATATAGAACCAATTAAATGTAAACTTATCAGAAGTGCTCCTGACCTGAAAACATGAAACCGTGATCGAACAGAATTATCTTCAAGTGCCTGCAGAAAAGAGGCAAAGAGAGACTAAGGAGTTCATTTTGCAGGTTGGCAGGCAGCTTATTCGAGACTGATGATGGGCTGACCACAGCAAAACTTCTACGCTGGGCCATGCAGAATTGGGCCTGTGTAACAACAAAATCACCTTGTGCGACAGAGTGAAGAAATCTATGACCAGGGATGGAAGATACTGAGACACCAAGCCTATTAGACAAGAAGGAACTCGGCATGCTAGATAATTACACATAAGCATCAGGGTCTTAAACTCAATGCACTTTTCCATAGTCAACCAATCCTGTTCGTCCCACATGAAACTATGATCATGTTTAGGTATATCACATGATGTATAAGGGTCCCTCTCTGTCATCTGACTGAAGTTGGTGTTTAATAACTATCCTGTTTATGTGTCGTTAAAATCTCATATATTCGGACGTGTATTATGTTCTTGGCTTCACCCTCGTAAAAGGTAACTTCTGATATGGACTTTCAAAATTGTCCAACATTTCTTAACTTTAAATGCGAGCATATATGATATTATCATGACTGAAACCTTGGCTAGCCTAGGGCTTGAATTTATTAAATGGGGCTGAAACTTTGATTCATTCCAGTGGTGCAGATTTTTTCAAAGTTAAGAAGAACTACATGAACAGATTAGTGGTTAAACTAAAATTGAAGCTAATATTTGAATCTGATTCGGTGGCATAAATTGTCTGAGTGGCAAGAGAAGAACATTTCTCTATAGACTGTCATCGATTGCCATAGTTATTTCACAGGTTTTAATACTCACTGATGAAGCCAAACTGAAGGCAATAATGGAGTTTATGAAGATGTTTTGGCAGTTTCACTTGGCTGAAGAAATCAAAAATAATTTTAAATGAAGATTAGATATACTTGGTACAGAGATTTCAAAAGAAGATTAAATATACAAAGACTAGAGATATGAAGAATATAAAAGCAGAATTGTTGGCTCTGGAAACCAGAGACCAGAAGAGGATAGCAACATTACTGCTAGAAGGTACTGGTAAACTGTTGAAGAATGATGTGAATAAATTGGAGTTCTTTAACATAGGAAAAAATGTTTTGGAAATTGGTCAGAAAATTAGGTTTGCAGCAGACTACAGGCTTGCAGAAATGGACTTGGGAAAATTAAGCGCAGGAAGAGATCGCAAAGAAGATGAATCATTGCCTGAAGCGAAGTCAAGACTTGCTCAGAGGATACGTGGAGCATTCGTCATGAGAGGCATGCCCCTTATTTGTTGACCATCCTAGTCTTGAGCTTGGCTGGCAGAGTGTTTTAGGATCTGCATTTTCTTAGTTTTGGCATTTCAGGTCAGTGACAAGACCTTTACCTTAGTGGCAGATTGACAGAGTGCAGATGACCTTCCAAGTACTCATATTGGTTGCTTATGTTTGATGGACTGCACTTTTTGAAATTTCTTGCATATCATGCAAGGATTTTAAGCCTTGACCTATAGGTTGATAGTCCAGCAAGGAAGCTGTCCACCTGATTATTATATCACTTAGACTATTGTGGTGAGCACAGAGAATCATTATTCAAAGGAGCTGGAGGCTTTTGAGACCTTTAGTTAAAATGCACAGCGAAGAAGGTGAGAACAAACACAAAAAATATGCATCACTGGGGCAAAGAAGTTGATGGCTTGAAGCTAGGCTTGATAAAAGCAGCAAACAAACAGCATAAGAAGTGGGAAGCATTTCGTACCATGCACAAAGTGAGAAGTACACCAGATGCAAGTGTGGATCATCAAATTGTATATCAACATATTAAAAAATAAAGGTTGCTTAAAGTTTGTAATGAGTACCGGTATTAGGATTATAACTAAAGAGGGGTTTTGTCTGACCCAAATGCCACTGCAGGCTGGAATAGTTTGCTTTCACCTTTGTATCTTTAACAAAGTGTAAGAAAGACAATTTGAGCTGCAAGAATTTTGTGGAAAGTAATTAGCATTTGTAGAGATTACCAAGTGGCCCAGATTTTTATCTTCTGCCTCTCTTTTGTCATTTATCTTTCTGTCCTGTCTCTGTATCTTGTTTTCTGAAAAACTGCAGCTGTATTTTGGGAAGTGGTTGTCATTCTTTAGTTTTGTAACCATGCACAATTTTCTAATCTGGTAAGTTCTTGAGAATAATGACAGGAGAATGATTAAATAAGCAAATGGTGCATGGTTGGTATCCTGGTCTGGCAAATAGTACATCCACATACTCGAATTCAGTACTCGGTGGAAAATGTCTATTCAGCTATTCCCTACCATGCTTCAATAGACTCTGCAATTCTGCAGTCATCCATCC
This sequence comes from Aporrectodea caliginosa, assembly GCA_020284085.1. Taxonomy (NCBI): domain Eukaryota; kingdom Metazoa; phylum Annelida; class Clitellata; order Crassiclitellata; family Lumbricidae; genus Aporrectodea; species Aporrectodea caliginosa. The sequence goes on along the minus strand of JACEVL010000429.1, from coordinate 22,721 downwards.
CACTGATGTTCACTAGATTGTGGTCAAGCTCTGTCCACTGTGTGGCCAATGTTGGAATACCAGGACAAATGGTGGATGTCTTTCCACTTGAACCACTATCCTCTGATTTTGAGTCCAGTTGCCAGACAAAATGTTATTCAGCTTCTCATTATTGCTGTTGGCTATACGACTTCCAAATGTCCTCATGATGTGTCTGCTGCTGTCGTGTTGGTTCTGGGAACAGTATTAAAATCCCCTAAACGTGATAGTTGTCATTTTGAAATTTGCCTGGCATTCCCTGAAAGGTGTCCTTTAATATCGTCTTCCTACACCTCTTTGATGGGTGAAGTAAGCAATGACAACAGCAGCTCTTCAAAAAGTGTACCTAAACTAATCAGGGCTTTCATTCTGTGTGGATGATTGCACTTCAGGGCACTTGCTGCTGACTGGTCCAGGGCCTGTCACACAACCCCCTATTCTGAACCTGCTCATGGGATGCTATAACCATCAACAATTATCTCTCCTGCACCCAGCCATCAGACCTGCAGTTCTATTATGTTGACTCGGATGACTCCATCATTTGGGAGCCTATATGTCTGGAGCAAAACAGCTTCTTGGCCTGCCGAAGATCAGACATTTCAATTGCCACCCAAAGCAGTCGATGAGGTCAGTTCCCCGTTTGATCCCTTCACCATGGTGTGCTGAACACACCTGACCACTGGAGGAACACCAGAATATGTGCACTCCTTGGCAACTACACAATGAGTGCTGCGGTATGGAATACATTTTGTAACATGTGACAAAACTCAGCAAATTGCATTTCCATTGATTATAACTCACAAGGAAATTAGATGGTTGTATCATCAATCAAAAACTTGGAGCCAGTCAAAGGTATCCTGACTTACCATGCCCTTGTCCACCCTTAGGACCATTGCCTTCATGGAGTTCCTTTGCTGCTTTGTCGATAGATGTCTTCAATGTAACCCCAGGTATGGGTCTCAGTATACCAATAGGTCCTTGGTCCTCGGCAGGAATTAATTACTAACAAATGGCACTGACCTCTGCAATACGGACTCATCTGCTGGGCATTAACAGTGCAGCCTGTGTTTTATTGAATATTTTATTATAGCAAACGCCAGGTTATCTGAAGAGAGCACCCTCATAATTACCGCTAGTTAAGTGAGATTAAAGACTTACCAGACTATTATCAGTTTATTAAGAAATTACTGGCTGAAAAGAGTAGGTCCATACATTTTATTCATTTGAAATCTTTCTTTGAGTCAAGTGCATGAAACGGATTTACTTGATTCAGATAAGAAATAAATGAGAACTCTACATTTGTGTAACTGAGTATAAAGGTGCAACATTGCATCTCTCTAGTTTGTCAAATTTATGTAATCATTTCTCACAAAGTTATTTAGAATTTTTATTTGGAGAAAATAGGACAAAGTAATTATTAGGTTTGGGCTGTTACTTTGAACTCGAAATGTTTCATGATCTGATGTCGAACTAACATTTTGTTTATGAATTGTAACTATTTTGCATGTCCTTTTAACAGGTCCAGTCTAACACCTTCAGCTAGTTGTGTTAAGACACACATTGCAAAATGTCGGTTATTATCCGACTTGATAATTTATCGTGGAACGCTAGCTCATTAGACGTTAGACGATACTTTTATGGGTTAGATATTCCCGATGGTGGTGTTCACATCGTGGGCGGAGAACGAGGCACTGTGTTCATCGCCTTTGCGACAGATGAAGATGCAAGACAGGCAATGCTTAAGGAGAATGGACGAATCTGCAACGAACCATTTAAGCTGTTGCTTAGCAGCAAGACCGAGATGCAGAATGTGATAGCCTCAGCTCGTGGGGCTTCTGGGCCAATTCATGAGGTGTTCATGGGTCCAGGTTTTGGAAGAAATGTTGGTGGACCAGTGGTACAATCAGAAGGTCAACAGGGTTACAAGAGCTTCAGTGAGGAGGCTGAACGAAATCGTGACAATTCTCAAAGGTTTTCACCAGTACGACCTGACAGACTGCCGTTGACTCGTGTGCGACCGTATCCTGATGCGTTTTCTGAAAGACAGAGATTGGAAAGACCAGTTGCTTATGAGGAAAACAGGTATCCGAAAGAACCACAGAATACCAGTAATCAAGGCAGAGGAAGGCCACCTTTTGATGAGGCGAGGTCTGGGAATGAAAGAGTCAGAGACCAGTGGAACAGTGAGGGTCAAAAAGAATCGGAGGCTGACTTCCAAAGGCCAGACTCAGAAAGATTTGGTGATTGGCTGAGAGGAGGCAGTGGGCAACAGAAGAGAGAAGTTGATGTGAGACAGGGAAACTTCAGCAACAGAAGAGAACAGATGAACAGAGATGTTCCCAGACCATCCCAAATAGATTTCGAACGGAACCAAAGTCGCAATTTCAGAGACGACACAAGATTTCCACCTTCCAAGGGGGAGTTCTGTGGTAGTGGTGGACCAAGATCACATGACCACAGGCCTCTGGATCTGGAGTATTTTGAAAATGTGCATCCTGTGAAGAGTAATCAGTTGTCGGAGAAATACCCTCAGGACACCGATCGAAGGCCTTTGGGATCAGAAGGTCAGAGCTATGTAGAGCAGAAAGGTAATGAACGAGGTCTGGGTAATAGAAACGAGTCACACGGTGACTGGTTTGTTCGTGTGTATAATTTGCCTGAGACCTTCAACTATCGTGAAGTTCGGCGATTCTTTTCCAAATCCATTATTCCTCAGGACGGATTGAAACTCATCAATGACAGAAATGGGCAAAGAATAGGAGAGTGCTACATCAGACTGGCAAATGAGAAAGGTTTCCGGGCAGCGATTGACTGTAACAATACACTGCTTGCTGGAAAAACTGTTATTGTTGAGCGGACCAGTGCTCAGGAATTCGATGATGCATGGGATTCCTATCTACCACAGCGCAATAGGAGTCGTTCACGTTCGCCTCTTGAGAGAAATGCCAACGAAAAATGGTATTATGTGTCTGTAAAAAACCTTCCATACAAGTGCAATGAGGATGACCTGATGAAATGGCTTGGAAATCCACCACTCAGCTCTGATAGTGGACCGTATTTTGGTTATGATGGTACAGGAAACACGATTGGCAAAGCATTCTTGAGGTTGAACTCTTTTAAGGATTGCCAGGCAGTTCTCAGCTGTAATGAGAAAGATTGGCAAGGACAGAAAGTGCAGGTAACTGCAAGTGGTGAAAGGATCTTCCATGATCGTAAATCTATTGCGAGGAAGTGGAATGTTTCTGGGAAGAGAGAAAAGAACATTGGCGATGATCAGGTACTAAGCGAAGGTTTCACAAGTCCAAGGAACTCCGCTGCAGGAAAGGACGAAGAGAGGAAATTCTACTGCATTCGAATACGTGGCCTGCCATTCACAGCCGATCCTCAGGCAATCAAGGAATTTTTTAAGGGCCTCGAGATAGCAAGCGGTGGTATACACATTGTATACAACCAAGACAACCAAGCAACAGGTTTTGGTTTTGTCGAATTCGTTACATCAACTGACTGTCGGAGGGCCCTGGAACGAAACAACCAGTACATGGGAAAACGATACTTGGTAATCGAGCCGGTCGCAAAGGAAGATGTTCTGCACGAGTTTAACAATCTTCAGCAGAAACATGGAGGCATGAGAGACGGTTCAGGTGATGCAGGGCCACACAGTCGTGGTCTGGATGATGGTGCCTCCTCAGAGACGGTTGTAAGAATGAAGAATCTGCACTTCAAGGTTCAGCTGGAAGACATTCTTCATTTCTTTAAGGGACATGATCCAATCATGGAGTCAATAAAGCTGCAGTACCGTGATGGGCGGCCAACTGGAGATGGGCTGATATCGTTTGGCTCATTTGCAGAAGCTGAAAGAGTCATCAAGGAACTGAATCATCAGAAGTTACTTGGCTGGCCTCTTTCCATGACGCTTATGTAAAGCAGATTATTCTACAGGTATACATTCATTACGTAGCATTTACTTTCCAGCTGCATCATGGTTGGATTGTAAGGACTGAAATAGATATCGGTTAAGCGTAGTTAACTTAATGTTGTAACAGGATCACTCTTTATATGCCGGTAATGCATTTTTCATAAGGAGTCTACTTTGGTACATTACAGCAATACATCTGTGAAGATAAGTAGTTCACTCTGCCGTGATGAATAAGTCTTAAACTGGTTCATGCATGGTTCTGGTTCATTGTTACCAAGTATTTTAGTTTATGTCTTGTTGGTATTGTGTCAGCACTGTACAGTTGGGTAGAGAAGCATTGTTAACCTGTTTCACAATGGGTTATAAGGTGTACTAGTTAAAAGAAATTACTGACAGGTACTTAATAGTAAATAAGTACTTCATATGTGGTAACCAGGAAGAAGAGAGTATTTCACAGTGTAGGCGTTTGGAAGAAACACGTGGACACAGAAAAGGAATTGCAGAAAGAAATGAAGATTTCATCATGTAGATACTGAAGAGGCATTCATAGACATAGTGGAATATAGAAGAATAGTATAGAAAAAGAATATAGAAGAAGAATGTAGAATATAGAAGAGGAATATAGAAAAAGAATGTGGAAGAAGAATATAGAAGAAGAGTATTGTCAGTCTACCATTGATCATAAAGATCAGGGATTGAAATGCCAGCAGTTTTAAGTAGAGTCAGCAACGATATTAAATAACTCCAACGAAGATTCAGACTTGGCTGGGCAAGAAAGACAAGTGCTGTTTGACAGACTTGCTTGGGCAGAACAAAAACATGTCGCACAGAAACTTGCCTTGTTTAGTTAAAACAAAGGTGTGGTACCGCTGAGCTGGTACTGACCTCTGCTTATGAATGCAAGCTTCATGGTTTGTGGTCTGAGGACTGTAATTGTACAGACTCCTTGGCTAATCATTAATGTTAATTGCAGATGTTGCTGTCAACTTCTGACTCCAAAACTGTGTTCTAATTCAGGACTTGGTTGCTGATTGAAATTATCAGGATATACAACTTCACTGTTGCACAGTTGTTGTATCGAATACACATTTGGAATAGAGTTTTGTGTTTCAGATCACTCTGTGGCCTATAAGAAATGGCATTGTTGTGTGAACTGCAACTTGTTTTCATTTGAGTAGCTTTGCTTCCATGCATTGTGGCTAGAAAACTACACTCAAATGATGCACCAGCACATATAGAAAACACCATGATCTGGAAAAATGGTTTCAGTAGCAGCAAGGAAGAGAGGACGATTGTGGATCAAAGGGAAAGATAGCAGAAAGTGTCAGAGGGAAGCTGGGACATGCAAGGTTAGGGAGTTATGGGACGATGAGTGTGTTACTTTGGCAGTTCAGTGAGTGGAGAGTGTAGTAATAGGCTGTTTGGAAGAAGTGATTACCAATGCCTAAATGTGTAGAACTGTTATGAATTATTTCTTGAATTTGAGTAGAGAGTTTCTTGACAGATTTAACATGAGCACAATATGTATGGATGTAGATCATGAGAATTGAGATTGCATAAGTTGACAGCTGAGTTAGAGTCTGCGATGGAAGCTCAGTCTTCAGAAATACATTTTAGCATTCCTTAAGTGTAGTCCATGGTGAAAGAAGATGAAAGTGGTAGAGTGATATCGAAATGCGTTCTGGCTCAAGAGCTTAGCGTCTGATGAGCAAGTTATTGCCCTTCAGATATACACTGTGTATGGAACAGAAGAAGTGATGTACTGTTACTTTGAGCTGCTGAACTTCATCGTTGTAGACCATGGCTTCAACACTCATAGGTGTCTGATGCCATTCTCACTATATTCTTCCAGTGCTGCCTCCCAATCGGGCATGGTCAGTTCTTGTAGCGATTGATCCACACCATTCAGTTATGTCGTCCACCCACTCTGTGGGGTATCCTCTGCTGATACACTGGAATAATTTGCCATACCTGCCATTTGTAGAACTGGGTCTGGCAGCCGTGCCGCAACTTATGTTTTGAAGCACAGTCATTTTGAAGAATGACTGCAAGTAGCACCAACATTGTTATTCATTCTTTACATTACAGAGAGTGCTATAGCACCCCTTCAAGGCTACTGGCTGAGAAATGGAGGACAGTTTTGAGGCTAGAACAGAACATATGGGAGTGGACTCTGGGCAGCAAATTTAGCTCCATTGACAGCCTGTTCCATACCGAGGGGTCAACGTCTGAGAAGGCGCGGTTCTTCTGCCTAATAGGTTTTCAGGCAAAAGGAATTTGACAAGGAGCATGCTCCTGCTCAGCAGAGCGGAGGGAGCTACGACCAGGACACCCAGGGTAGGGCTGCAGAGCTCTTGCAAGTAGGCTGGGGCAAGGCCCAGCAGGCACTGCCACACCAGAGCAGCAATCCTGTATGTGATCCGCTGTTGGAGGGGGGGCCAGTGCAGAACGTCTTAGCATAATCCAGAGATGTGGCCTTTCTAGAGGTGCGTCCAATGAGACATGTGGCAGAGTGTAAAACTTGGTCCAGACACCCTGTCCACTCAGCTGGGAGGCCAACATAGAGTAGACAGCAGTAATCAAGTCGAGCTGTGATAAAGGAGTGAATGAGGGTGGCAGTGGTGCCAGGAGTCAGTGAGTGAGTGACAGTGTGAAGCTGGTGCAACTGATCGTAACAGTCATGACAGAGACGGCAGAACATGTTGAAGCGAAGGTAAGCTCTTGATCCAGTATGACACCGAGGTCACGAACGGCAGAGGAAAAATTGAAGTGGGGAAATCAGCAGCAAGAGCAGCTAGCTCTAACTTTGCAAGCTGCTGCCATTTACCAAGTCAGATAAATTGAGTTTTGATGGGTTGAGCCACAGGCGATTTGACAATATCCATGCCACCAGGGCACCCATTGCCAAGCTCATTACTCAAGTCAAGTGGCATATTAAGTCCAATGGGCAGCAGTGTTTGAGACTCCAGGCAGTGCAGGTAGGCCTGGACGTTATCAGCATACAGCTGACCCAGCACAGAATAGACAATGCAGAGGGAACCAAGCTTAGATGTGTAAATAATGTAGAGAAGGGGCACAGCACTGAGACCTGGTGGGCCCATGACCACACAAAAATAGCACTCATGATGGAATAAGGCCAACCAATTTAGAAAATTAATAGACAGGCCAAATGAAATTTGTAGCTGTTTGAGTAAAATTTCGTGGTCGACAGTGTCAAATGCGGCACTAACGTCAAACAGGGTCAGGAGGGTATGCTGTGACGTATCAACAGCCCCATAAATGTCTGGAAAGGGGACAAAATGAGACAGTCTCAGTGTAGTGTCCTTTTCGAAAGCTGGATTGACACACCGAGAGCAGATTGTTTACCTTGAGATATGTAATGAGCTGTTAAGCAGCAACCTTCTCAATAATTTTAGAAAGAAATGAAACTTTTGCAATTGGTTGAAAGTTAGCAGGACTGGATGAGTCAAGCCCGTCATGTGTAAGAACAGTAACCAGGAGCAGGTTGTTTCTGCGACGGTGGTTGGATACCGTCCTGGATAGACCAGTTACATAGGATGGTGAGGAAAGGAAGTAGAACATCTATGAGCTCCTGGAGCAGGAATGTCGCAAGAGGGTCAAGCTCACAGGATTTTGCTGTGTAGGTGAGAATGATGCTGCCAAAGTTAGCAAATAACCTGCTGAGTTTGTTTGTCGCTCGTCCAGAGTAAATGATGTAGTTGCCTGAGTTCATGGTATAAAGATTTGTATGGGTTGAGAAATAACTGCAGGAAGGAGGTGAAGAAGATGTCTTGATGCATTTGAAGACCCACCTGGATAGATTCCTGTCATTATCATTGGCCAATGAAGTGCCATAGAGTCAGAGATGTCCTGGTGAGAATGCAGATATTTGACATAATGGTATTGAGCACCATGTGATGACCATTCTATCTACAAAAGAAATTCAATTCTTGCTACCACCAAAGAATTTTCATTTTTTCCAGCATAGTTTTATGATGACCAGTTGTCTCTGAAGGCTTTAAATGGACGATCCAAGTGCGTAAATTGTGTTTTGAGTTTCTACTTGAGCGTCAAGTGTTCCATACAAGCAAGATGATTGTCACTGGGTGTGGACTTACATCCAGTAATGTAGGTTCACAGGACTGAAGGAGATAGCAGTTTTAGCTGAAAATGGAGTCCGTCTGAGAATTGTATTGATAGTGAGAATGACAAACATGCATTGATATATAACTGTTTCTTGTAAATAGTTAACTCCAAAGGAACAATAGGTATCCGTTGGCCAGGTTGTCCTATTTGATGAGCACTTGACAAGCCTATTGTTTCCGACTCTCCCACATCAATATGTGTACCTCAGTGTTCTCCTTTGTTGAACTCATTCTGGAACAGTATTGACGTTGAATGTCGCTCAATTCTGTCAAATGTAGATTGCGTCATGTTTTCTGTCGTCATTCTGGAATAAAATGCCTGTGAAAGATTCTGAAAGGATGCTGTTCAGATGTTGAATTACAATTTCAGTAGGATTCTTTATATTTTCATTATGATAACATTCAGTAATAAAGGCATTAATAAGCAAGCAATTATGTTACTGAAAATGTTACATTGTATTTTAATATAAAATATTCTTTGGCAGCATGACTAATGTAAATTCTATTTCTGTTTGTTTTAGAGTTTCTCAATGAAAAGACTGAGGCTGTTATAATTCCAAGTGTGACGGAGTTGAATTGTCTTTTTTAACTTGTTCCCATTTTACATTTTATAGATTGGTAAAGTTCGTGCAACTGTTAATATATTGCATAAAAAGAAAGCCCCTTGTTTTTTGCAGCTTTTTGCCTTGGTAACTAATAAACAATCATCCTATTACAGAAACGTAGAATTGTTTCAAAGGTGTTAATAATAATATGCCTTGCATGCAGTTCATCAGTTGAATTTTTATAGGTTCTACCAAGTGATGTTTATTGATTGTTTGGAGCATATGCAAGGTTTTCAATCATTGTTTTGTTAATGCTGGCAGGAGACTAACGACCTTTGTGTGCTGAGGCTGAGAAATTGAAGTTGCCAAAAACATTATACCCATGACTGCATTTCAGAGATGATGTACAGGAGTCTTTTTTATTTGATGTTAAAATAATGGATTTGTTGTTGATTCAAGCACCAGTAAGTTAAGGTTTCTCTGTGTTTGTACTGAATTGCTGATGCTTACATTTAAGACAGGAAACTCTAATTATTGCTGAATTTGTATAGCATTTATAATGTTAAGTACATGTAGAAGATTTTGACATCAGGACAACTCTGCAGATCACTGCTCTGTGGTTACGTTCATATAAGGTGTGCTGTATAATTGTCATACCTGCCCTCATAGACTGCAAGTTCTCAAAACGTTTGGTGGGAGTTTCTTGGCTGTTGGGGCTTTGAGCTGGTATACAGATTTGACAAAAGCAAGTTGTTGTGGTTGTAGTTTTGTGACTGTTGGGGCTTTGAGCCATAGGCGCCGACTCTCTGGGAGCTTTGGGTGCGAGTGCACCCAGAGAGAAAGTTCAATGGGTGTGATTGCACCTAGAAGAATTCGGCCCTACTGTACAATAAATTTGCAAATGTCCTATAGATATAACACAGGCTACTTACACAAATTTCGAAACGTGTAAGCAGTAAGATTGCACCCGTTAGTTGAGTTTAAAATACTTGTTTATAACCACGTAACCTTTGACTAGAAAACAATTTTCTTTGTCCAAAAATGTGCCAAAACTCGCCTATGGCAATGTAGAATATACAAAATTTCTTGGATAGAACCCATGCACCCAGAGACAAAAAGCAAATGTTGGTGCCTATTCTGTGAGCTCATAAACAGTTTTAACTTAAGCACTTTGTAGTTGTGGTTGTAGTTTTGTGGCTGTTGGGGCTTTGAGCTGAAAGACAGTTTTAAGTGATGCAAGCTGTGGTTGTAGTTTTGTGGCTATTGGGGCTTTGAGCTGAAAGACAGTTTTAAGTGATGCAAGCTGTGGGTGTAGTTTTGTGGCTATTGGGGCTTTGAGCTGAAAGACAGTTTTAAGTGATGCAAGCTGTGGTTGTAGTTTTGTGGCTATTGGGGCTTTGAGCTGAAAGACAGTTTTAACTGAAGCAAGCTGTAGTTGTGGTTGTAGTTATGTGGCTGATGTTTTGACTGAAGCAATCCCACATTTTGATAACTTTCCTTGTTATTTTTAAAATTCATGATTTGATAGGGACATGCAAAGGTGAATGGTCAAAACTACTCTCACTTGTGCATGTTATGTGCAGCAGATATGCTTTGTATGTTGTGGTTCAAATGACACGTAGAGACTAAAATGTACTTTTAGAAATAATTCTGAGAAAAAAAATGAATATCGTGTAAGGTATTTATTGTTTATGGTGTACTTTTGTGATTGTCGTGAATGTTGTTTATGATCTTTCCAAACTTAAACACCATCTCAAAGGAGTTGAATGAACCTGGACTGTAACTGTTTTTAATGTTGAATATTGCATGTTATTATTCTGTTTTGCTGGTGCCTAATGCGCAAGGTATCAACCAATGGAGCACAAAAACCAAGCAATGATTCCGGAAGCTTGGTCCACAAACACAGAGAGGCAGCTTATGGTACTGATGGTATGATGTTAAACACCGTTATGAGCAGAAATTTCATTAGCAAGCAAAACAGTGCACAGAAAACTAGGAGAGTCACCAATGACGTGCCCAGTGCCCACCTATACACGTTGAAACCAACGGATTCCCATCCGTAGTTGTACAATACAACTGTAGTTTGACAGTGCCATCCTTACAAAGTTCAGAAGTGCACTTTGAAGCCAAGCAACCAGTAGGAACCATAAGTAGACTGGAAGAGGTAAGTTTTCAGTTTAGAGCGAAAGACAGTCTTGCTAAGAGACTTCGGAACTTGTGGAGGTAAAGAGTTCCAGATGGAGGGACCAGCATCTGTGAATGAACGTCGGCCGCATCAAGGCTAGTGAGGGCCCGGGTGCTGTGATCACCTCCCCCCCCTCTGACAACAACCGGTCCACCACACACATTTATCAAATGTGGGCCCTTCAAACTGCGGGCCCTGATGCGGTAGCACCCTTAGCACCCCCTTAATGCGGGACTGATGAACGTGGTCCAAAGCAAGACATGTATCAGTAACGACATACTTTCCAGCAGATGCTGATCGAAGAGAGGAGCAGCCTTTAGCAGAGTTTCAAGGTTGTAAGATAAATAGTACATGTAAGATAGTAGATCATCTGCACATGCTCTGTACATGAGGAGTGCCAACTTGACGCAGATTTTATTACAGACAGGAAAACCGTGCAGAGAACAAAGAGCAGGTATTATATGGTCTTGGTAGGGCCTACGAGAGTCCAAGACAGTCGCGCAATCTGATGCAGTATTCTGGTTAGAGGAAGCTGTGAGGCCATAGAGTTGCAGTAGTATAATGGCTTCAGAATAAGGCCGTGTATCAGTGTTTTGAGTGACGCTGAGTCCAAGGTAGACGGCTAGACGCATAGCATCATGTTCAGAATTTCTGGACCAACCTGCGGGTTAATTTATTAGACCCTGTTGCAAGAGATCACAAGAGTGTCATGGAGAGCAGATGGTAGCAGAGGTGTCGAAGGACTCAGTAAGGTTTTGCAGACTACCTATACTCCATATATCCCTTTGGGACAAGCATTCCCATGTTAGTCCATTTTAGAGCACATTTGGGTCCATCGTCAGTGGGCACTAGGCCTATGGCAGGGACCCTCCCACCTACTCGAGCTGGCTTTACCTATTGGGTTTGTTGGATGATAGAATCTGATGAACACCTCTGCATATAATAAGAACTTACTAGCTGATAAAAACGTTAGGGTAGATCAGTGGTTTCCAAAAATTTTGCACCAAGAGCCAAACCAAGCTTTGTATAACTCCCGGCAGTCAACGCATCTTTGTTAGGCTACAGTGTTTCCCATGGAACATAGTCTATAGAGTAGGCTATCCTAGCTATGCCTCTCAGTGTTGCTTCTGTTCTGCTGCAGATGTCTTCGTCAAAACGAAACTCGAAAGTCGCGGTTTTTCCAATAGCCTTATGCTAACTAAGCGACTGCTTTCGACTTCAGGGCTTAACACGGTGGATGGTAGCGGTTCCGCTGATCAGTGATCACCAGTACATGTGTACCTGATTTGGCTATAGAGGCGCTGTATACCTGTATTAGAGCATAAATTCCGATAGATCTTCCTGTCCGGGCTGAGATTTGAACATCCGACCTAAGCCCTAGCGGTCCTTATTGTAGGCCTACATGAAATGACGAAAAAACACGAAAGAAAAGTCAAGAATTCTTCTATGTAGGCTAGATAGGAATTAAGGTATTATTGAGTAATGGTTATCCCGTAGTTTAGGTTGCTAAATTATTTGAATGTCTTCAATGCCGTACTTAACGTTGGTAAGTAAGAAGTCTACATATGTCCACGTTAGCTATCATCAATCCCGCTTCCATTTCACGAAAATTTTTAATCAATCCAGATTCCCCTTTGGGGTCATCCATTAATTATGTCAACAAATTTTAGGCTTTTTGACCCCCTCCTCCCCTTGTCAACAACTGTCAAACATTGACGGACCCCAAAAAAATTATGTCAACAATCCCAGAACCCCCCCCTCCCCGGCAGCGTAACCAGACTGACTTTTTTTCTCAATGACCTTTTTTCAGAGATTTAAACTCCGATGACTGTTTTTAGACATTTTTTTACTGATGACCTTTTTTTTTTTTAGTCATTTACCATATTTTTCCATTTATTAAAAAAATTTGTTGACGTAAACTTTTCCAAACCCCCTCCCCTATTTGTTGACATAATTAATGGACGACCCCATACGCAGTCAACTGTGGTAACTGTCCCAATGTCACTAGAGCTAACTTTTTGGTCGAGTAGGCTATGCATGAACCAGTCTTAAGTGTCAGAATGGATTTAAATGGAATTAATTTTATCAGTCACTTATGCGAGTAGCAGGATTAACGAATGCACACGGGTCCAGTAACTTATCCGCGCGAGCAGAAATCAACTCTTACTACCGCCTATGCACACCGGACAAAATCGCTTCATTGTAATTGTAATTGTAATCGAACATTTATATAGCGCCGCTCAAAAATCAGCAGCGCTCTCGACCTGCGTCAGTCCCTGCATCAGAGAACAAACAAGTCTTAAGATGTCTACGGATCTTGGAAGGAGATAGGGCTAGTAACTCAAAGCGAAGAGACAGGAAAGGCGGGAAACATTGCTCAGACATCTTTCGACTGAGACGTGGGTGGATGTCGAAACGGTGGCATCGACGGAGGAGTCACTCAAGGCATTTTATACCATCATTAGCTTAGGTCTAGAGAATTTCTTCCCAATGCAGCAGCATCTAACCATACGGATCAAGGAACCTGAATTTATGATGCCCTTCATCAAAGTTGTTCTCCGGCGAAGGATCAAACTGCTTAGGAGAGAATGTCACGAGGCCGCCTCAGCTGTGTCGGCCAGGATCAATGCTTGCATCTTTAATTAGAAACATTGTTTCGTTTGATTGACTAGGGCGGGGTTCTCGGGAGTTGTGGGCCGAGGTGAACCGTCTGAGACGACCTCGGGAAGAAGTTGCTCGCGGCAGCTGCGCAGGTCTTACGGCTGAAGACCTGAATCGGCACTACGTCGGCCAATCCACCGATCACCAAAACGGTGTCACGACAATTCGTCTACAGACTTTTTGTCTACGACACTTCGACATTATGGCCGACAGACATTTCGTCTACGAAGTTATTTGATATTGTCACTTTAAAATGGAATCTGGATTTATGGAAAAAACCGATTCCTTAAACGAAAGTGGGATTGATTAAAACATTCCTGTGTTGAAATAGAAGCTGAATCGATCGAAATTATCTTTCCAGTAAATGGAAGCTGGATACCAAGCTGGATGGATGGATGAAACTAAGTTTTCCATTCAATACAAATTGGATTGATGAAAATAATCGTTTAAGTAATTAGAGGCTCGATTCCTGAGAATATTTTACACGTTTTAGCGAAACTATAAGAAAGCGACCTCTGTTGATTAGCCCTAATGGATAGATAGAGATACACTCGTAGGCGAAATGTCTGTAGGGGCCATCCATTTAGTACGTACGCAACTACGCACAGAGGGAGAGGGGTAACCCAAATGCATCTACTTGCGTATGCTTGCATATGGGTCTACTGGGGAGGGGGTAAAATATTTTGTCTATATTGGCCTTCCGTCAAATGGGTCACAGTTCAGATATCAGGCAATTACTCTAGGAAGAAGAGTTGTGGGAGAGGCTTAGACTGCAGGCTGCCTTTGGCCCAAGCTTAATGCGGCTGCCGGGGTGATTGTTCGTGCTGTGGCTGTCTGTCTGTACGACCATGGCGCTCATAATATATAATATATATATATATATATATATATATGTATATATTATATATATATTTGTGGAGAGAGACAAAGGAATTGCTTCCCTCAACAAGACCGGTTGGAGTGATAGACCGTTCTATGAGGGGGGGGTGCGTGTCAAGTGTACGTACGCAAAAAGGAGGGGGTTGCAAAAGTACGCCTGCGTACAGGGGAGGGGGTCAAAATTGTCCGGATTTCTGCGTACGTACTAAATGGATGGCCCCTTACAGGCGTGCGCATGTTCATAGTTTAACTCTGAAATGTCACTGGGCAGGGGGTATAACTATACCCTAACGATATTCAAACGGTCAGTTAATAGAACTTTTATGGCTCCTACTTTAATTATGACTACCTATTTTATACAATTCATTGCATTCATTCATTCCGGAGATTTATAATATAGCGCCTCTTCAAGAAGCCTACTCAGAGGCGCACCGTAGGCCTATGACCTAGACCCTGTATGCATATGAGCATACATGGTCTAGGTCATACGGTCGCTGTAGAAAAACGTAGCATATACATTTACATCAGGCCTGAGTTAATAATGGACTGAGTGATATTTGGAATGTGCTGCTCAATTGTGAAGGATGGATGGCTTCTTGGACCCATAGCTTTGGGAGCATTTAGTGTTGGGGGTGTGCATGTCTGATCCTCATGCATCTGGCGTATAATTTCTGCATTTGGGAATCTTTGCAGAATTCAATACAGCCATAGATAGAAGGCGGCAAGATTGTCGAGAAGCTTACGCTTTCTTTTCACCACTGATCTGGTTCGAATCCAGAACCGTCATGCGAAATCGATGTGGATCTCATTGTCGAACTGCGCCAGCTAGCTAGGCCTACGTGCTCTGCTACTTGCATAATAGACCACATATAGGCGTATTGCTAAATGGGCAAATAATGGGCTACGTGAGTCTTTGAGGTCTCAAATTGAATAAATTCATGCCGCTCGTGCATGCCATTGTAAGAATCGTCTAATTGCGGTTCTGTTGTCTCCAGCGATGTTCGTATTGTCTGGGCTCTGATTGTCACGCAGTCAGTCGCTTTGTTGTGTATTTGCGGGCGAATAATAAGGACGAAATTGATGGAGCGCCCATGAATTATTCATTGCATTCATACCAATCATTTTCTTCCGTCAGTGCAAAACGAGGCCTGTTATGCGGCCAAACAGTAATGCTTTTCATTGGCATGCGCTCTGCAAACCAAGCTGGCCATAGTACGAGTCTTGTATTGGACGAGGAGCGAGGCAAATGGAGATTCAATGAATTAACTTTGGTTACTGAAAACCATTTTTGTTCGACCACGGTACGTGTATTGTGTTGTCAGATTGACGAGTCTCTCTTATGGAGGCGCTATATAGAACTCAGATTACAATATTGCAATCGTGTAGGAGTTAGTGGTTCGTGGTGAGAGGCAGAGCATTTTTCGTTTTCTCTGCTAGGCTCCTTTACTCGGTGGCGTCGTGTATGTGCGTTTATCTGACGGCAGAGAAGAAGTAGGACAGACCTTAAAGGGAGAAAGCGAAAGGGATACAGAGTCAGGCAGAAAGCCAAGCACAGGCACCGAGTAGCACTGATCAGCATCGACGCCCACTCGTTGAGGCTTGATGGAGTCACTTAATTGCTTTCCTCGATTTTCAATCTAAATAGGCGAAATGAAATATGCTATTGATTTGAATAATTAAAGAGGGTATACTACGCCAGCATCTGGCTTGCTTGCTTGCCCACTAACCTACGCAAAGAATGTCTAGTCAAAGGCTTATTGGTGGCACAGAGGGCATCTGCAGCAGACTCGGAGTAGCGTTAATCGCTGAGTAGAGCGTTGCACCTGTCTCATGAATACCGCCTTAGCCCACTACTCCCGCGTGGGCCAGATTTAAGCTGGGAATAAGAGTTAGTTATGTCCCATGAATATCGCCCCAGGCTGCAGCACATTCGGCCTACACCTGCTGTCGCGATGCAGCATTTGCTTACAACAGCTGATGTAGGCGGCAAAGAGATTCCCAGCATCAGTATCAGCTATAATAGCAGTATGACGTTGATTAATAGAGGCGAGTGTCGGCCTTTGAGCCGGGTTTAGGCCTAATTGATACAGCAGACCAGCAGATGCGCTGGAGGAAGGGGGAGGGGAACACGTGTGTATCGTAATCGTAATCTCGATATTTCTTCAGCGCCAACAAAAGCTAAGCCGGAGCACCAGCTTATTCAAAGGCGCTCAGTCAAAGCAAAATCGAAGACTCCAGCTTTCCCTATACGCCGTTTGAACAGCTCTCCATTTGTAAGGCTAACAACACTGATAACACAATCATGCTAAATTGTCCACCTGAAGTGAAATGAACGATGAGCAGTGGACTAATTGCAGCACTGTGGTCAAGTTTCCGTGTAACTTCATGGACCCTATGTTAGAGTGAAAGATTTTCTTAATCTAGGTTAGTCACTGTACCACAGACTCTAAATTTAAAAGTATTATTGGAAAATGATAATTATTGTTGATTTTCCACATTGGCTTAAGTTTCATCAAAACTTCAGATTCTTTAGAGACAACTGCTGTGGATAGCTATGTTGGAATGTTGTCTTCCTGCTCTTAGACCTACTGGTATCATTTTTGGCAATTCGGCTACCAGCACCATGAAATTTCTATAGCATGTGATTTGCAAAAATATTAATAAAAGACTTGATGAACTTTCTGTTTCTTCATATTCAACGCATAATTTAGCTAGCCTAGGCCTACTCATAGGCTACACTCAAGCCAGATTTCATAGTGATTTCAATTGATTTTTCTCAAATGTATAATGTTTCCTTAGGTTGACATTTGGGCCTTTCGTATTGATTCAGCTTGACTTTCGTCATTCTTTATTCTTTAAAGCTCCATATTTTGACACATTTGCGTAAGATATTTAAAAACGAATTTAAAGTACCGGGCAATCGTTGCCACAGGGCATCTATCTGTCTCATTGGAACTCCTCCTCTCTTGTAATTACCTGGCTAACACTTGATATTAGTACGTCCTCGGTTAATGCCGTATGCATTATACCCAGGCGCTCTGAAGTTGCCTATTTACTGCTGCTGCTACTGCTACTGCTACTGCTACTGCCTACTACTACTACTACTACTGCTGCTGCTGCTGCTGCTGCTGCTGCTGCTGCTGCTGCTGCTGCTGCTGCTGCTGCTGCTGCTGCTGCTGCTACTGCTACTACTGCGACTGCCTACTACTAGTCTCTTTGTTAATGATATTCTGCCCTATCTCTTTGGATCTTGACCTGGAACTGATTTTGACCCTACCTGCCTATCGATTTTGTTTCGAGTAAGCGCCTATAAAAGATTGCGATATATGATACGATTTATCTTGAAATCCATTCCTTCCTGCGTCCTTCCAAAAACGCTCATGACTTATTATGAAACGCATGTATTTTGTGCTACATGGCGTGTCGCTCGCGCCCCACGTTGCAAAAAATGTCTGCGAGTGCTCAAGGCACTGAGCTATTTTACGATCTTCCGTAGAAGCTGCCGTGTGGTGCACTGTACTACTGTTATGTAGGCTTCATCTGCGTATTAGCTGGCTCTTGCAAATACAAGACTACGTGTACGTAGACCCGTCACTGTAGGGCCTACAGCAATAATATTGCGAAAAGCCTGTATGACATAAATCACATAATAAAAAATAATGACAATTTATATGGCGCATAATGGCTGCAGAGAACATACCTTGTCTGGCGTCTCTGCATGGCTTTAGGACATTGGGCCTAATATGCACTAAGAAGACACTCAAAACACGAATAAAAAGAAATGGAGCATAATAATTCCGTGAAATAGCCTCCATTAAAAATGCACTACTGGAATATTTTTAGACACATGACCCAATCTTACGATACAGTTCTACAGGGTGGCCCAATAAAAAATGTCCCACCGGATAAAATTCAATTTCTCCGTAACCAATTGAGATTTTTCTACCAAAATTTCAGTATTTACAGAGGAATGATTTCTCAACAATCCACGAAAATTTCACTAAACAATTTGCATAGATTTAAAAGTTACAGCTGTTTAAACTTTTAATTCCATTTTTTCAAATTTTCGAAGAAAAATGGACAGTCACTTGCAATTTTCAGTGTCAATTAAAATCATCTTTCATTGCGAAATCAGAAATCTGTTGAGCAGTTTTTCTCAAGGCATGTTCGAAGTGTCCACCCCTTGCTTTCACTCAAGCTCGAAGTCTTTGTGAAGCTCAGTATGGACTTGTTGATTGAGTCCTGCGGCAGCTGGTCTCGTGTTCGCTGCAAGACTTTTTCAGCTCGTCAATGTTCTTCGGCATGGGATGAAATGTCTTGTAGCGTTCAAGCATAGCTACCCAGACGTGATAATCAAGAGGGTTAAGGTCTGGAGAGCTTGGTGGCCATTCATCACTGCCAATGAATTCACTGCAGTTGGTGGCAATAAAGCCTCGAGCCAACCTTGCCGTGTGAGCAGGCGCACGGTGCTGCTGGAAAATGAAACCAGACTTGCAGTCTTCAATGAGTCTGGGTAACAGAGTTTCAACGTAAAGTTGAGCGTTTACCTTGTCTGGGATGAAGTGCAGTCTTCCCTTATCGCCGTAACACACGCCTGCAGAACCATGATGTGCTTCGCAAACTTGGATCTCTCGACCACCAGGCGACTTTTCGTGAAAATCGCGCTTTTGCCGGCAGACCAAACGCACTTAATATATTTTAAAATATCTGCAATTATTAATGTGATGTTCCCCATCTCCTCCCCGACTGTGCGCTACTACAGGCGGTTTATGTAAAGGAGAGGTAACGTTTTGAAGTGAGATTTGAGTTCTGCTGATGTTCGATAATGTAGAGTAGTCTTTAGGTCTGGCACCAGTTTCCTTTCCAAATCCAGGTTTCACAGGGAAACGGTAATCAGGTTGTGGGCGGTCCTTTAATCTAGTGCTCCTGCGTGGGCCTAGGGTCTCGGGTTCAACTCCATCCGATTCTTCCAAAATTGGTTTCTTGACGAAGGTTTCCAAGGGTAAGGCTGCGGCGGAAGGGAGTTCGGCAACTTCCGGTTGAGGTTCCGAAAAGTCAGGGTTCGTAGTGGTACTCACTTCCTTACTTACTTGTCTATCTGATTCTAAGGATTCTATCCTATTCAACAGACTTCTCTGGTCTCTAGACAATTCAGATTGAGCTCTAGACATTTCAGATTGGGTTCTAGACAATTCAAAGTGTGATCTAGACAATTCAGACTGGTTTCTAGACAATTCAGACTGCCCTTCAAACAGGTCTCCTAGTCTTTGTCTTATGTCAGACTGTCCGTCAGTTAAATTATTTTGTCCAGCAGTGACGTCAATTAGTCTGCTATCCAGTTTATTTTGTCCAGCCGACACCTTTTCTATACTTTCCAACACGCGTTCAAGAATAGAGGCTCGAAGCAACTCTGGTGAAAGAGGCCTGACTTCACCTTGTTCACTTACTTCTAATGAGTGCAATGATTCACGAGACATGTTAGAAATTATTATTAGTGTTTATGCAACAACAGTCTCAATTATAAACTACAATTCAAGTAAAACAATTTGGTTCAATTCTATAAAAAATTATCTTTACCCTACGCAGTTTCTACTGGCAGTGACTTGCAATTACAATCAATTCAAAGGAAAAGATGATTATTTACCCATCTTTGGAACAAAGGACATGATTAATAATCCAAGTGCAATTATGGTTTACGAAGACGGAAGATAATCCAGCGAATAAGCGGAGACGACGACAGAGAGTAATCCAGCGAATACGATAAATTCACGTTACGAGTTCACATTTCCTCGCAATTCAGACAATCGACAATATTATTCCAACCGTACTCGTTTCTACTTTAAACTTCTATAGCGGAATATTTGGCTCTTAGGAAGAGACTAACACAGGTGTTTCTCAATTCCTTATCTAATCTATTTAGAGAACGGGGACTCAAAAAGAACTGATCTCTCGGACGACTCGGCAACGACTCCTTGGTAATCCATCGGTACAAGATCTAACCTCCAGGACGTCTCGGCATCGAGTGACAAATTTAGATGGCAGCAAGAGCTCTTAACACCACTTCTACCAATCAGCAGTCAGCCTCCAAATGCTAACCTTATATGGACACGAAATAAGACAGAAAATCGATGACGTAGGGGATGAGTCAGTGGTTCTGCTGCTGTATCAGGCGTGCCTAGCGCGTGATCAGTGGCTGAAGGAAAATTCCAATAATAATGCTATCAACGGCGCAACTACCGAGGCCAAGCACGACACCATCGTTTCATCGGCTCGCCACTTTCCTACCGCTAGAGGGCTCAGGGGACAGACACAAGTAATGCTAAAAATAACCTACGTAATGGTTTTATAAATCATTACATTAACAGCTTGCTTCATAAACACTTTCTTTACAACTTGTAATGAGGTCATATGACGGCATCATTATTTGGGTGTTACAAAACAAATTCTTTGTGAAAGAAATCTTAAAGAAATAACTATTATTGGACCGCTCATCTGCGGAAATTCGAAATAATGGAATTAAACAGCTCTAACTTTTGAATCTATTCAAATTGTTAGGTGAAATTTTTTGTGGATTGTTGTAAAATCATTCCTCTGTAAATTCTGAAATTTTGGTAGAAAAATCTATATTGGTTGCGGAGAAATTGCATTTAGCCGGTGGGACATTTTTTATTGGGTCACCCTGTATGTATAGCTTAACCTTGCTCGTCTGTCAACGTTGCTGTTGTGCCAGATACAGTCCGTCCTTAACTGCGCTGCCCGAGTCGTAGCCAACAGGTCCAAGGATTCGCATACGACTGAATATATGCGAGATACACTACACTGGCTTCCTGTTGCGGAGCGCATTGCTGTTAAAAACATCATGCTGAAACGTGCGTCAATTATTGGCACTGCTCCGGCATAAGCAGGGAGCTCTGTGTTCTAGTCTCGAGTCAGCTGGCTCGGCGATCGTTGCGCTCTGCGGCTCATGGAGATAAGCAGGTGCCACGCTGTCGCACTTCAACTCGAGCCCATCGTGTCTTCTCGTGTGTTCGACCGTCCTCTTGGAACAGTCTGCCACTGAACTTACGTTCGATTGCCTTTGACTCTGTCTGTGCAG
Organism: Aporrectodea caliginosa; assembly: GCA_020284085.1. NCBI lineage: Eukaryota > Metazoa > Annelida > Clitellata > Crassiclitellata > Lumbricidae > Aporrectodea > Aporrectodea caliginosa. The sequence goes on along the minus strand of JACEVL010000429.1, from coordinate 1,276 downwards.
CATACATTTGCTGTATTGAAACGCACTGATTTAAATCTGTTTGATAGTCATAGGACATAGTAGGTACATACATGCATACATACATACATACTTAGAAACATACATATACATCTTAAATGTTTAGATCAGCTCAGGATACGTACAGTATCAACGGACATTATACGTATTACATAGCCTATAGTTTTAATTATCCTTTCTTCTGTTGGACGAAGTTGTCAACATAGGAATAGCGTATACATTTATCATCAATACAGTTTCGTTATTTTAATGAGCATATTTATAGCCTAGGCCTAATTTGTAATCACAGCTTCTAAGGTGTACCTACAAAACGTCGTTTATCTGGACCCAAGATACGTTGCATCGTGATGTTATGTCAAAAGCAGTTAAATAGGCTGTATACATATTATGCCATACGAACTGCGGTGAACACTGTTCAAACTAATATCTGCCGACGTCAACAGCCTTTGTTGCCATAAGATGTCGTTAAACTGTGGATCCTATCCTATAACGGCAAAGCGTAAACGGTTTACGTGTTTTCGTAGATGGGAATTTGCTGGTTCCTCTCTGCCTGTCTGCCTGAGACTGTTTTGAAACGGTCTCCAGCTAAACGATCATCATTCGTATTAGTACAGAGACGAACTTGTTTTTCCGAACTCTTGCATCAACTAGTTTCGCCAGAAGCGCTTTTGTGACTTATGCTTACGCGTATATGTCCTATATGTAGGCCTACGTGATCAGGTTGAGCATTATCCAATTGGAATGTCCAATGGGAATGTTCAATGGGAATGTCCAACCAACATTGTTCAAACCGGCTCCATTACAAGTAACACTTGACGCTACATTGACCAGAACTGCAAAAAACCACAGCAACTTCGAGAACGATCTCCAGAAAGGTATACATTGGGCACAGAGAGAATGAACACACGAAAGTAGGGCCTACTCCAGCAAAAGAATTAAAACAAACTGGACCGGCCATCACGTCGACAACCTATAGCCAGCAAGTTATGAGTATCACTTGGAGGATGTCTGGCTGTCTACATAGCATGCGAATGTCCGCCTGACTGCGACCGACATTTTCCCAGTATAAGACCCGCGACTTGTAGACCGTCCAACTGCAGAGCGCCCTCTAGCAACTGCAGAAGGTCCCATCAGTAGGCCTCGTGTTTTGGTAGGCCTATACGTCGTTGCCAGTGCATCGTCGTCAAAGGAGCCGGACAACAACAACCATACTGATCCTATCGGTTTCCAACGAAATGTCATTTCTTATGTGACACAC
>JACEVL010000428.1:380000-614853 GCA_020284085.1 Aporrectodea caliginosa | reverse complement strand
TAACCCATTTTCGGTGTTTAATGACTTCTAATGACTGCCAGGTTCGTAAGCATCACCGTCCTCCTTACTCCAGGCTTGGGACCGGCGCTACCTGGCCCTATCGGCACAGACTGGCAGAGGCGTAGTTTCTTCCGAACCAGCAAAAAACTCATATTATTTATGTAAGGTTATGAGACAGTACGAGTCAAAGCGATATAATTTTATAGGTTGCACGAGGAAGGTCTGGTATATGTTAACTGACGGTTTAAAGCTAAGTGCCTGCGGCCTGTCAAGACTAGGGAGTAGGCCTATATAAATGCTAAAACCGTAGCCTTCGATTTTATTCAGTGCACTATTTTGTTGAAGGCTCCTCGAAACAACTTTAAAACGGTCTTCAACTAACACTGATTAACTCACTCATTAATAACAAGGTGAGAGTTTATTTTCTCGTGTGCTTCCGTTTCTCTCCTTTCTTTTTATGCCTCGCTATAACCACTGGTGGTTCAAATGTCAAGTGACGTATCAGAAATGCGCTGATTATTACTGAAAGAGGGTATTGTAATGCGAGGCTCATGCTGAAGGTTAAAAAGTGTGGGTTAACGACATTGGAAAGAGGATCAGGTTAGACCTAATAATATGTTTAAATGTATAATTGAAGCTTATCAAACAAATCAAATCAAAGCTGTTTATTAAAGAGCAACAACTGACAATAATACAGAGTTGTGAAATAAATCGCGGTTGTGTACATTAATATTATACAAGCAGACACTATTATAGGCCTAATTATTTCGAAATGAAGCATTCACAGTTGAGCTCATTAAAGGAAAACATTTAAGTAATTATCGGATAATTACTGATAAAGGTGTCGTAATTAGAGAGGCAGACGGACAGACTGACAAAGGCTAATCCCTCTGGCAGAAGTAGCCTATATATCATCCATCAGTGCAGTGTTGGAGGTTATTTGGATTTTTACTTACATTGAACTAACAGTCTCAACTTCATCTTAATCTCTACGTGACTCAAACTCCTTCCGCTTCCCTGTTCTAAACTATATTTTACAATTATACAGATGTTTGACCCTAACGCAGTTCTTACGGCAGTGTTCGCAGTCCTCATAGTTTTCCTGCTCCGGAAAAGAAATAAGAGCAGAGACGATGGAAAACGATATCCACCGTCAATCCCAGCTTTGCCACTACTTGGATCGATCCCATTCTTCACTGATAGCTTGGAAACGACTCAAAAGTTTTTCATGCGCAAGGCAGAACAACTGGGTCCTGTTATTCTCCTCAAAGCCGGAAGGAGGTATGGGGTCATACCAAATTATTCCTATGCTTTAGATCTATTTCACGAAGTATAATCATACAACGATCAGTATTATAATAATAGGTATAACTTTATGTAGAGGCTTTCCTAGACACAAAAGATCGAACCATGCTAGTTGGTAATTATCATTGTCGTCTGACGTTGACCCTATGGATAGTCGCACATAATAAACTGAGATCGTTGCAATAAAATGCAGTCGAAGTGGCATGCGAAATTTGTAAAACAAAATGTCCACAATTAAACCAGAAATGCGGGAACAGGAAAAATCAGTGAATAAAAATCGTTGAAATATAATTGTTATTTTCCATGATTGTCCTTAAATGTGAGTCTTATCCTTTAATTATATTGAACGGCTGAATTCCTAAACTTACAAGTTAAACTTTCTCAGAGTCTACATAAACTTGCTATAAATTTGTTACGTTTAAATATTTTTTACATTAGGCCTACATACCGCAACGTTTATATTATGTTGAAGGTTGGCTGTTTCGATAAACGGAAGGGAGGCAATTGTAGATGCTATGCAGAAACATTCGGAAGCTTTCAGTGATAGACCCGACTTCTGGACCGAAACCAACATTCTCAACCCAGATTTGAGAGGTTTGTTTAAACACCCAAGTTCACATGATGTGGATAGAAGTCTTTTGTTTACATTATACACCACACCATTAGGAGCATTGCTTGATAATCATTCGCTGAAATACCATTTCTATGCTGATGACACTCAAATTTACATTTCATTTGACAGTCTGTCATGTGACTCATCTGTACAGCTGTTGTCTGCTGTCTTTTATGAAGTACAGTCCTGGATGGCTTCCAATAAACTCCTTCTTAACCCATCAAAGACTGAATTTCTGTTACTTGGCACTCCACAGCAACTTAAGAAATTTGATGGGCTTAACTCATTGAAACTTGGTGACTCAATTGTTGAGCCGGCCGATGCTGCACGCAACTTAGGCGTTGTCTTTAATTCTACCATGTTTCTCACTGGCCATGTAAACAGTATTTGTAAGTCATCCTATATGTTCATTCGTGATATACGCAGAATTAGGCGTTATGTGCCCATGTCTGCAAGAATATCTCTGGCAAATGCATTGGTTTCCAGTCGCCTAGACTATTGTAACTCACTTCTTACTGGTATCAATAACTCAAACATACTGAAGCTGCAGAGGGTTCAGAACTCTTTAGCTAGAGCCATAACTAATACATCCAAATATGAACATATAACCCCTCTGCTTAAATCTCTGCATTGGCTTCCTGTTCATGAAAGAATTCGTTTCAAACTGGGGCTCATAGTTTATAAAACTTTGAACTCAAGCCAACCACAATATTTAAAATCTGTTCTTATTCCTCTGACTTATCATTATTCAATTAGGTCATCTGATTATTTTTGTCTGGTCATACCTAAATCAAGAACTGTTCTCGGTGAACGAGCTTTTTCGGTTGCTGGGCCTGCCTTTTGGAACTCTCTTCCTGTATCTGTGCGCTGTGCTCAGTCGCTTGTGTCGTTTCGTTCTCGGCTGAAAACTTACCTCTTTCAAATTGCTTATCCACCTTAGGCTGCCTCTCTGTCTCTTACGGACTGATCTTCTGGATGTTGACCTGATTACGGATTGTTTTGATGCGCCATCGGTTGATGCCTTGTGCATTAGACACCGGCGCAATAGAAGTTGCTAATTACATTTCCATCATCCAAGGATGATATAACTATTTAAAAGGATAAGCATAACTATAGTTACAAGGATATATATAACTGTAAGGATAGATATAACTGTTAAAATGGGTATACGCTTTTTTTCGTTCTCACGTCCATGTGGGACTTTTTTCCTTTATTGGAACAAAAATCATAAATGACAGAGTCACAAGTATCACCAGTGCTAAAGCATTAATTTAACAGTGTAACTTAAGTAGGCCCTACTTAATTTTGCAAAACTATTCAAATGTGCAAGTATTTATGATTATCACCAAAGCAAAATCCAAGGTTTACGGCAAAAATTATTATGGTTAATCATAGTAATGTCATTAGTGTTTCGAAATAAATATTGCAAATAGCAGTGGTACAAGAACAGTAAGTTAGCCTGAGGTTATTATTAATTTAAAGGTAATAAACTCGTGCAATACAGAACACAAAGGAATACCCAAAAGGGTGGAAATCCCGCTAACCAGGGCCCCAGAATTATCTGTTGTATTATTTTTGATGGTTATGCATAAAGTGAAAACTTAAGCAAAATACAATAATAACAGTAGATTCAGTTTATTTCAGTTTCCATACTTTATATATATTCAATTTATTTTTCCCAACAACAACAGCATCATTACAGTGTAACATATTGTATTTTCGTTTATTCAAAACTGGCTGTCATAACGCAGCCAACGACAAAAGTGCGTAACTTATGGTTATAAGTAAAGAGCCTTGACAAGTTATAGATATGGATATTGTTCATATCTGTCCTGGATAATGTATTGTTAATGTGTTGGATTGTTATACACTATATGGGATGTGAGACCACACAGGGCAGCTAGTAAGTGTTTTTGTGCAGCATGCGCGGTAGAAAGTTCTTGCTGTCCTTTGCTGGAATGACGAAAGGGTGGGGCCTAGGTCGGAGGTCATATCGACTTATCGGTCGCTCCTGGCACATTCGACGTAAGACATGCCAGAGGTCATTTATGATGGCGTTGAACAACACGTTATCAGCTCGGCTGGCCAGGTCATCGACAGTCGGGGCGTCCCCCGGCAGAAACCCCGCACTCCTCAGTCGCTGAGTGAAACGCTCCAGGCGATCTCGGTCTGCTGCTCCCATGTACCTCCACCAGGCTGGAGACGCATACATCATTCTCGCCATGGTGGTAGCACGGGTCACCACGTGCAGGGCCTGTGCTAGCATACCACGTCCTCTCAGAGTTTTCAGAGCATACATTGATGAAGAGCAGGAGCTGAGGATGTTGTTGACATGTTCAGTGACTGTCAGTTTCTCGCCGATGGTTATCCCGAGGATCTTCATAGTCGTCACTCTCTTAACACCAGAGACCGATGGCTGCGAAGCGAGGGATGGCATGTTTCGGCGCACGACAACCATCTCGCGGGTTTTGGCGGAGTTGATGCGCAGGTTCTTACCATCAGCCCAAGAGTGGATATTGCGGAGCTCATTCTGGGCTGTACTGATGTTTCGCGACCCAATAAGCAGGTAAGAATCATCTGCATATGCTAACAGCCGGTTTAGATCGTCCACAGGATGGAGGTCGGCTGTTCCGGTTATGTATTCAGGCGGACCAAGGACCGAACCCTGAACCACACTAGCGTTGATGGTGGCTGGTAAGGATGTTAGGCTTTCGAAACTGGTTACATGCCTTCTGTCGTCCAGGTAATTAACAAGCCAGTTGTAAATGCTGTCAAGCATGTTTAGCCTGGAGAGTGCTTCGGTAATGGCAGCATGTCGGATGGAATCAAAGGCCTTTGAGTAGTCCATCGATATTACTATGACGTATTCGTTCACACTGAGCAGCTCTGTTATGTTTTGGAGGATAGCGACCGTTGCTGCCGTGGTTGATCCAGTTGGACGAAACGCATATTGGTGGTCCAACGAGAGAGGCGTCGGCATCTTTTCAAAGTTAGGGTAAAAGATTGTCCGGACCAGTATCCTCTTGACAATCCGCGACAAGATCGGAAGCACAGAGATAGGACGGTAATCTGCCGGAGTGCACGGTGATGCTACCTTGGCCTTCGGTCGTATGATGGCGGTCTTCCACTGGGTGGGAACGTGTGAGCAATCCAGCGACTGATTGATAAGATGTGATAAAATCTTTGAATAGCCAGGAGCAGTCAACCGCAGAAACCAGGCAGGCAGCCCATCCTCCCCCTGCGAGGTATGGTGCAAACGGTCGAGAATGTGAAAAACATCCTGCTCAGTCACAGTACAGAGTTCATGATTGGCCGTGTGTTTCAGTCTCGGCTTGGTGTAGCACGGGTCAGTTGAGGCCGCGGCAAAGAAGCTGTTCAGGCCTTCTGCGTTGACTTCCGACTGTTTGGAGGATGCATTTGACTTCTTCGTAAACGAATTCACCATATCCCACAGAGTCTTCGTTCCGTTCTTTAAATCAGCATCTCTGAAGGTTGCCGACGTTGCCTTATTAACGGCCTTAGCAACGCGCCTCGCAATACACTCGGCTTTCTCAATGTTACCGTCCCTCATGCATCGGTTTCTCATCCGGAGAAGATACTTGATTTCTGGTGTTATATAGTTCGGATCCTTTGACGTGATGGTTATGACCCTGGTTGGATAAAAGCGCTCCAAGCGATCTGTAGCTTCCCCATAAAGCGTATTCCATGCCTCCTGTGATCGGTGATACTCAGAATATCGTCAACGCGAACCGTCTGCAAGCTCTTCAGCAGGCTGGCGTGTTGGTCAGGCGATCTTCTTCGGAAGGTGACTTTAGAGCGCCTCTTGTTGTGACCAGTGGTTTGCCATCTGTTGTTGCCACTATGGCCTTATGGTCAGTGTTGATCACCGATGTTATAACTTTGATGTTGTATAGCCCAGGATGCGAAACCATAAGCATGTCCAGCGTGTGAACAGCACAATAGTACATGTCAAGCAGTTCAGAGAAAAAATAAATAAAAGTGGGCAATAATATTGTTTAACAATTATTATAATCTACATTACATTGAACATAACGGTAGTATGCAGTGTATGCACTAGTATATATCCATTGATGTGCAAAAGTCTGGAATATCAGGTGTCAGATATTAATAATTAATGTTAACTCTGGAGTGGCCATCCTTGTCAAGATCTGGGAGAACAAAAGTGCCGTGGAAAGCAACGGTGTTGAAACGTTGGATCATTATTATTATTATTATTATTATTATTATTATTATTATTATTATTATTATTATTATTATTATTATTATTATTATTATTATTATTATTATTATTATTATTATTATTATTATTATTATTATTATTATTATTATTATTATTATTATTATTATTATTATCACAAATTTATTTCTTCATAAAGCCAACAAACTTACACTAGCTGAGCAAAATTGTGGAAACACCTACCAATTTGCATATTTTGCTATACAAAGTCATAGTTATGAAGGCAGAAACATGCTCAATTTATGTTTTTAATGAGTTGATTTATTTTACAAATATTTAGTTCATTTATTTGACAAATATTTCATTTATTTGACAATTGTTGATATCATTTATAGATAATACTGATGGTTGAGTGTACGGTAGGCCTACATGTAATCTCTTAGTAACGTGTTGGATATCCTTTTGCCTGAATTACAGCTTGACACCTTCTTGACATGCTGTCAACAAGTTTCTGAAGGTCTGTAGGTGATATGATATGAAACCATGAGTGATTTACTGCCGCAATCAGTTCCCGTTTGTTTGATGATCTCTTGCCAGCCACCGCCCTCTTCAATCTGGCCAAGAGGTTTTCAATGGGGTTGAGATCTGGGCTGTTTCCAGGCCAAGTCAATACCTTCACCTTCTTTACTTTAAACCAGTTCTGGCATTTCTTGGCTGTGTGGCATGGGGCACCATCCTGTTGGAAAATGAATGGTTTTCCATCCCCAAAATATCCTTGGCTGAGGGTAGGAGCTTTGGCTGAAGGACGTCCTTTATGTACTTGTCCGGCATTTACTGTTCCTTCGAGCACTTGCAGTCGACCAACAGCATCTCTGGACACACAACCCCACACCATTATGGACAGTGGATGCTTCATGGTAGGTGTTATGCACTCTGGCAAACAGTCTCACCAGCTCAACGGCAAACATAGCGGATACCGTCACTCCCGAAAATGGATATGCGAGTTTCTTCACTCCATAAAACCTTACTCCACTGGTCTGCTGCAGTGCCGGTGCCAGGATTTCAGGTTTGGGGGGGGGCTAAAGCTCCAAAAACCTTCGTTTTTGTTCCCTCCTCCCTGTGATTTGCAGTGATTTCCCACTTTTTGGGGAGCTGAGCCGCAGTTAGGGGTGCATATCCCCCCTAGCCCCCCTGGCGCCGCCCCTGGTCTGCTGTCCAACTGGCATGTTCTCTGGCCCAAATTAGGCGTTTGAGTCGCTGACCAGCATTCAGGAAGGGTTTCTTGCGTGGTATTCTATCCCGCAGACCTGCTTTCAACAGCATCCGACGTACTGTCCAGTCCGACACAACGACTCCAGTCTGAGCAAGTGACTTGTTGATCTCAACCGCAGTTGATTTCCGATCCCGGAGTGCAAGTCTCACAATTCTTCTGACTGTTCTCTGTATAGCGCTGGCAAATGTCCCGTGTCCCGCCTTGACCTTGTCGGGACAGCCAAATGTCCCGACTTTGAAATGTGTGACCAAACAAACAAAATGTTGTGGCTTAAAACACATTACCGTACTAACTACTAAGCTAAGCCCTATTTAATAAAATCTCAGTCGCAATTTCACAAAATTGCAGAAATCAGTGTTGCACATTAACCATGATTTAGAATGTAATAAAATTACCATTCCTCTGGGTCACTTCCTTCACGCCCTACCTCTACAATGTTTCACTCATCTCGCCCGCCTTGGCTCCCTGCTCCTGTTGGTCTCCCCAAGATTCTGTTCTTGGACCCCTTCTCTACATCCTCTTTACAGCTAATATGGAGTCTCAACTTGCATCCTGTTCTCTTACTTACATCCTATTCTCTCAATTCCTTACCATTCCAGATGAGTGGTAAGAGAAGTGGGACCTTCTCTTTGGAAGAGCCTCCCCTCTGACCTGCGTTCTCTCCTGCGAGACCTCTCCATGGCTCTTTTATAAACTACTTAAGACCTTTCTTTTGACCGTTCCTGGATCGGGAGCGCCTTTGAGTGGTTTATCTTGAAGGGGTGCTTTAAAAATTTCATAGATAGATAGGTAGATATTTATACCTAACACAAATCTTTAATAACGACATTTAAACACAAAAACATTACTCGTTTTCACGACTTGCGTGAGGTGTTTTACGAGAAAATTGCGTCCAGACTTCCTAGTTCGAAAAGGTGGCAACCCTATTACCAAGACAGAGAGAGACACCAAGACGTAATACTCAGGACAATCCAAGGCCGATGCTTTTCGGAGTGAAGTCCAAAGGATAGAAAAATAAAACCATAAACAGCTACAGACGTGTTATATATTAGCTGTTTATGCTCTACTCACATCTAAAGCTCGGCCTATAAAACACTTTAACGGCCAGCTGCATTATTTCCCAGGCGCTAGTACATTTTCGTCGTTAAGTACACCATAAACAATTAAAAAAATATTGCAGCTGAAGTGCAAGTGAGAGTTGGCGCGCGGTCCATGATGGCAGCCGGGAGTTGCATATAGGGAGGGTGCCACGCATGCGCAGATCTGAATAGAATGGGGAGAATAAATTATTCGGAGGTTGGTATTAGAAAGAGTGAAGTGGAGAAGAACATCTTCGCACATTAGTGGCGTCAGTGTATGACAAAGGATCTGCGTGAACTTCGATGATTGTGCGAGTTAGCTGATAGTTTGCTAGATTCGGTGTTTAAGGGTTTAGGTCAACGACTTTGGAGCTGTTTCATAAAACTTTTAGTTTGGCACAATAAGGTGTCATAACTTGAAAACTGTGTGTTGTGTTTCAAGTTGCACCACGCTGCTCACCGGGCAAGTTCACAGTGCGATGCAAGATCGTGCGAAAACTTCAGTTAGTCCTTTGAAGCGAAGCTTTATTACTTTCTATTGATAAGCAACTCTCATTGCAAATTACAAAGCTTTAGTCAAACTTAAATGCCTGTTACAGACTGCTGTAAAAGCTTTTATTTTGCTATATATCGCTATCTCACCTGAAATGGCGACAGAGTAAAAAAAGGCTGATAACTCATTGGCTCATTGGATGCGGTTCGTTTACCGAAAGGTATTTGAAATCGTCACCTGAGAGCCACTTTTTGCATGTGTAATTTATTTGAAATCTATAAAGTGCAAAAAAATACAAGTAAAGACACCCCAAGTACATTTAAGCTTATTATGGCGATGAAACACACAGAAGTGTGACATGATAGTTTGTGACAGTCAATTCAGTTACTGACTTGTTTTCTGATCGCGAAAGTCGTCAGTGCGAGGCATGATAATAATAATAATAATAATAATAATAATAATAATAATAATAATAATAATAATAATAATAATAATAATAATAATAATAATAATAATAATAATAATAATAATAATAATAATAATAATAATAATAATAATAATAATAATAATAATAATAATAATAATAATAATAATAATAATAATAATAATAATAATAATTTTTCCTTTATTGAAACAATCCGGTTGACACACATCGCAACCGGTACAGTTTACAGTTATGCAATTGAAACAATTCACAAGAACGCAAATGACAGAAGACATAAATCTTAACTACTAACAGAACAGACAACTTAAATTGTGATCGTTTGACACCAAGCCGTGTCGCTTTGAATTTTGATAAATGTGAACAAACTTACCAAAGCCGTTAAGCAGTCAGTTTTTCGCCAGACTAAAAGCTTTGGAAGGTTTGGTGACATTTGCTTAGATTCAAAGCGAGAAAGCTTCATGTCAAGCGAGTTACAGAAAGTTGCAGACGAGCTTGCGTCGTACTGTTGACTTGCCCGGTCAGCAGCCTAGCTTGAAACATGATACACGGTCTCTAGACCGACAGTATGGCTTCAAATACCGCTTCAGAATGCCATGACATTCTCGAGACTATGCAATCCTGTATGTATTATACATCATTGCGGTTACTACAAAGGGCCACATCTGGCCCCTGTGCTGACGGCCTTGATTCCAGAAGAGTACTCGGAGTGTTTCATCACACAGCGGATTAAAAGGCACAAACAGGATCGTGTCACGGTTTAGGTAGGCCTAATTGCCAGAATAAGTATCAAATTGAGCGCATACCACTCCCTTCCAAAAAGACACTTTTCCTCAAGAAAACAGCCGATAACTTTAGTCCAAGGCACTAAGTTGTCACTTATTCTTGCAACTTTAGTCCAAGGCACTAAGTTGTCACTTATTCTTGCAAGTTTTTAGTCAAATCCAAATTTGTTCTCACATTAACCTTGAAATCTTCAGGTAAAAAGTGGGGAGTGTAAAGAATCTCTTCACCCCTGCGCCGACGCGCCTGGACAAAAACCTCTCAGCTATCATTTCCTGTTTATGCCTCAGCACCATCCCATGACCACCATCACTTAAAGTGAGCAATTTTCCCGTAGACAGACCATGCTGTCTCCTCGGCATCACTCCTCCCACGTATTATGATCTGCATCGACACCCGAACAAATAACGTCGCTCTTCAGGACTTGATCTGATAAATATTACAGCGCCGGTTTTAGCTGGTATCTCTATAAAGCAATTTTCGTGGAGCTCCGGCAAATTCGGTGACTTGCATTACATGACATTACAAATACAATGAACATAACGACGAAATTGAAATTTCGTGCGAAAGGAGAGTCACAAAACAAACGCTATCCACCTGAGAAAAAATTCCGCGGTTACCATCCCCTCTGTGCGTTAGTTAACACTTTAACGACTAGACTCATTGGTTTCTCAGTCACTTTTTACACACTAGCCGTTACAGTGTTAAACATTAATTAAAGGACTACGTGAAGGTGCGATGACAGTTTTGTTTAACAATTTATTTTACCCAGGTATCGTCTTCGCACGTTATGACGCATCTTTTAAACACAACCACAAGCTAACGCTTTCCATCTTGAAGGAATTTGGATTTGGAGTCAATCAAGATATGGATACTAGAATTTCGAAAGAGATAGAAGGTCTGATAACTGAAATTCGGAAGCATAACGGTTGCCCGTTTGATCCAAAGTCAGCACTGCTATATGCCACCTCAAATGTGGTTATGTCTTTTCTTTTCGGCAGTGAATCGCAGGCTGGTATCAATCGTAGTGATTTAATTGAGGATGCCAATGCATTTATTGAGAATATCGATCCGATAATTGATTACGCTCCCTTCATTCGATTTCTACCAACTTACAAGAAGAAGATTGCAGATTTGACGAGTGCACAAAATCGCTTGATGGATAAGTTTGAGACGGCGATAGAACACAACAAGAGAAATCCTTCTGACGGAAATTTTGTAAGTCGATTTCTTGAAATCGAAGGACCCAGTTACAACCACCAAGACCTCTTGTTCATCTTGCGAGATGTGTGCTTTGGCAGCGCGGTCACCGTCGAGTCTGTTTTAAGGTGGGCGCTTTGGGAATTGGCCAATCATCCTAAAGTTCAGTCCCGTCTTCAGAGAGAAATCGACGAAGCATGCGATGGTAACAGGCTCCCCTCAATTGATGACAGGCCACATCTACCATTTACGGAGGCTGTTATGTTCGAAGTAATGCGACGTCATACCATAACCTACACTCCGGTTCCGCGTTTAACGATGAAAGACACGGTGATCTGTGGAAGCTTCATACCTCGTGGATGTTTGGTATGTAAATGATGAACATTCGAGTATTACAAATGTTTAATTTTGAGGAAATTTGGATAGCAAATATCTCTGTAGCTTTCCTATCTTCGTAGGTCAACGGGTTCCTTGTCCCAACTTTAGGGAAACGCCGTGTTGTTTGATTGATTTTGAAGTATTTTCTCTTCAGTTTGAAGATCGCCACTATAAATGCGACCAATCCTTGCGTAGTTTTTATGGAGACGTGCAGAATGCGTCTATCTTTAGTTTTTACTCCACCGAAGTTTGCCCTGAAGTACTTTGGAATGTTTCATACAAAGGTCCTGAATTAATTAAGTCGCGCTTTAGCTAAGGACTTCATAGGTATTCTAATCTGATCTTCGATTTTCGTTAGCGCCATTATTATGTTGTACTATGGCATTCCAAAACAGATTCCCAAGCTGGTCTGCTCCAAGCCAATTCCCATAAGACACAGAGGTAGAATAAGGATGATATGGTGGCCCACTCTTAACCTACTACCACCACTACTACTACTACTACTATTCCTTTATTGCACAAAATCGTTGACACAAACGCAACAAGGACCAACCTTGGACCAACTACAGAAAATCCCTGCTATTAACTAAACAGTAACTTCATCGAGGTGTGGCACTGAAAGCAACAATCAGGTGACCTAATGAAGCAATCATTAAAAGCCTATTTCGAAGGTTCTGCTGTTGATCTGAATGTGATGTATGCTAGGAAACTGTGTTCTAGACAATTGCGTCGATTTTGGTCTATCGTCGTAGTTCTCTACCTCACAAAGGGGTCAGCCCAAAGATTTTACAACTGCAGGAAGTATACGAACATTGTATTCAGGAGTATTTGTTATAGCCTTGGCCAAAGACCTCTGAGCTCATGAGATATGGTTCCCTGGGTGTGCAGAGAATAAGCCTTTGCAATTGTGTCCGAGTACTACTTAAAATTCCGGTAATCTACAATAAGGATAGGGCCTACTACATGTATTTATCAGCTCTCCTTTGTCGCTTAATTGCATGAAATGCTTTTCGCTATCCCAGGTCATTTCAAATATCTACAGCGTTCACATGGATCCTAAGACATGGGGAGACCCAGAGAACTTCAGACCGGAGAGATTCTTGGATAAGGATAACAACGTGATTAGAAGAAAGGACATCATGCCGTTTCACCTCGGTGGGTTACACTTAAACGTTGCTTTACTTCCGACCAGTTTATTGGCTCGTGCTTTACGAAAGTTTGCTATTGTTGAAACCCTCATGATCATCATCTCAGTATAGTTTCAATTAATGCAGTGGAAGCAAAAGTTCACATTTACCACTTACAATAAATTACTGACGAATAGTCACGAATAGTCTTTTGAATCACCATGTCCTTTTCCTGAGCTTCACCGTTTCCACAGTTGTTTGGCAAATGGGTGACACAACTTCAGTGCACCTGCTGCCAGTTATTATCAAGTTTATTAATAGAATACTAAACCGCCTTCCAATCGATATTTGCAATCCAAAACGGCTGCCAAGATTTCCTTCTTTAACGAATCAGGCAATCCACCATGAAGAATCACAGTGTGTCTTAAATGAGTTAGACCACTGTGTTCTAACTACCTGAGTCTGAGCCTTGAAGATGCCAACTGATCATCGTCTAAAGGACACTGCGATGATCTTCCCAGACACGCATGGAAGGCGCCTTTCTTCCAGAGAGTTAGGACCTAAGCTATATTTTGAACATTCTTCATCTCGTGAGTGAGTTGTAACCGCCTGTATCCAACTTGCAGCAGCTACAGTCACCAATACCGCAGACTCTCTGGGCTTTACCGTTATTAAGTGTGTTTGCACCAACTGCTACATTTAGCCCTGTGGGAGGAGGGAAATCGGTCGAAATCAGCCCTAGATCCTCTGAGATCTCGTAATGGTAATCATAACTTCCAAACTTTTAAAGCGCCACTCGAAAGGGCACCAGCTTATTCACGAGCGCTGCGTGGAATGCAGTGGAAGTTAGAATAATATCCTTTCATCGCTAGATCTGCATTTCTGAAGAGCCTTAACAGTTACAAAACTGTTATTGTAGTCCTGTCATCTTGATCTTTTCATCTGAGACAGCAATTAATGTTTGTAGGAATTGTTGAACTAAATCATTTTGTAAAGGTAAAGAGGTTAAACACCGTTAAAAAAGATTGTTTAGAAAACAGTTAAGAACATCGATAGATCTTGAAGTCACTATTGGATATCCCTCTCTGCAATGCAGCCGGAAAACAATGAATGAAAAATAGGCCTAAATTGTATAGATCTTTAATGAATATTCTGAGGTTTATTTTTCTTACAGGAAAGCGTTCTTGTATTGGAGAGATACTAGCACGTCAAGAGATCTTCCTCTTCCTCGCCAGCATTGCCCAGAATTTTGATATCCAGCCGCCAGAGGGCCAGGATTTCATCAGTGCTACAGATGTTCACGGTCTTGTTGTTGCACCATCGCTTTTCAAAACAAGACTCATTCCAAGAATTAAGCAATAAACTTGGACCTTCGTTCCTTGTATCTTACTTTACGAAGTGCCGTCAAGTATCAAGTGTTGACAGCTGCATCTGCATCATGCTTTACATTTTTAAGCACTTGAGGCCTATCGAATTCATATAACCATGTTGCAAGGTAGAGGCAATAAGCTAGTACTTTACAAACTGTAGGCTCTATGTAATGTCATAAACACTATAATAATATTCATCGTAGGCGAACATTGATTCTTTCATTTCAAGCATTACGGAAACGTTTTAGTAAACAAAGAGTAATGGTAATAACACTAACAACAATAATTACAAGGCACATATTTAGATAATAATGGAATAAGTGGAATGAATATTAAATGGATTAATGAATACTCAACAAAAAGATAACAGAGTGTTATGTAAAATGGTTATCTTTCTAACTTGTTTTCAGTTCGTTGTCGTGTTCTGAGGGGTTTTGACCCAAGTTTAGTCTCCTCGTGTTGTTTTAATATATTAATGATATTTCTAATGCATATAATACAATTATTATTAAGTTATAATCTTAATATATATATTTAGAGGACATACTTTGCTTTATAAAGTCTTAGTTCTGTTGTGTTGTTTTATGCTATACTTCTGTAATAAATAAATATTAATCGAGATATGAAAAAGTTTCTGACTTGTTCCCGGTTAATAAGTTAGCCTATGTTTTTCTGGATAAAACTAATGATATTCCGATCACATCGTAAGGTTGCTCCATAGTTGAATAATGGCATAAGATTTATGAAAGAGTAGACCTAATTCAGTAATTAAATTAAAGTTAGTTAAACTTAAAATATGCAAAGATCAGCATTTGAATTGGAAAGCACACAGCTCGATTTTCTGTAAAAAATATTATATTGGCCTCATCGAGCGAGTTTTGTATGTTCTTCCAAAAGCTGTACTTGTTAACCCCTATTCTGCATAAATATAAATCTGTTTACTGTTCCTTTTGAAGCATTATATGGGTTTTAAATTACCTCGCTTGTTTAAATCACCTATGAATTCTATAAAAGCCATATATGTTCGAACATTAAGCCAAACAGGTCTTTGATTACATAGGAACTATGAAACTTGACTGCACAACAAACGGTCACATAAGACTGTTCGTGTAGTGGTAACAAAAATATTTATTACCATCCACGTTTCATAAGTATTTTATAATTACTTCAGAACTATCGTCAAGAATTTGTTCATACAAATGTAAGGTAACGATGTTACCGTCCTTGCGACATATGGAGCCCATGTGACAAGAGCACTGTGACATTGTGCAATCGGACATCTCCAACCAACGTCAATCATTTGATTCATTCGAAGTTTTCCCTTTGATTGCCATTTCTTGGGATGTAGAAACTACTGTATATTAAAGCAGACTAGTCAATAAGATTTCCAGCTGAAATAAGAAATGAGGCCTAAATTGTGTAGATATATTTATAACAAATATTCTATTGTTATTTTTCTCGTCAGAGATAGATAAACGAGAGCTGAATTATATCTTTCTGTCCTTTTTCGCAAGGGTTGGGCCGGTAGCGCTGCTGAAAAGTATTCAAAATCTTGAAGGGCCGATATACAAATTTTCCTTCTCCTCCTCGCCAATCTTGTGAAGAATTTGATTTTTAACTGCCAGAGGGCCAGTATTTTGTCACTGGTAGCCAAATACTTGATCTCGTCATTTCACCATCGCCCTTCAAAATAAGACTGATTACAAAATTTAGACTATAACTTTGTACTTCTGCTTTGCAAAGTACTGCCAATTGCCAGTGTTGATAGCTGCTTAATGCCTTAAAGCTTTGAGCACTTAAAGTTCACTACTGATGTCACAAGGTGGGAGGAAAAAGCTATTGATATTAAAATCCAACCTATCTACAAAAGCCATAAAAACTAATTCATTGTAGACTTGATCGTCTCTGTGTGGGCTAACTAAACACGGGGGTGTCTTTTTCTTTTGCGTCCGTTTAACTTCCAGACATCTGCACTGAAGGAATTGAAGTCACCTTGTGGCAGATTACTAGTTAAATGGCATACTTGTGTTCCCATGGATAAGAAAGAAGCAAACAGGACTTTGAGACCTGTAAAAAATATATGTTTTCCTTTGGGCGTCGACGTCCTTTAATGCCTCGACATGTCGTTAAATAGTCGCAATTCTCAGCATCGGTTTTAGATTTCAGTTTTCGGACTTTCAGCTTCAGACGTACATCTAAATCTCTGCTACTATTGACTTGCTCTGCTTATCTGAATTTTGTCTTTAAAAACTAAATGCCAGATTCGTTTCTGGTTTAACAAATTGCTTTTTTTGGACTCAGGCAGCTGGAGTGGATTTTGGCATTAGAAACGTAATCAACGCCGGATGAGAACAGTTGCTGTTAAAGTTGACATTTTCGACATATCTCACTCTGGTGCAAATCATTCTTTCATTGATGACCGAGATTTATATAGCACCCCTTCAAGACTGCTATTCAGAAATGCTGCCGACGCCAGCAAAGCAAAAATGGGACAGTTTTGAGGTTAGAATAGAACATATCGGAGTGGACCATGGGGAGCAAACGTAGCGCCAAGGGAAACTCGTTCCAGACCGAAGGGCTAACGACTGATAAGGGACGGTTCTGCCTAGTAGATGTACGGGCAAAAACTTAAAAAGGGACAAGAAGCACGCCCAATCAGTAGATCGGAAGGAGTTACGACATTGGACAACCAGGATTGGGTATATAGCAGAGTTCTTGTAGGTAAACAGAGACAAGGCCAGCAGGCACCGCTACATCAGAGCAGCGATCCTGTATGAGCAGCGATGCTGGAGGGGAGCCAGTGCAACACGTACAACATATAGCCAGAGACGTGACCGAATCGGAAATGCGTCCAATGAAGCGTGCGCCGGAGCTCAAAAGTAGTAGTTATGCAGTGTATTGGCCACGCTGGCCCAAACAGGAGCCAAGTGAGGAAGACCAGCTTAAACACGAGCGCCATATCAAATCAAGTGAGCCCTAGCCGCGTTGTCTGTTCCGCTTCGATGCCAGGTCAGAATCTGGGGAGGTCAAGCCGAGGAGACATCATGCTGCTACGGTGGTAATCGTTGGTTATGGTGGTCGTGTGGTGAATCAGGAGTAGAATCAGGATAGGCATTTAGTGGGGGACCGGACACTCAGTCATTTCAAGTTGATGTAAAGTTTCGTTTTCACAGCCAATTTGAAGGTAGCCTAATGGTCTGTAGGTCAATATTTGTCCGAGGATAGAGCAGTCAGATAAAAAATGAAGCGTGGGGGCTCGAAAACCCCTCTGACCTATGGGAAATATGTGTATGGAATATAGGTAAAGGAATATAGGAATAGGAATACAGGAATCGGATTATGTGAATAGGGGAGTCGGAACATAGGGATAGGAACTACATAGTTGTTTGTCCTTGCTATTGGGAAGTCTACGAAACAGCAGATGCAGCATTGCAGATACGGAAAAGATAGAAGAATAGTATTCTCTCATGCTAACCCCTGGAGGACGCCATGGCTATCAAAATTTATCTACTTCATTTTCATAGCCTTGGAAGATGAAGGTGGGTGACCAACCATCTCCTTTGTCCCCTGATTTTGTAAGCAACCGAACACAGTCAATGTGCTCGAAAACGTAGTGCAACGGGAGAGGCTTTTGAATTAGCACCAAGCAAGTGGACTCGTGGGCATAGGTATAAATTATTTAAGCTTATTTTTTATAAACAAAAAAAAGCAGAAATACTTCAGTTCAAGAGTTGTAGACTTGCAGCATGCTTTGGACAACAGTATTGTTCCTGTAGACACTATGGGAGCCTTTTACAGTGATTATTTGAAGGAAGGCTATTAAGTATTTCTGCATTGCTTCTAAGAAGTTCTTGCACTGATCGCACGTCTTCTTAGCCAATTTCCAATGTTTAACGATATCTAATGACTGCCAGGTTCGTAAACATCGCCCTCCTCCTTACTCCAGGCTTCGGACTGGCACTACCTGGCACTACCAGCACAGACCAGTAGTGGCGGAGTTTCTTCAGAACAAGAAAACCTCACATTATTTATGTTAGGTTATGAGACAGTAGGGGTCGAGGCTAGAGCAATAGGCATGGGCCTAACACGAACGTCTGGTAAATATTAATATTAACCAGACGTTCTGACTGACAGTTTAAAGTTCAATGTCTGCGGCCCTTTCAAGGCTAGGGAGTAGGCCTATATAAATGCTCAAGCGTGGCCTTCGATTTTATTCAGTTCACTATTTTGTTGAAGGCTCCTCTAAACAACTTTAAAACGGTCTTCAACTAACACTGATTAATAACAAGGTGAGAGCATAGGCGTAGCTACATGGAGGCACGAGGAGGCAGTTGCCTCCTCTTGCTTTCTTTATATACTGGAACTTCTGTTGACCAATAACCAGAATTTTGCCAATGGTCTTTGAAGTTGCCTCCTCTTGAATTTAAGTCTGGCTACGCTCCTGGGTGAGAGTTTATTTCCTCGTATGCTTCCGTTTCTCTCCTTTCTTTTTAACCTCGCTATAACCACTGATGGTTCAAATGGCAAGTGACGTATCAGAAATGCGCTGATTATTACTGAAATGAGGGTATTGTAATGTGAGGTTCATGCTGAAGGTTAAAAGGTGTGGGTTAACGACATTTGAAAGAGGATCAGGTTAGACCTAATAATATGTGTAAATGTGTAATTGAAGCTTATCAATCAAATCAAAGCTGTTTATTAAAGAGCAACAACTGACAATAATACAGAGTTGTGAAATAGATCGCGGCTGTTTACATTAACATTATACAAGCAGAGACTATTATAATCATGTCGAAATGAAACAGTCACAGTTGAGCTCATTAAAGGGAAACAATTTCAGAAATTATCAGACAATTACTGATAAAGGCATCGTAATTAGAGAGGCTCTTTGTATTAGCACCAAGCCAGTCGACTCCAGGTCACAGGCTTAAAAATATTTAAGAAGCCTATAGGAACATTGTGGAAAAAATTCGGGGAGATGGTTGAATGGTAACACGCTGGAACGCTGGGCGATCATAGGGACGCGGGTTGGAAACCTGTAGCCCCATAAAGTTGACTCAGCCTTCAACTACCTAAGTGGGCGATTGTAAATATGATCAGTAGGAGAGATGGGCGCCTTGCAACGTGTTATACGGTTAAATTCAACTCCTGTTAATCTTGTTATCATCCGTTACTACTATATCAAGTAATCTTACTGCATACTTGTAATTTTGAATTAATAAACGAATTTTATAAAATTATTATATAACAGCTTGTAGTATGGTTTGGATGATAGGTCAAGACTTTTGATAGTAGGCTACTGTCAAAAGTGAACACTGTCACAGCTGCTAAGATGTAACTAGGAATGATGGGCTATTAAGCATGAAAGGTTATCTTGTACTGGTTACAGACTGCATCTCTTCTGAACCACTTAAAAATCATATTATCCTAATCCGCAGTGCGATGAAACACTCCCAGTACCCTTATGGAATCGAGGGCATCAGCACAGAGGTTAGGTGCATGTCCTTTGTAAAAATTGTGAGACAAATTCAAGGCGAAATAGGCAATGAACGTCTGAAAAAATGTACATGATCTTCTGAAGGATGGATGAGCGTTGTCAGCGCGCGGTAGGGTTGGGGTACAAGCCTATATAATAACTATAATATATATAAATACATACATATATATAGTAGCCGTAGATTTAGATCTAAGTACAAGACGAGATTTAATTTGTCGTGGTGCACTGATTGGTGCATTGAACAAATGGCATACTGACATTTCTTTTGTATGCATAGGCCTATGCATGACCAATCTTCGTTTAAATGTCAAATGCCGCATCAGAATTGCAGTGGCGTGTTGTATCGGTGCCACCTTGATTCACCATGGGTCCTGTGCGCTGTTTTGTCGGCGATTGCAGTGGTGAAAATGGCAGAAAGGCGGACGGACATAACCCCTGGCAGAAGCATCGCCCCTCAGTGGAGTATTGGTGGTTATTTTGATTTTGTACTTAGGCCTATATTGACCTAACAGTCTGAACTTCATCTTAATTTTTTATGTCACTCAAACGCCTTCCGCTTCCCGATTACAGAATATATTTTACTATTGTGCAGATGTTTGACCCTAACGCAGTTCTTACGGCAGTGTTCGCAGTCCTCATACTTTTCCTCTTCCGGAGAAGAAATAAGAGCAGAGACGATGGAAAACGATATCCACCATCAATCCCAGCTTTGCCGCTGCTTGGATCGATCCCATTCTTCACTGATAGCTTGGAAACGACTCAAAAGTTTTTCATGCGCAAGGCAGAACAACTGGGTCCTGTTATTCTCCTCAAAGCCGGAAGGAGGTATGGGGCTAAACTAACAATATACTTTCGATCTATATCACGAAGTATAATTATATTACAATCAGCATAGGTCTAACTTTATGTAGGGGCTTTTCTTAGACACAAATATTGAACCATGCAAGTTGGTTCTCACTGTCGTCTAACGTACAGCAACACAAAATAAACTGAGTTTATTGCTTGCAACAAAATGCAAAACAAAGTGGCATGTAGAATTTATAAAATAAAATATCCACAATTTAACCAGAAAAGCGGGAAAAGGAAAAATGAGTAAATTACAATCTTTAAACTATAATTGTTTTTTTCTCGATAATTTTCCTTAAAATGCGATTGTTTTTCTTAAATAATATTGAAAGGCTAGATTCTTAGACTTACATGTTAAACTTTCTCAGAGTCTACATGAAGTTGCTATACATTTGTTATAGACCTTACTCAGAATATTTTTTACATTAGGCAATAGGCCTACAAACCGCAACGTTTATTTTATGTTGAAGGTTGGCTGTTTCAATAAACGGAAGGGAGGCAATTGTAGATGCTATGCAGAAACATTCGGAAGCTTTCGGTGATAGACCTAACTTCTGGACCGAAAGCAACATTCTCAACCCCGAATTGAGAGGTTTGTTTAAAAACCCAAATTCACATGATGTGGATAGAAGTCTTTCGTATTATCCAACGATGGATGTAGTTATTAATTATTAAGAACGATAGATATAACTATAATTACAACGAAAGATATAACTATAAGGTAGATATAGCTCTTTCCGCAAAAGACAGACAACGACAGAGAAACAATATTAATCAGAAAAACTTGTTAAAATCTTCCTCGATTAGAAGGAGGTTCGATCTTGTGCAGTTGCACGCTATCAAAGACCAAAGCACCAATGAATTTCATACTAATTTTCCATCAATATTACACCTGAATCTCTAAACAGAAATAGAAATTATAGGTGCATTATAAGTTGTGATTCCACTCTCTTATATGGGATTCAACTGTACGTCATAGGTATAGATTCTTGCTGCCTTGTCCGAATCTATCGCCTATTATTGTACTGTACAGTTTATAGATACCTTGATTGGGGTAGTACGTAGCTCCTCTGTTTAAATGACTTTTCTTCAAATGAGCCTTTTGTTTCATCTATGCAGTTCACAGGGTACATATCACATAATAAGTCAACTGTCCTGAAGTCCAAATCTCTAAAGCACAAATGCTACATTACGTCATATAATATATATATATATATATATATATATATATATATATATATATATATCTGGCTGTACTTCGCATTGACTATAATAAAAGGCATTTTAAAAAATCGCAAATAAGAGCCAGTGTTTTGCATTTGCAGTTTGTTTAAAACTTATAAAAGTGCAAAAACATACAGGTAAATGAACCCGAAGTACCAAATTTTACATTTTAAGCAGATACCGTATAGTGAGGGAACACACAGAAGGTTTCATGACAGCTTGTGTCAGTCAAATCAGTTTTTGACTTGCTATCTGATCAGGAAAGTCGACAGTGCGAGGCATGATCCTTAGATAATGTAACGTAGATAGTGATCGTTTGAGATAAGGCCTTGTCAGTTTGAATTTTGAGAAATGTGATAAAAATTTAAATTTTGAGAAATGTGATCAAACTTTCCAAAGCTTTTAATTTTCGACAAACTGAAAGCTTTGGAAAGTTTGGCGACGTTTATTTAAATTTAAAGCGACAAAGCTTCATGTCAAACGACTTGTCGAAAGTTGCAGACGATCAAGCCTCGTATTGTCGACTTGCCTGGTCAGCAGCGTAGCTTGAAACATGACACACGCTCTCTAGAACGAGAGTTTGGCTTCAATACCGCTTCAGAATGTCCCCTGACCCACACCCAAAGGAATACGATTGGTTCAAAAGATAAAGAACGAGACTAAACATTGAAGACTTGAAATGTTTCTCGAGCGAGTCTGAATCTAGAGACCGTATACAATCCGGTAATATTAGACATCATTGTGGTCAAAACTGGAGTGCGCCTCTGTCTCCCACTTTTTTTAGCAAAGGGCCACATCTAATCCCAGTGCTGTCGGCATCGATTCCAGAAGAGTACTCGGAGTGTTTCATTCACAGCTGATTACACAGGAGCAAACAGGAACGTCTCACGGTTCAAGTAATTGCCAGAATGACTATCAAATTGAGAGCATACCACTCCCTCCCAAAGAGAGACTTTTCCTCAAGAATACAGTCGATAACTTTTGTCAAAGGCATTAAGTTGTCACTCATTCTTGTAAGTTTTTAGTCAAATCCAAACCTTTTCTCACATTAAACTTGAAATCTTTATGTCAAAAGTGTGAAGTGAAAATAATCTCTTCACCATACGCCGACTCTCCTGGACCAGAAACCTCTATGATATCATATTCTGGTTCTGTCTCAGCACCGTCCAATGACCACCATCACTTAAAGAGAGCAGTTTCCCGGTAGCAACATGCTAGCCCCTCAACATGACCCATCCCCACGGATTACGAGCTGAACCGACACCGAACAAATAATGTCGCTCTTGAAGACTTGACTTTACATAGAGCCGGGGTTTAGCTGGTCTATCTAAGCAACTTTTGAGGAGCCCCGAAAAATTCGGTGACTTGCATTACATCGCAAAACAAATGCAAGGAACTCAACACCGAAATTCATTTTTGTGCGAAGAGAGATATAAAGCATACGCAATCTACCGGAAAAACATTTCTGCGACCTGTGCGTTAGTTAGCACTTTAACGACTATAGACTCATTGGTTTCTCAATCGCTTTTAGTACACTCTTGCTGTTAAAGTGTTAATAATAAAAAGACTACGTGAAGGTGCGATGACAGTTTGTTAATCTTTTTACCCAGGTATTGCATTCGCACGTTATGACGATTCTTTCAAACACAACCACAAGCTAACGCTTTCCATCTTGAAGGAATTTGGATTTGGAGTCAACCAAGAGATGGATGCTAGAATTTCGAAAGAGATAGAAGGTATGATAACTGAAATTCGGAAGCAAAACGGTTGCCCGTTTGACCCGAAGTCCGCACTGCTATATGCCACCTCAAATGTGGTTATGTCTTTTCTTTTCGGCAGTGAATCGCAGGCTGGTATCAATCGTAGTAATTTAATTGAGGATGCCAATGCATTTATTGAGAATATCGATCCGATAATTGATTACGCCCCATTCATTCGATTTCTACCAACTTACAAGAAGATTGCAGATTTGACCAGTGCACAAAAACGCTTGATGGAAAAGTTTGAGACGGCGATAGAGCACAACAAGAGAAATCATTCTGACACAAATTTTGTGAGTCGATTTCTTGAAATCGAAGGACCCAGTTACAACCACCAAGATCTCTTGTTCATCTTGCGAGATGTGTGCTTTGGCAGTGCAGTTACCGTCGAGTCTGTTTTAAGGTGGGCGCTTTGGGAATTGGCCAATCATCCCAATATTCGGTCCCGTCTTCAGAGAGAAATCGACGAAGCATGCGATGGTAACAGGCTTCCCTCAATTGATGACAAGCCACATCTGCCATATACAGAAGCTGTTATGTTCGAAGTAATGCGACGTCATACTATTACCTACACTCCGGTTCCGCGTTTAACGATGAAAGACACGGTGATCTGTGGAAGCTTCATACCTCGAGGATGTTTGGTACGTATATGATGAACACTCGAGTATAAAAACATTTAATTTTAAAGAAATTCGGATTGCAAAAAATCTCTTATAGCTTTTCCTATCTTCGTGGGTCAACGGGTTCCTTATCCCAACTTTAGGGAAACACCGTGTTGTTTGATTGCTTTGAAGTATGTTCTCTTCAGTTTGAAGATCTCCACTTTAAATGCCACCAATCTTTGCGAGAGTTTTTTATTGAGACGTTCAGAACTGCGTCTATCTTTAGCTTTTACTCCAACGAAGTTCCCCGACAGAGGTATTTGCTACAGAAAGGCCATGCTTGATTTGATTTATGCAAAGGTCCTGAATTAAGTCATCCTTTAGATAAGGACTTCTTAGGTATTCTAATCTAATCTGATCTTCGATTTTCGTTAGCGCCATTATTATGTTGCACTAGACATCAATCTATGGCATTCCAAACAGATTCCCAAGCTGGTCAGCTCCAAGCCAAGTCCCATAAGACACAGAGGTAGAATAAGGATGATATGGTTGCCCACTCTTAACCTACTACCAGTCTACTACTACTATTCCTTTATTGTACAAACTCGTTGACACAAACGAAACAAGGACCAACCTTGGACCAATTACAGAAAATTCCTGCTATCAACTAAACAGTAACTCCATCGAGGTGTGGCACTGAAAGCAACAATCAGGTGACCTAATGAAGCAACAATAATTATGAGCCTATGTTGAAGGTACTACTGTTTATCTGAATGCAATGTATTCTAGGAAGCTGTGTTCTAGGCAACTGCGACGATTTTGGCCTGTCGTCGTAGAGTTAGCAACTGCAGGAAGTATACGATTGTATTCAGAAGTATTTGTTATAGCCTTGGCCAAAGACTTCTGAGCTCATGAATTATGGTTCGCTGGATGTGCAGAGAATAAGCCATTGCAATAATGTCCGAGTACTACTTAAAATTTCAATAAGGATAGGGCCTACTACATGTATTTATAAGCTCTCCTTTGTCGCTTAATTGCATGATAAAATGCTTTTCGCTATAATTCTAGGTCATTTCAAATATCTACAGCGTTCACATGGATCCTAAGACATGGGGAGACCCAGAGACCTTCAGACCGGAGAGATTCTTGGATAAGGATAACAACGTGATTAGAAGAAAGGACATCATGCCGTTTCACCTCGGTGGGTTACAATTAAAAGTTGCTTTTCATCCGACCAGTTTATTGGCTCGTGCTTTACGTAAGTTTGCTATTGTTAAAAGCTTCATGACCCTCATCTCAGTATAGTTTCAATGTCTGCAGTGGAAGAAAAAGTTCGCATTTACTACTTGCTATAAATTACTGCCGAATAGTCTTTTGAATCACCATCATCATCTGTGGCCAGGGGCTTCTATCCCTATACAGGGCGGGCGCAAGTTGAGCCCAGTGAAAAACAGGGGGGAAGTGTTTCTGTATTTTTTTTATCACACTTTCTACAAGTTACAGAGTCTTCACTCACAGTCCCGCAGAAGACCCACTTTTCTTGTATAAATTAGTGTGAACCAGTGACAGTGCCCTTTAGGTTTAGGTGATATAGCCTATAGGCGGCTTTCTAGAGTGGCATTTTTCAAGGGGCGTCAAATTCCGCAAAATAAAGCAAGAAAAGCATATTTTTCTTGAAATTTAGCTATTAAATGACATGTAGAAAAGGGCAGCATTTTTGTCCTTGCCAATAGCACAAAACTGTTAAAGACTGTCAAAGGCCACCTCTGACCAGTGAACTCGTTCGATTAAGTCCCTCGGTTTGTTATGCAGTAGGCCTACTTAATGTGTTATGGAGTTCTTGCACTTAATCGCGCGACATTATTGTCTGCATAGTTGTGACAAAAATAAACATTTACATTGGTTTCAACTTAAAAATATGCCATCACTTACGTATTTCATTAACTAAAATACTATGCCGTGTGAGCATGGGCGTAGCCAGGAAACAATTTCGTAGGGGTCTTAAGATTTTGGGGGTTTCCAATTCTCATTGAAGATTGTTGCAAAAGTCAATTTTTTTGTATTTCGCATGTAAAAGCCTATACAAAAATTTCCGGAAACTTATTTGTTGGGGGGGTTTAACCCTGAACAAACCCCTCTAAATACGCCATTGCGCGTGAGAAAGCGAAATATAAATAATTAAATATCGCTGTTGCGAGTTGGCACGCAGCAACATTTATCTAATCAGATAGGGCCTACATATGAGCGAAAAAGCCTAAAACTCACTCGGCAATATGGAATCTGTGAGAGAGGGGAGGCCCGACCCGGGAGGGGGAAGGGGAGGGATTGAGCCCGGTTGCTTAGGGGGGATAGAAACCACTGTCTGTGGCATGTCCTTTTCCTAAGCGTTACTGTTTCCACGGTTGTTTGGCAAATGGGTGACACAACTTCAGTGCACCTGCTGCCAGTTATTATCAAGTTAATTAAGAGAATAATACTACACGCCTTCCAATCGATATATGCAATTCAAAACGGGTTGCCGAGATTTCCTTCTTGAACGAATCAGGCAATCCACCACGAAGAATCACAGTGGGTCTGCATTTTAAATGAAAAGCAAACATAGCCAGGCATGATTTTCTGAAAACTATCTTAATATTTTGGACTTATCGCACTAGTTTTCTATGTTCTGCAAGAAATTTTACTTGTTAAGCTCTATTATTTATAAATTATCCTTACTTTTTCTTTCGGAGCATCATATGGGCTTGTATTTCCCGGTCTTATAATCGTTACTTCCAAGCTTCTAAAGCGCCACTCGAAAGCGAAGCGCAGGGCGTCAGCTTATTCACGAGCGCTGCGTGGAAGGCGCTCCTTGGAAATTAGAATAATATCCTTTCATCGCTCGATCTACATTTTGAAGAGCCTTAAAAGTAACACAACTGTTATTGCAGTCCTGTCATCCAGGTCATGTCATCTGAGACTGTAATTGTAAAGTTTGTAACAATTGCTGAACTAAATCATTTCGAAAAGATAAAGAGGTTAAGCACCGTTTAAAAAGATTGTTTAGAAAACATTTCAGAACATCGATAAATCTTGAAGGCACCATTGGATATCCCTCTCTACAATGCAGCCGGAAAACAATGAATAAAAATAGGCCTAAATTGTATAGATCTTTAATGAATATTCTGAGGTTTATTTTTCTTACAGGAAAGCGTTCTTGTATTGGAGAGATACTAGCACGTCAAGAGATCTTCCTCTTTCTCGCCAGCATTGCCCAGAATTTTGATATCCAGCCGCCAGAGGGCCAGGATTTCATCAGTGCTACAGATGTTCACGGTCTTGTTGTTGTACCATCGCTTTACAAAATAAGACTTATTCCAAGAATTAAGCAATAAACTTGGACATTCGTAGGCTTTGTTCCATGTATCTTGCTTTACGAAGTGCCGTCAAGTATCAAGTGTTGACAGCTGCATCATGCTTTACATTTTTGAACACTCAAGGAATATCGATTTCATAGAAACATGTTGCAAGTAAGAGGTAATAAGCTAGTACTTTACAAATGGTATGTAATGCCATAAAAAATTTATCGTAACCAAACATTTATTCTTTCATTTCAAACATTACGGAAACATTTTAGTCTGGGTTGAAACAAAGAGCAATGGCTATAAATATTTAAATAATAATGAAATAAGCCGAATTAATACATAATGGATAAATAATTACTTAACTAACAGATTAGGCCTACAGAGTGTTATGAAAAATGGTTATCTGTCTAACTTGTATTCAGTTCGCTGAGGGATTTTGACCTACGTTTAGTCTCCTCGTGTTCCTTTAATATGTCAATGATATTTCTAATGCATATATAAGCTTATTTATATAATTATAATTATATATATCGGACAAACTGCGCTTTTTAAAGTTTTAATTCTGCTGCGTTATGTTATACTTCGTTTATTGGCCTAATTTACGATACTCAAAGCGTTTGTTTCAGGTTAAGATATGGTTGTTATAAAACTAAAAATTAATCGAGACTTGAAAAAGTTTCTGACTTGTTCCCGGTTAATAAATTATATTTTCCGGATGAAATTAATAATAATCCGATCACGTCGTAAGATTTCTCCAGAGTTAAAAATGGCATAAAATTGAAGGATTAATTAAGTAACTAAACGAAAGGAGATTTTAAAAATTCACTGAGTTTGGTTCGGTCAGCATTTTAAATGAAAAGCACAGATTGATCGATATTCTGTGAAAAATCTTAGTATATATAATTATAGGCATCATCGCACGAGTTTCTATGTTCTACCAAAAGCTGCACTTGTTAAGTTCTACTATGCATAAATATATCCTTAGGCTACTTCTCTTTATGGAGCATATCATATCATATATTCGTTTATTGTGTTAACTACAGACAAAACTCTGTAGGTGTACATAGAAAAAATACATCTAGATATTATAATGTGGGCTTATGATTACATCTGTTGTTTAAAACGCCCATTAATTCTGTAGAAGCCAGATGTTCGTAACAGTTGGTCAAACAGATCTTTCATGATCTAGGAATTATGAAACTTGACTGTAGAACAAGATTCCACACTGGTAGCCTAATAAGAATATTTATTACAATCCACGTTTCATAGATATTTTGGAATTCTTCAGAACTATCGTCAAGAATTTGCTCATACAAATATAAGGACGACCATGCAACATGTAGACCCCAGTGACGAGGGCACAGTGATTTTTTGCAAACAGAGTCACTAATTTGATTCATTCGGAGGTCACCTCTTGATTGCGATCGGTTGTATTGCATGTAACTATTTTGAAGACTAACAAAGATTTGTTCTGTGGCCCAGTTAACCTCATTGGCTCTGCTTTTCAGTCCGACGAAATAGCATTTCTTTTAGGCTAATATAATTTAGTTCAGTCTAGAGTATAGTATAGTCTGGTTTACTCTCGTCTCGTCTAGCGTATAGACTATAGCCTAAACTATAGCCTAGTATTTGTCTGATTTATTTCGTCTAAAGGTTGCTCTGCCGCCTCTGCGCCCACTTCTCTCGGGAAGTTGAAGCTGCGTAGCGTCGTTTCTCTCCTCTTTTAAATACTTTGGTCGTTAATCCTTTTCTACCTCTATGCCCTACATTAACATCTTCTGTCTCGGAGCCGGTGTCCAATGATATTCTACCCGGCAAAAACTATCCAAGGGGTGAATAAATTTAGTACCCCGGATGGAATATACCGGTATATGGACTGTAGCCGGGGGATAAACCATTCCCATCCCCATCGTGTAAAGTCATCCCTCGGCGTATAAAAATTCACAGGTAATAAGCATTTTTGAAAATGCTATAATCAAACACCAAAACCAGAAAATAGGTAAAGCTAGTGACTGTAGGCTAAGTGTGCTAAGCAAGTCAAACCGAAACTATATTAAAAGAATGACCACACGCGGAAGCGGCTTTCTTCCCCACTCTTAAGATTTTGGGGAAAGACAGCATTGCCACCCCCCTAGGTTTTCATCTCAAACTTTTCCGTATGGAATAAAAATTTGACCTTTTAAGTAGCTGTAGGGGGTTCATTTACACACGTTTTGAGGTAAAATGTGAGATGATATCTCACACCGTTCAAAGGTTATACCCAATTACCCGAGGCCCAGATGGGGATACCAGTCCTTGAGATTTTGGCTAGAGAATCCGTCATTTAATATTAAGAGTTATACCATTCTATAGAGGGAATGTGGGGCTACATTTCTATTGTCACCTAGTTGACCTGAGACAACCGGAAGTGCTCAAAATAAATAATAATACGCGTAATATGCGTGAAAAATGGCTGAATGGAAGCACTTTCCATTATTTTTGTCTGTAGCGTATTCATTTGTCTTCATGGAAGAGAAACAAAGATACCATTCTTTAGAGGGAGTGAAGGGCTTCATTTGCATACCTTTCTTTGTTTTTGATACCGGAAGTGATCAAAGTAAATAATAATACGCGTAATCTGTGTGAAAATGGCTGAATACAGCATTACAACGTAAACCGATATATACATGTATGTATGGATATATATGTATGGATGTACACTTATGATATAAACATGTGTAGGGATATTTTGTATGAGATACATAGATTAGTTTCAAAACACACATAATCTTATATTTGTTTATCCAAAAAGTACAAAATGTATGCAATAATATAAAATATTGCTAATTAATGGGTTCCGTTGTTTAAAGTGATGTAATTTCGAGGTGCATTCACATAATGTAAAACTAAATATACCATTCTGTGCAGAAATGAATGCTGAATCCATTGCTATATGTACAAGTTGCTATATACCCTATTACAAGACCGATATGTGAAACCAAACACGAAATCCTGGTAACCACCCCCCTTGGTAGCCGATGTCACAAAAAAGCTTGGTAGCCCTGCTGCCCTAGGGTTAAGAGAGATTTTTGGGAAAGACAGCATGACGTTGTCAATTAAGCATGTCGCATTTCTGAAGAATCACCGAAGTCAAGATCCAGCGGCAGCGTGGCAGAACCGGAAGCAATCTAAAAGGCATTGCGCAAAGCCCATATGAAGAGAAGTCCTTGAACTGCTGGCAGGGAAGGCTTTAACATGTAGGTTCCCGGATTAAGTGCACATGCATGGTTAGGTGCCTTGTGTAAAGCTGACGCAATTGTCGGCCGAGAATTGTCGCTGTCGAATCATTTCCATCATCCTGCGAATTTTCTCGTTGTCTGGACTCTTCCATCCTTGAAGTTCGTGTCGTTTGTTTTATAGCCTACACGTCCATTGCATCAAGCTCTTTACACAACTAGGCTAATTATGTGAGTCTTCTAACTTTGAGGCATTGCTTAATTTGCATGAGATTACAACCGGCCGTTTACTTCATTTCGCAAAGCGCATATTCATGTAATTATAAAGGATACTCTATTTCGTTATACCGGCCCAAAGGCATCGACAATATTGTAGACCTTTGTGCACAATGCACGGGTTCATGCCCCATGTGTTAAGCGCTTAGTCAGATATGAACAATGAACGCAAACAGCAACTGCCCTCATTGAACTCGGTTGATTTTTAATACAACAAGAGGAGGAGGGTTTGCAAGAGTCTAACGACATTTTTTCCTCTCAACGTCAACTACCTTTGATGTAATAAAAGTTTAACGACGTGTTATAGCATCAAAGGTCGCTGATGTTGATAGAATATAGATTGCAATTACAATCACAATTACAATCATTGTTTGTAGGCTAATTCACTCGAACGCAGAGCAGTCATTTAACCAACTCTCAGCCTCGACAAAATAATGAAGGGCGCGGAACTATCAAGTGCAAGCCAAGAAAGTCAAACGTTTAAGGGCATTTGTCCTTTATCTATTTCTGTTCAGCTTTGACCTGTTCTCTCGGCCCACATTTCAGCCATTGGAAAGTGCCCCCATAGTATAACAACGACATCGCATGAGCAACGCAGAAATATAGGTCAAATGAACGTCTGGTAAATATGTACCACGCACCCACCCGCTCGAAGTCCAAAGCCTGTGGCAAATATATATGTTCCTGTTTTGGGGAGTGTAGCCTATAATTATTGTATGCGGGCGGACGTTCAAGGTTTAAGAAATAGGCCTGAATAAATGTTCAGGCTGTAGCTATCCATTTTAGTTATTTTTGGCTAAACAATTTTTAATCAATCTTCAACTACTACGCGGAAGAACAAGAACAAGGTGAACGTTAATTTCTCGTGTTGCATTGAATAATGATTGTGGTGCCAACGGTGTGCTGTTCTTATTTCCTCGTGTTCGCTATATGCTTAGGAATCGGCCTGTGCGTCCCGTGTCCCGGACTGTAATTGTAACTGCCGCTCTTGTTTCGCTCTCGACCTGCGTCAGTGTCTGCGTCAGCGAACAGGAAAGTCTTAAGGCGTCTCCGGAACTGGAACGGTGAGAGGGCTAGTAACTCAAGGCGAAGAGACTAGGAAGACAGTTCCAAGCTGATGGACCAACACAGAGAGCAACCAAAATTGTCCCGGAAATTGGTGTAAATACCCACTACACCAAATGACATGTGCCGATTTCTACGAGTTTGTGCGCAGCGATCTGGAACTGCATAAAACGGCATCGTCTCAGCAGAAGTAGGCAAAGTTCAAATTCAATTCAGCTTTGCCGTCACAGACCCAATAAATGACATCTGCAATCTGTCTGCATGTATATAAATTGTGTGTTTCGCTCATAATTATCAAACCCATAAGTTAGGTACTGGAATCTTTAAAAAGTTTTCGTTCTTGACGTTTGTTCTAATTTTATATATGGGCCACATTTCCGTTGACGATTTGACAGTAATTTTAAGTACTATTTTGAATTTTTAATAGACTGTAGATCCTATATCAGGCTGATGCAACATTCGTTACATACAATGATGTAGACAGGGTAAATTTGTAATGACCTATCGAGTGACTATGCGGGAGTCCCTGACTGGCAAAATCAGAAGTTGACAGCCTGAGTTACGTACATGTATGTCACCACAAACATCACCATCACTACCGCCGCCAACACCCGAATGAAGGCGTTCGTGACGGTTTTGTTGTCGGCTGCGGTTGTGGTGTCTTGTGAAGATAAACAACGCAAGATTGTGTTTGTAAAGCAGTTCAGAACTGTGATAGATTTTAAGGGTACAACCGAGTATCGCCAGAGAACATGTACCCGGAGTAACATAATAAACTGATGACTAATTGCTATAATTATGTCCGCAACTTTATCGTAGCTTTTTCATGTAGAGCCTACTAAAACAACTAAAGTCTTAATACTTTGTAGATGTTTGTCCCCAGTGTAGTTCTTGTGGCAGTCGTCGTCATCTTCGTAGTTTTCCTCTTCGTGAGAAGAAACAGGGACAAAACTCAGGGAAACGATATCCACCATCAATTCCAGCTTTACCGCTGCTCGGATCGATCCCGTTTTTCACAGGGAGCTTGAAAACGTTGCACATCTTTTTCACGCGCAAAGCAGAACAACTGGGTCCCGTTATTCGCTTCTACGCGGCAGGAAGGTATAGATCTATACAACAATAATTAATTTGGCATAATTTTAAGAAGTAGGCCTGTAGTCATATTGCAATGTGGGCCTGTTACGGAAGACTGGAGATTGTGTCGAGAAGGCACAGTTCCAGAAAATTAGCTCAAGAAGACCTAAGATGGAACGGACTGATAATATTAAGCAGTAGACTGATTCAGAATCTCTCGAGACATCAATCTGTCTTCCTTGACCCATGATTCGGAACGTTGCCTTCGAAAATCTCATTCTTTATGATTCAATTAATTAGTTTAATTAACTAATGTTTTAACGCGCTTAAAATAACACAGAAATGCGAATCTGAGGTGCTGTTAGTCAGTCACCAGGTGAAGAGCAGTTAGATATTCAGATGTTTGAGAGCCAATGAGAAATATAAACTTTAAAGAATGATATTTAGTATCATAGCGCCTCTGCCTAGTCTTTTCTAAGAGTGGCGCGATATAAATTTATGATTACCATTACAATAGCAATTTCGATGATGTGATTCGCTAATGTGACCTGTGTTAAATACGGTTTCTTACTCAAACATAAACTTTACCGTTATAACACACTAGAGCATTTAATGTATGTTGAAGGATGGCTGTTTCACTCAACGGAAAGGAGGCAATTGTAGATGCTCTGCAGA
This sequence comes from Aporrectodea caliginosa, assembly GCA_020284085.1. Taxonomy (NCBI): domain Eukaryota; kingdom Metazoa; phylum Annelida; class Clitellata; order Crassiclitellata; family Lumbricidae; genus Aporrectodea; species Aporrectodea caliginosa. The sequence goes on along the minus strand of JACEVL010000428.1, from coordinate 581,017 downwards.
AACATGCGGACGCTTTCGCTGATCGACCGGAATTTTGGACTGAAGTCAACATTGTGAACCCCGAGTACAGAGGTTTGTTTAATTTAAACACCAAAATTAATACTGTAGCGGTCTCGCGAAACAGGGTTGATTCCACCCAGGTCAACTCTCAAAGACACCTGCATAAATGTCCAGTGGCGTAACGAAGGGGCAAAGGGGCAACCGACCCCGGGCGCAGCACAAGGGGCGCAAAATTAACTTTCAGTGGTACATATAGTAGGCCTACTATGACAAGAATGATTAAAGTCAACAAGAAAATTAAAAGTGGGCGCAGTCATCAACTCTTGCATCTGTAACCCTTCGTTACACCACTGTGAATGTCCTTTTACTTTTACTGTCCTTTTTACTTACTGCCTTTTACTTTTACTGCCCCTTTCACCTTAAAGCTTTCAATACTATGCCAGTCTGGATTGGCCTTTACCGTCAAGGAATGTACAAGATTGCCGGCTGCCTTAAAAGTGGCACTACTATAGGCCTAAGTCTGTCTCAGGATACGACCTTACCACCTCCATGTTTGATGGGTTGGCAACGTCCTTTAGAGTGACCTGTTCTCAGGACTGGGTTTGATCCTTTACCAGCAACAGTCGCCCTCTATTTGTATGTAAAAGGATTACGTGAAGGTTCGATTACATTTGTGCTAAATTTTTCACCCAGGTGTCGGCTTCACGCATTATAACGAGGCTTACAAACACAACCGCAAGCTTACGCTTTCCATCCTGAAGGAATTTGGATTTGGAATCAATCAAGAAATGGATGTTAGAATTTCGCAAGAAATTGAAGATTTCATAACAGAAATTCGAAAGCAAAACTGTTGCCCGTTTGACCTGAAATCAGCACTGATGTATGCCACCTCAAATGTGGTTATGACTATTCTTTTCGGCAGTGAATCTCAGACTGACATCAAGCGTGGTAAATTAATTCAAGATTCAAATGAATTCATGGAGAATATGGACCCGATAATTGACTATGCTCCTTTTATTCGATTTCTACCAACTTACGGGAAGAAGATTGCAAATTTGACCAGCGCACACAAACGCATGATGGATCAAATTGAGATGGCCATAGAGCAGAACAAGAGAAATCATTCGGAAAGAAATTGTATGACTCGATTTATAGAGAACGAAGGACCCAATTACAATCACCAGGACCTCAAGTTCATCCTGCGAGATCTGTGCGCGGATAGTGCACACACCATCGAGGCTGTTTTAATGTGGGCGCTTTTGGAATTGGCCAATCACCCCAATATACGGTCCCGTCTTCAGACAGAAGTCGACGAAGTAAGTGGTGGCAACAGATTTCCTTCGATTGATGACAAGCCACGTTTGCCATATACAGAGGCTGTGATATGTGAAGTGATGCGACGTCACAGCATAAGCTATAATCTTGTTCCGCGAGTAACGATGAAAGACACGGAAGTCTGTGGATACTTCATACCTCGTGAGTAGTTATGTATAGGCTTTTACTGGCTCACTGCCATGGTCAGGTTCCTGGCTCACCCGTTCCTGGCTCACCCGTTCCTGGCTCACCCGGTCCTGGCTCAATGACGTCATCGAAAGTTCAAAGGTCAAACGACTGCCTCGGGCAAAAACAGACACCCATTAAATTTGGCCAAGGGTTGCCCGGGTGGGGCGTGCGTGTGCCTACCCCTCTCCTTTCTTCTTCATTCGCACTACATGGCTTAGCAAAGCTCATTAATTATTCATTATTTGGCTGTTCTCAATTCTATTTGGGTCCATCACACATGGGCACGCTGCCAATTTTTATACACAGGCTGACAATTCTTTCAAGCAATACCATCAGTTCACATACGCAAGCACTCTATTTTTTACTCAATACCCTTCATATAGCGCCCATAAGTTCCACCCATCTTTGCTCAAGTATTGCAAGGTCACCATTTTGCACTGTTTCTTAGTACTATTACATGCATGCTTTCAATTCTTTTGTACCATACAACCAGTTTCGCCTAGGCGCGCACCCATTTAGGCTCAATTCAACTACAAAGCACATGCAACTGTGTGCGTTTGTGTGTTTGTGTTTGTATGTTTGGCTGTGTCTGTGTATTTGTGAGTTTGGGTGTTTGACAGTTTGTGCGTATGAGTGTGTTTGTGTGTGTTTGGGTGTTTGTGTGTATGAGTGCGAGGCTGTGAAAGATATAGAGATGCAGAGAAGCGTTTTGGGAGATAGACTTAGAGGTTGTGACGCTGTGTAGCGTTTGAGAAGTTGAGAAAGAGAGATGCAGAGAAGTGTTTTGGGAGAGGCGCTTAGCGCTTGAGAAGTTGAGAAAGAGAGATGCAGAGAAGTGTTTTGGGAGAGGCGCTTAGCGCTTGAGAAGTTGAGAAAGAGAGATGCAGAGAAGTGTTTTGGGAGAGGCGCTTAGCGCTTGAGAAGTTGAGAAAGAGAGATGCAGAGAAGTGTTTTGGAAGAGGCGCTTAGCGCTTGAGAAGTTGAGAAAGAGAGATGCAGAGAAGCGTTTTGGGAGAGGCGCTTAGCGCTTGAGAAGTTGAGAAAGAGAGATGCAGAGAAGTGTTTTGGGAGAGGCGCTTAGCGCTTGAGAAGTTGAGAAAGAGAGATGCAGGGAAGCGTTTTGGGAGAGGGGCTTGGCGCTTGAGATGTTGAGAAAGAGAGATGCAGAGAAGTGTTTTGGGAGAGGCGCTTAGCGCTTGAGAAGTTGAGAAAGAGAGATGCAGAGAAGTGTTTTGGGAGAGGCGCTTAGCGCTTGAGAAGTTGAGAAAGAGAGATGCAGGGAAGCGTTTTGGGAGAGGCGCTTAGCGCTTGAGAAGTTGAGAAAGAGAGATGCAGAGAAGTGTTTTGGGAGAGGGGCTTAGCGCTTGAGAAGTTGTGAAAGAGATGCAGAGAAGTGTTTTGGGAGAGGGGCTTAGCGCTTGAGAAGTTGAGTATTTGTTGGCATTCAACTGCTCACACATTCATCGCTTAAACTGAATTTAGCATCTGTCTTTACACTAAAAATATCATTATAGACGGAGAAGCTTATTTGGGTAATGTGCTTTTACAGTTAGGCCTCAAACTATAACACCTAAACTTATCATGAGCCATAAATTTAAAGTTAGCAACTTGGGTTTTTCTCTACTCAAGCAGTTGAGTCGACTTACAATTTTGAAAGACAGAGCAATGGCATCCAACCAGGGTATGTTAAGCAGCTGAGTCGACTTACATTTTTGAAAGACAGAGCAATGGCATCCAACCAGTGTATGTTTTAGCAATAGCATCGAACCAGAGTATGGTTTAGCAATTTCGCCCATGCAGTGTTTTTGAATTTGAGCTACCGCATTTTATGCTTAGGTGGCAAGCTCGTCTTTGAGTTTCACATGTTTTACAAGGCTGACCGACACTCATTCACTTAGCGTGGAAGCCAAAGCATGCTGTGTTTGCACTCGCATCCCATTACAGCAGTTGGCCGACCTCCTTTTACACCTAGAGTGGAAGCCAAGGCATGCTGTGTTTGCGCACGCATGCCATTACAGCTCTCCCATTTAGCATTGAATATTTAGTAGTTGACTTCTCTTTTTGTGCGGCCTACAAACTTTTACAACTTAAATTCTTGTTTAGAGAGTTCACACAACTAGTTTATGATTCTGACTTATAATTTTTCTAGAGAATTTGATGACTTAAGAGAGAGAGAGAGAGAGAGAGAGAGAGAGAGAGAGAGAGAGAGAGAGAGAGAGAGAGAGAGAGAGATGGAGATAAGGAGCGATGCGCTTTGGCAGAGGCACAGCGCGGTTGCGAGTGAGGGAGGTAAAGAGCTAGAGCGAGAGAGAGAGGGAGAGAGGTGTTTTGGCAGAGCTGGAGGGAGAGAGAGAGGGAGGGAGCGAGAGAGAGAGAGAGAGAGAGAGAGGGAGAGAGGCGTTTGGCAGAGCTGGAGGAGAGAGAGAGAGAGAGAGAGAGGGAGGAGAGAGAGAGAGAGAGAGAGAGAGAGAGCGCGAGAGACTTGTGGTTTTTTCAAAGAGGCTAGGAAGCTCTTTCTAGCCATGGGGAGGCTGAGGTTGAGTTGACTCTCTTTTAGAAGACTATGCTTTTCTCATTGTAGAGATGGTGGCAACACCGCTAAGAAGCAGAGAGGCGCAGAGAGAGAGAGAGAGGTGTAGAGAGAGAGAGATGGAGAGAGAGCGAGAGAGAGATAGAGAGATAGAGAGAGGGAGTGAGGGAGGGAGGGAGGGAGAGAGTGAGAGAGCGATGGAGTGAGGGAGGGAGAGAGCGAGAGAGAGATGGAGAGAGAGAGAGAGTTACTCGCACTGAAATGTCAATTTTATTCAGAGAGAGAGATAGTTACTCTCACTAAAATGTCAACTTTATTCAAGTCGATTACGAGTTGAAGGTTTATTATTTTTAATAGCATGAATTTTTAGCAAACTAGCATGATCTTATCTAAAATTACAATAGCATAGGCTACGACGCTTAGCGGTGAGCGTGTTCGCCACTCATGGAGAATTTGTGGCATTTAGAATTCAATGCAAAAGCAGTACTATAACTCTTTGATAACATTTCTGAAACACAATCAGCTTCTTTATTAATCGTATAATGTTGATGCGTTTTTGCCGAGTCGGCTCTCTATGAGTCGACGCTAAGAAAGAACGCGCATCGCTCGTTTCTAGAGAAACATAAAACCTCAGAAGCTTCTATTCACAATGTGGCACCTTAGAAGTTATCGCTAATATTTTAAGTTGTAATAGGCTGTCTTTGCAACCGGTGAAAAATGTAAAACACGAAAACGTTGTGATATTTGTAAGCTTGGCAACTGTTGATGTCTTAGTATAAGACAGTGTCGTATTTTCTCCCACTTTCCAAGCTGCCATAGCATGAGAGCGCCTTTGAGGGAGAGAGGGAGGGGAAGGATTTTTCCGCTAGTGCACGTGCTCGCCTGCGGGTATGTCATAGACTGTATAGCATGCGGCTAAGAACGAGCAAAGTGCCATCGCCTTTCGCCTATCAATGTTCATTTGCGAAACAGCCATAACTCAATGTCTCTAAGACAAACGAAAGTGTGTTTGGTATGTGGTCATTCTCTCAATACAGTGATGCCTATTGTACATCTCACACAGGCTGACATGAATTGACAATTCTGGAAAATGTTGGCCATCGTGTGTGAGCTGCTATTAATGTGAAATCCGGTGGCTGCCGCTACTGGCGCGTGAGGTTCAATGTACACTACCGCGGGCCATATAGGCAGAACGAGAGACCAAGGTGTTATATTCAACATGGCGAAACTTGGACTTTGTAAGTTTAAACAGTGACACTGAAACTCTGTATTTTTCAATATCTTGTTAACCACTTCGGTTGCAGCAGCAACCGCTGCAGCAGCCGCAGCAGCAGGCGCACTTAGTGATAGAACTGCAGTGGCAGAGCTATGACACGCACAACTTGTTAAGTAAGTAAGAGTGTTTATAGTAGCTGCAAGCCGAGGTTGTGGTCTATGCATTTGTTAAATGCTTAATGAAGTGCATTAGAGCAACCAAATTGGTTCTGCGTAAGAGAGGTTGGTCGCAAGTACCGGTCAGCCTATACGCATTTTATCATTAAGACAAGCAGCAGTAGCAGCAGTAGCATGCTTGTGAACCCTTAGTTTTTTTCTTCTTCAGGTTTCTGCAGTTGAGAAGCACGCTCACATGTTGCCCGACCCAAGTTTTTCACTCTCTAGAGTTGAGAACCACTTTCAAAAGATACAAACACAAGTTTTCTCTTTTGTGGTGTAACAGATTTAGGTTTGTCGTGAGAGAGAAAACCCGTCGATTGCGATTATTCTCAGAGCTGATGCAACGACGTGGGTGGAAAGACGCCATGTCGATGATATTTCAAGCGTTTAAATTCAATGTAAAAGGATGGTAAGGGTGGAGGCGACAGCGCGCAGCCGCTGTAGCTGCTGCTAAAGAACCTCCCATATTTCTGGCAATGGTCAACCATGTGCACGCATCGAGAAATCGTGACAAAATCAGTTTGAGAATACTTATAGTTGACAAAACATAGAAATTCATGCATATGTTCGAGCCACCTTACAAATAAAATGCCTACAACACAATTCTATAGTCTGAAAATATTAGCAGCTTATGCATGAATTTATGTCGTCACGCTTTTCATCGCTTCGATTCTGTCTTCTGGTTTTCTGTCTTGTGCTTTTAAAATTTTATAAAAATGCGTGTGTCAAAGTGGTGAAGTGACTTTGGGCTTTCATAACATTGTGCTATAGCGTATAGGGCTGGCTGGCGGGCGGGCGAGCGGAAAAACCCCTCCCCTCCCTCTCTCCCTCAAAGGCGCTCTCATGCTATGGCAGCTTGGAAAGTGGGAGAAAATACGACACTGTCTTATACTAAGACATCAACAGTTGCCAAGCTTACAAATATCACAACGTTTTCGTGTTTTACATTTTTCACCGGTTGCAAAGACAGCCTATTACAACTTAAAATATTAGCGATAACTTCTAAGGTGCCACATTGTGAATAGAAGCTTCTGAGGTTTTATGTTTCTCTAGAAACGAGCGATGCGCGTTCTTTCTTAGCGTCGACTCATAGAGAGCCGACTCGGCAAAAACGCATCAACATTATACGATTAATAAAGAAGCTGATTGTGTTTCAGAAATGTTATCAAAGAGTTATAGTACTGCTTTTGCATTGAATTCTAAATGCCACAAATTCTCCATGAGTGGCGAACACGCTCACCGCTAAGCGTCGTAGCCTATGCTATTGTAATTTTAGATAAGATCATGCTAGTTTGCTAAAAATTCATGCTATTAAAAATAATAAACCTTCAACTCGTAATCGACTTGAATAAAGTTGACATTTTAGTGAGAGTAACTATCTCTCTCTCTGAATAAAATTGACATTTCAGTGCGAGTAACTCTCTCTCTCTCTCCATCTCTCTCTCGCTCTCTCCCTCCCTCACTCCATCGCTCTCTCACTCTCTCCCTCCCTCCCTCCCTCACTCCCTCTCTCTATCTCTCTATCTCTCTCTCGCTCTCTCTCCATCTCTCTCTCTCTACACCTCTCTCTCTCTCTCTCTGCGCCTCTCTGCTTCTTAGCGGTGTTGCCACCATCTCTACAATGAGAAAAGCATAGTCTTCTAAAAGAGAGTCAACTCAACCTCAGCCTCCCCATGGCTAGAAAGAGCTTCCTAGCCTCTTTGAAAAAACCACAAGTCTCTCGCGCTCTCTCTCTCTCTCTCTCTCTCTCTCTCGCTCCCTCCTCTCTCTCTCTCCCTCCAGCTCTGCCAAACGCCTCTCTCCTCTCTCTCTCTCTCTCTCTCTCTCTCTCTCCTCTCTCTCCTCTCCCTCCAGCTCTGCCAAAACACCTCTCTCCTCTCTCTCTCTCGCTCTAGCTCTTTACCTCCCTCACTCGCAACCGCGCTGTGCCTCTGCCAAAGCGCATCGCTCCTTATCTCCATCTCTCTCTCTCTCTCTCTCTCTCTCTCTCTCTCTCTCTCTCTCTCTCTCTCTCTCTTAAGTCCTCAAATTCTCTAGAAAAATTATAAGTCAGAATCATAAACTAGTTGTGTGAACTCTCTAAACAAGAATTTAAGTTGTAAAAGTTTGTAGGCCGCACAAAAAGAGAAGTCAACTACTAAATATTCAATGCTAAATGGGAGAGCTGTAATGGCATGCGTGCGCAAACACAGCATGCCTTGGCTTCCACTCTAGGTGTAAAAGGAGGTCGGCCAACTGCTGTAATGGGATGCGAGTGCAAACACAGCATGCTTTGGCTTCCACGCTAAGTGAATGAGTGTCGGTCAGCCTTGTAAAACATGTGAAACTCAAAGACGAGCTTGCCACCTAAGCATAAAATGCGGTAGCTCAAATTCAAAAACACTGCATGGGCGAAATTGCTAAACCATACTCTGGTTCGATGCTATTGCTAAAACATACACTGGTTGGATGCCATTGCTCTGTCTTTCAAAAATGTAAGTCGACTCAGCTGCTTAACATACCCTGGTTGGATGCCATTGCTCTGTCTTTCAAAATTGTAAGTCGACTCAACTGCTTGAGTAGAGAAAAACCCAAGTTGCTAACTTTAAATTTATGGCTCATGATAAGTTTAGGTGTTATAGTTTGAGGCCTAACTGAAAAAGCACATTACCCAAATAAGCTTCTCCGTCTATAATGATATTTTTAGTGTAAAGACAGATGCTAAATTCAGTTTAAGCGATGAATGTGTGAGCAGTTGAATGCCAACAAATACTCAACTTCTCAAGCGCTAAGCCCCTCTCCCAAAACACTTCTCTGCATCTCTTTCACAACTTCTCAAGCGCTAAGCCCCTCTCCGAAAAAACACTTCTCTGCATCTCTCTTTCTCAACTTCTCAAGCGCTAAGCGCCTCTCCCAAAACGCTTCCCTGCATCTCTCTTTCTCAACTTCTCAAGCGCTAAGCGCCTCTCCCAAAACACTTCTGCATCTCTCTTTCTCAACATCTCAAGCGCTAAGCGCCTCTCCCAAAACACTTCTCTGCATCTCTCTTTCTCAACATCTCAAGCGCTAAGCCCCTCTCCCAAAACTGCTTCTCTCAACCTGCAAGCGCTATCTCTTCTCTGCCAAAACTCAACTTCTCTCAACTTCTCAAGCGCTAAGCGCCTCTCCCAAAACACTTCTCTGCATCTCTCTTTCTCAACTTCTCAAGCGCTAAGCGCCTCTCCCAAAACACTTCTCTGCATCTCTCTTTCTCAACTTCTCAAGCGCTAAGCGCCTCTCCCAAAACACTTCTCTGCATCTCTCTTTCTCAACTTCTCAAGCGCTAAGCGCCTCTCCCAAAACACTTCTCTGCATCTCTCTTTCTCAAGCGCTCAAGCGCTAAGCGCCTCTCCCAAAACACTTCTCTGCATCTCTCTTTCTCAACTTCTCAAGCGCTAAGCGCCTCTCCCAAAACACTTCTCTGCATCTCTCTTTCTCAACTTCTCAAGCGCTAAGCGCCTCTCCCAAAACACTTCTCTGCATCTCTCTTTCTCAACTTCTCAAACGCTACACAGCGTCACAACCTCTAAGTCTATCTCCCAAAACGCTTCTCTGCATCTCTATATCTTTCACAGCCTCGCACTCATACACACAAACACCCAAACACACACAAACACACTCATACGCACAAACTGTCAAACACCCAAACTCACAAATACACAGACACAGCCAAACATACAAACACAAACACACAAACGCACACAGTTGCATGTGCTTTGTAGTTGAATTGAGCCTAAATGGGTGCGCGCCTAGGCGAAACTGGTTGTATGGTACAAAAGAATTGAAAGCATGCATGTAATAGTACTAAGAAACAGTGCAAAATGGTGACCTTGCAATACTTGAGCAAAGATGGGTGGAACTTATGGGCGCTATATGAAGGGTATTGAGTAAAAAATAGAGTGCTTGCGTATGTGAACTGATGGTATTGCTTGAAAGAATTGTCAGCCTGTGTATAAAAATTGGCAGCGTGCCCATGTGTGATGGACCCAAATAGAATTGAGAACAGCCAAATAATGAATAATTAATGAGCTTTGCTAAGCCATGTAGTGCGAATGAAGAAGAAAGGAGAGGGGTAGGCACACGCACGCCCCACCCGGGCAACCCTTGGCCAAATTTAATGGGTGTCTGTTTTTGCCCGAGGCAGTCGTTTGACCTTTGAACTTTCGATGACGTCATTGAGCCAGGACCGGGTGAGCCAGGAACGGGTGAGCCAGGAACGGGTGAGCCAGGAACCTGACCATGGCAGTGAGCCAGTAAAAGCCTATAACATAACTACTCTCGTGGATGTCTGGTATGTAAATGATGTACATTCGAGTATTAGAAATCTTTAATTCCGAGGAAATTCGGACTGCAAAAATTTCTATAACTTTTCATATAGATCTTCATAGTTGCTGAGTTAAGATAATTCAAAAAGTGTTGTCGATTAGGGTAGCAGTTTGTTCAGGTGTGATACATGTCTCCCAAGCCTGGAATATATATGATGTCCTCTCCATAGATAATGAATATGTGTACATATATACATATAGGTTATGTAGTATATAATTATATACACTGTGTCCACGATAAAGTAGATCACTAGACTTTGTAAAATATCTTGGTCAATTCTAGTACTATAGGTACTAAATTTGGTGCACATGAACTTCAATCTATTCTATCTATACCCTGCAAATATTATTACAATTGATGCAACGGTTACGAGGATATACCCTTATGAAATTGGGTGGTTCAGGAACCAAGTTACCAACACGTAAAACGCATAGAATTACGTCATTTTCTGGCTACCGCAGGGATAGGCTGTTGTTTATAAGCGTCATTTTCGGAAACAATTACACTACGAGACCTGTTTTACGTAACAGTAGTTGGTTGTAAAGAAATGGTTTTCAGTGCAGAGGACAAGATTTTAATCAAGGAGTTGAGAGAGACGAAGGGGTATGGCGTAGGAGACTCATTACAGAATTTCCAATGAAAAATTGGTCCCTAGCTGGTGTCAGCAAGCTGTTAAAAAGATTGCCACAACCGGATCAGTTGCAAGGAAACCACGAGACGCAAACAAAACCACGGACGCAAACAAATATCAATGCTGTCGGAGAACTGGTGCTGAGTCAGGATGATCAGCCGCGCACGCATCTGTCGATGCGTTTTACGTGTTGGTAACTTGGTTCCTTGAACAACCCAATTTCATAAGGGTATATCCTCGTAACCTTTGCATCAATTGTAATAAATTTTGCAGGGTTTAGATAGAATAGACTGAAGTTCATGTGCACCAAATTTAGTACCTATAGTACTACAATTGACCAAGATATTTAACAAAGTCTAGTGATCTACTTTATCGTGGACACAGTGTAGATATATATACATATTGGTTTTTTATGTAGTAAGTGCAAGGAAATTTACATCAAGGTTATTAACATTCAGAGATACACTAGTCATGTGTTTCAGTTTGTGAAAACGATTGATGTACGACACAAAGACCACATTCTACCTGTCTATGTGCGATCATTTTACTAGTGTGACTATTATGCCTTGTCTTTCCTAGTAAAGGCAGCCTTAAGATGTTCCTATGTACGATGTTCACTAGCACAGCCTAACGTTGACCATTTAGTTGGTGTGAATATTATGCCTTTCGTTTATAGTAGATACAATCTTACGATGTTCCTAATTAGTAGGCCTATGTTCTGCAGCGTAAAGTCTTAGATGTAATTCATAGGATGTGATTTAGTATGTAGGTGAGAAGATAACCATACGAGAGCTGAATCAAATAGAACGAAAAAGTCTTAGAGGCGGTGAAGATGTGTTTTGATAATGAACGGTGTCAAAAGCAACCGAAAGATCCAGTGGAATGAGTGTGGCTACTTTACCTTCAGTATATTGGAGCTGACCATGCAATATGTGCAAGACAACGGCACCAATTATTGTTAAATGTACACTACATATGAAATCTTCACTTCACGGAGTCAATGCAAAGATTTAAGATCTGAGGAAAAGCGATCAAATTTAGAAGGATTTGTAATAGTTTTGGCCGAACACTTCTGAAGGCATTGAATTTTGATTAATAGCTATGCAGTAATTAAACGCGATATTAACCCCGTTTTGTCTGAACACTGCCTTAAATTTTAAGTATCTTCAGTGTGAATACTTTTTATCAGCTGTACTTTTTCGCTTAATTGTACCATGAATGTTTTTATTGTTTCAGGCCATTACAAATATGTACAGCGTTCACATGGACGCTAAGACCTGGGGAGATCCAGAGAACTTCAGACCAGAGAGATTCTTGGATGAGGATAACAACGTGATTAGAAAAGATGACATCATACCATTTAACCTCGGTATGTAACGTCTAAGGCTCTAAGCATTGCGTTTACTTTCAAGCTGATCAGCGAATCGTATCGTATCTAAACATTTTTGAAGCGCCTCTTGCAGAATAGCTAACTAGAGGCGCCCTTAGCTTCAAAGCCCTGGGGATAGCGCCTATAAAGAATGAGAGACCGTTGAGCGAAAAACCAGTCATTAGCTTAAATCCCTAAGTGAGGTATAGTAAGTTCATTCCAGGTAGAGGGACCCACCGCAACAAACGCCCGATGTTGGGTCAGAGCAGTCCTAGTCCTACTGGACCAAAAACTTCAAGCCGATCAGCAGAGCGCAAGGAGCGAGATGAGAATGTGTATAACGGCTTTCGCATTATGCTCCGAGAGGTATAATAGGGGCATTGTCCAGCTGCGATTTGAAGACCAGAAAGAGAATTTTGTAGTGGATGCGCGCAGTAAAAGGGAGCCACCGCAAGACTTCAAGCATATAAATTATGTAGAGATATGAACAGAACGATCGATTTGGGCTATGAGCCTAGCTCATAAGCCTAGCTCATAGCCCAAACCGATTGAAGCTGGAGGAGACGCTGCTTAATAGGAAGTCCAATGAGAAAGTGGCGTGCCTTGATTAAAGAGACCAGTTGCACGACTTCTCATATAATTATGGTCCCGTAAGGTGAATGCTGATATTCAACCTCTGAACTACGGTCTATGCAGTCTAGACACCAGATTGATTGTCAACGTTCGGAAGAGGGGCACGGCAATCAATGATACTGCGACTGCTGCTGAAGATGATGACGAAGACGATGATCTGGATGATGACGACGATGATGATGATTGAGATGATGAGTCAGATGATGATTGGGGTGATGATATATAATGTTGATGAATTTGACGATGATGATGTTGTTGTTGATGATGATGATGATGACGCTGATGATCATGATGATCACGGTCATGATTGAGAAATCTCACATTCGAAGCCTGAATCCTGTGATAAAAGTTCGTAAATATTATTTAGCATAAATTGCTTTGTAAAAGTTAACCCCAGAAGTATATTTAAAGGGATTGTTTAGGATACAATTCCAAATATAAAGAGATTTTAAGGCAAAAAAGAATATATTCCGATACCATGCAGCCGGCGAAACATCAAAAAAGAAACAGGGTCTAAATTGTACACATTATAATAAATAATGTGTCATTTATTTTTCTTATAGGAAAGCGTTCTTGCATTGGAGAGGTACTAGCACGCCAAATGATATTCCTCTTTATCGTCAACCTTGTCAAGCATTTTGACATTCAACCACCAGAGGGACAGGATTTTGTCAGGGCTGAAGATGTTCACGGTCTTGTCATTTCACCATCGCCTTTCAAAATAAGACTTATTCCAAGAATTAAGCAATAAACTTGGACCTTCGTTCCTTGTATCTTGCTTTACGAAATGCCACCATGTGTCAAGTGTTGACATCATGCTTTGCATTTTTGAACACTTAAAACTTATCGATTTCATAGAAGCATGTTTGCAAGTAAGAGTTAATAAGCTAGTACTTTAAAAATTGTATTACAAATTGTATGTAATGACATGAAAACTAATTCATCGTAGCCAAACACTGATTCTTTCAATTCAAAAATTACGGAAACATTTTAGTATGGATTGAAACAAAGAACAATAAAACTTATTATTGTAATATCACTAACAACAATTACAACAGAAATTTTTAAATAATAATGGAATAAGTGGAATAAATATTAAATGGATTAATGAATACTTAACAAAAAGATAACAGAGTGTTACGTGAAATGGTTATCTTTCTAACTTGTATTCAATTCGTTGTCGTGTTCTGAGGGATTTTGACCTAAGTTCAGTCTCCTCGTGTTCCTTTAATATATTGATGATATTTCTAATGAATATATATATTAAGTATTATGCAGTATGGACCTCGCTTTATAAAGTTTTAATAAAGCGATAATGTTACATTATGTTATGCTTCGTTAACTGGCCTAACTGACGATACTCAACGTGTTTGATTCAGATTAAGATATGGCTGTTGTAACTAAATATTAGGCTAATCGAGATCATGCCCTGTTCCCAGTTAATAAATAATATTTTTTTGGTTGAAAACAATTTCCGATCAGACTGTAGGATTTCTCCAGAGTTGAATAATGGCATGAAATTGATTAAGGAATAATGAAGTTATTAAATGAAAGTAAATTAAAAATTAAGAGTTTGGTTCGGTCGGAATTTTAAATGAAAAGCACACAGCTCGATTTTATGACAAAAATCTTAATGTTTTGACCTTATCGCACGAGTTTTCTATGTTCTGCTAAAAAACTTTACTTGTTAAGCTCTATTATTCATAAATATATCTTGACTTTTCCTTTAGGGCATCATATGGGCTTGTAGTTCCCTTGTCTAAATCACCTATTAATTCTACAGAAAGCAGATGTTCCTAACAGTTGGCCAAACCGTCCTTTCATGACCTAGGAATTATAAAACATGACTGCAGACGAAACTTTCACATAAGTTTGTTCGTGTAATAGTAACAAAAATATTTATTACCATCCACGTTTAATGTTTTTTTAGAATTCCTTCAGAACTATCGCCAAGAATTTGTTCATACAAATGTAAGGAAAAACGATGTTACCGTTCATGCAACATAATTTATGGAGTCCATGAAACAAGAGCACCACGGGCGTATTTAAATGGTGGTTATATGGGTTCAAACCCCTCGCCTAAAAATGCATTACTGTTATCAAAATATTACAAATGTAGAAAAATACGGCCATATCCAGTGGAACCCACAGAAAATTAAAAAACACGAAATTGTTTCTTGGTTACGCACCTGAAGAGCACTGTGGTTTTGCAATCGGGCAACTCCAAATGGCGTAACTAATTTGTTCATTGGAAGGTTTCCCTTTGATGTAACTATGTTTGAAGTTTTGGTCAGTCCAGTTCACCTCACTGGCACTGGGTTTCAGTCTGACCAAAATTAATAACCTTTACTTATAGGCTAATATAATTTGTCCAGTCTCGATTATAGTCTTTTTTAGTTTCTCGTCTCTTCTAGCGTAGACTGTACTATAGACTATTGTCCAGTATTTATCTGATTTATTTCGTTTAACATGTTAACGATGGTAGAGTATTAACCCTAGGGCTACCAAGCTTTTTTTGTGACATCGACTACCAAGGGTGGGTGGTTACCACCCCCCTTCCTGGATTTCGTGTTTGGTTTCACATGTCATAACTTGTAATATAGCAATGGATTCAGCATTCATTTCTGCACAGAATTGTATATTTTAGTTGTACATTATGTGAATGTACCTCGAAATTACATCACTTTTAACAACGGAACCCATTAATAAGCAATATTTTATATTATTGCGTACATTTTGTACTTTTTGATAAACAAATATAAGATTATGTGTGTTTTGAAACTAATCTATGTATAAAAGATACACACAATCATCCCTACACATAAATGTACATCCATACATATAATATTATATCCATACATATGTATCGGTTTACGTTGTAATGCTGTATTCAGCCATTTTCACACAGATTACGCGTATTATTATTTATTTTGATCACTTCCGGTATTCAAAAGACAAAGATGTAGGTATGCAAATGAAGCCCTACATTCCCTCTAAAGAATGGTATCTTTGTTTCTCTTCCAGGAAGACAAATGAATTCGCTAGAGACACAAAACTAAGGGGAGTGTTTCCATTCAGCCATTTTTCACGCATATTACGCGTATTATTATTTATTTTGATCACTTCCGGTTTTCATAAGACAAAGATGTAGGTATGCAAATGAAGCCCTGCATTCCCTCTAAAGAATGGTATAATTGTTTCTCTTCTAGGAAGAATAGTCAATAAGCTATAGTTGAAAAACTAGGGGTAGTATCCACCCCCTGGTGCCTCGGGTATAATATTAGGTATAACTTTTGAATGGCGTGGGCTACCACCATGATGTTTACCTCAAAATGTGCGCCAATGAATCTGCTACAGCTACCTAAAATGCAAAAATTATATTCCATATGGAAAAAACAATTTTCCATGAAAATCTAGGGGGTGGCAACCACCCCCCCTTGGTAGCCCGAGGGTTAAAAGCGACTGGGAAACCAATGCAGCAAAGTGTTAAGGGTTTGCTCTACGCCCACTTCCCCAGGACAGTTGAAGCAGCATAGCGTCGTGTCTAACAGCTGGTAGTAACAATCGCGGCATAGCAGATTGATATGGAAAGAGAGTGAGAAAGCAAACTGAGGGAACTCCTGTGCAAGGGCCTCCAAATCAATCTTGGCGAGCTGCTGGCGCGTGCCAAGCCAACTGAACTTGGTCTTAGATGAGTTAAGCAGCAGGCGATTGGAGAACCTTTAGGCATCCAGAGCCTCCATTGCCGGTTCATGGCCTGGATTGCGGTAATGGCTGCTGATGCGGGACAGCGCAAATACGCCTGCAGATCATCCGCATAGGACTGACTCAGCACAGAACCAACGGCCAGGAGAGGACCACGATCAGCAGTATGAATAATATGTAGAAGACGGCCAGCACAGAACCATGGGACAGGCCAAAAGGGACGGGATCCCATGGATTCCTACTAGACACGTAGACCAAGAGAAAGAACGGTCATGGAGGAAGGAAGCAAGCCAGTCAAGAAGGTTTCCAGAAGGACCAAACGAGGTAGATAGGCGCCTAAGACGGCTTATCGCGACCGACGGTGTCAAACACCGTGCTAACATCAAATAGTGCTAAGAGGGTGACCTGTGACCTATCAATAGCCCATAGATGTCAGAGAGGAAACGAAACAACAGAGTCTCCGAGGAGTGGCCCCTTACGCAAATCAGGTTGAAAAGTCGGGATCAAGAGAGTATCCCGCAGAAGGGAACGCTGGCGGAGGAGAGCCAGCCATGGCTTCGCAAACCGATCGGACCTTTGAGGTGAAGACGTCCAGATAGTTAACGTTGTGAAGAGCATCGCGGCGGATGGGCTTCCGGGAAGTTAGTGAAAGTCGCCCATTGCTCTCTGGGTTCCTTGAAATGATGTATGTTCACATACTCCCAATATGGTCGCTCCTTTTCTCCCTGTTTCGGCGGTGTGTCTCACGGACTAATATCACTTTACCCAGTGCAATGGGCAGGCGATTTGGTCACCTTGTCACCTTGTGCTGTCGATTCGCTGAATCCTAGCGACTGCCATAGTCAGCCTTCTCCATGTGTTCCGATCTCTCGTCGCCTCTCTCAGTTCCGGAAGATTCATCCTCATTGTCTCGTGTATCTCCTCCATCCATCTCTTTCTTGGTCGTCCTCTTCCTCGTCTTCCCTCCCCACACGCCAGCATCATCTCCTTTTCCATGCCGTCCGCACGCATCACATGGCCAAAGTACATCATTTTCTGTCTCGCCGCTCTTTGCCTCAGTGTCATTTGTCCTCTTAGGTGTCCTATCTCTTCCAGTATATGTTCATTTGTTATCTTCTCAGTCCAGGAGACCCTCAGCATTCTCCTCCAAATCCACATTTCACATGCATCGATTTTCTTCTCTAGTGCTTTGGTTTTTGTCCATGTCTCGCACCCGTACAGCACCACTGGTATTATCATTGCTTTTACAATTCTTGTTTTCGTTTCTAGGCTCACCGCTTTATCTTTCCATATCTTTTCCAGTCCCTGCATTGCTCCTTTTCCCAGAGTAATTCTTCGTCGTATCTCTCTCTCGCATCCCCCCTCCCTATCTATCGTAGCTCCCAGAAAACAGAAGCTCGACACCACCTCAATCTCTTCTCCATCCACTTCGAAGCTTCTCCAACTCTCTGTGGTCATGACTTTAGTCTTTTTTATGTTGAAATACAGTCCTGCTTTCTCACTTTCAAGCCTTAATTTCCTGATGTTGTTTTTCAGTGTTTCTTTTTTCCCAGCCAACAATGTTGTGTCATCCGCATACCTTAAGTTGTTCACAACCTTTCCTGCTATCCTCACTCCTTCTGCCTCATCATCAAATCCTGCCTCTCTCATTATCCTTTCTGCGTATAGAATGAACAGGTACGGTGATAGTATACAACCCTGTCTGACTCCCTTCTTTATTTGGAAGCTTGCTGTTTCTCCGTGTTCCGTTCTCACCACTGCTATCTGGTTGGAATATAAGTTCTTGAGGAGAGTTATCAGATGTATAGGTATGCCCATTTCTCTCAAAGTCTTCCACATCAGGTCGTGGTTTACACAGTCAAATGCCTTGCTGTAATCTATAAAACATAAGTGGACCTCTTGGCCATATTCCCTCTGTCTTTCCATAATCCATCTCAGGTTTGCAATATGATCTCTTGTACCCCTCCCTTTCCTGAAGCCTGCTTGGCTTTTCGGCAATTCTCTCTCTATCCTGCTCTCCATTCTTTTGTGTATTATCTTGAGGAGTATCTTGCTTGTATGTGAGATCAGCGCTATAGTTCTGTAGTTCTCGCAGTCCCTCGCATCTCCTTTTTTGAAGATGGGTATGAATATCGATTTACCCCAGTCTTTCGGCGATTTGGTACGTCTGTAAATTCTCTCTGGCGTCGAAGATCGCGACACTAGGCTATATGTTTCGGAGCCAGTCCAAAGACATTGACAACAGCTACATTGTATATTGTCAAAATTTGTGCTTCACTGAGTGAAACGTTTAACCAGATATCAACGTAAACACCAATTCCCTTCACTGAACTCGGCTGAATTTTAATACGGAACCCTTTGGGAACGCTTCAACGTAAACCGAACTGAGACAAGACGAGGAGTTTAATCAGCAGTTTAACGACATATTTTTCCGATTAGCGTGAAAGACCCTTAATGACATTATAGTTTAACGACATATTATATCATCAACGGTGGAAGATGCGGATAGAAAATATTAATGGTACATTTCTCATTGCCAACAACTATATTGTCGAACTATATAAATTGCAATTACAATTACAATAATTGTTTGTAGACTAATTCGCTTGAACACAAAACAGTCATGCAGTTAACCAACTCCCTGCCACAACAATGTGGGGCGCGGAACATCAAACGCTGGTCCAGAAAGTCTAAAGTCTATGGGTATTTTCCCTTTTTCTGTTTCTGCCCAGATGAGAACAAGCTTTGACCTGCTCTCTCGGCCCACATTACTGTAGGTCATTGGAAAGTGTGCCCATGGCATCACGACGACAGCGCGCGAGCCACGGCGAAATAGGTCAAATGAGCGTCTGGTATATATTTACCATACACAGCTCCCCGCCCGACGTCGAAACCTTGTGGTAGGCCAATATATTTGGCTGATTGGCGAGTGTGATTTTGGTAAGCGGGCTGACGTTCCAGGTTTAAGAAATTGGCCTATATATAAACGTCTAGGCTGTAGTCATCCACTTTAGTTCGCTTAATTTTTTGGCTAAAGTTGCCTGAAACGACTTTTAATCAATCTTCAACTAAGCTTACTACGCGGGAGAATCAGAACAAGGTGATCGTTAATTTCTTGTGGTGAATTGAATGGTGATATTAGTGCAAACTGTGTATAATTGCTGTCAGTTTCTTCCTGTCGTTGTATGCCTAGGTTGGTTACAATGCAAAAATGACGCATTAGCAATGCCGTGATGAATATTTTACGGTTACATGTAGGTCTGCCAACCTTCACGGTCAGATTAACCTGGACAATCGCGGTCCCAATTGTCCCGGAACTTGGTGTATAACGAAATCGTCACTATCGATTCTGTTTTGGTTAAGCGCCTGTGAATAAGCTGGATCCCGCGACTTCGCTTTTGTGGGCGCTGTAGAAATATCGAGTTTACGATTACGATTACGATTGGGGTCGCTAGCTGCGGTGGGACCGCGTAGAAGGAGGCAGCCATTACGTCATAGCGCCGAGTATCCACTTCGTAAAACCCGGACGGTTTCACATTTGGACGACCCTTGAAACGCGGACCTCACCTCAGGAACACCGAAAACAGAACGGTCTCGTTCCCAGCAGGGTTGCCAGATTTCGGAGATGCTTGGTTGCGAAATCACGTCAAAACGTAGCCCAAAAGTCGCGAACTCAAAAGCTAATGAATACATTAACAAATGTTTTGTTAGGCACGTTAATATACATACTTCATTGGTATTCGCCAAGACGCGTGATGAAACCATTGACTTAAAAATTTTATATGACAGTCTGCCCCTCGTCACACGTCGTCACAAGACTGCTTCGTGCTTCGTCCGTACTCCGTAGAACATGTATTTATAACTCACCGCAGCACCACTTAAGAATAGTGGCTAGTAACAGTGTCCTAGTAGCCTTATGCGGTCAATTAATGAGAATTCTTAATGTCGCCGTACCGACCGCGGGTCAATTCAAAAGTAGCCCAAATATCGTGAGGTCGCGAGAACGAAATTTAAGTCGCGAGCACATTGAAAAGTAGTCCAACGTGCTTGTCGTGACGACCTGGCAACCCTGTACAGGGCGAATTGGCGATGGCATATCGAGTGACTATGCGGGGTCCCGGACTGGCAAATCAAAAGGTGGCAGCACTAGTTGCATGTCACCACAACCATCACCTTTACAACCGTCGCCAACACCCGAATAAAGGCGTTGATTACGGGCTTGTTGTCGGCTATGGTAGGCCTGGTGGTTGCCGAATAATCATCGCATTGTGAAGATAAACAAGTCATTCAAGACTGTGTAGAAAACAGTTCAAAACATTGGTATATTTTGAAGGTACAACTGAGTATCATCCGATGACACGCAGTTGGAAAAACATAATGAATAAAAAAATGACGGATAAATTGTACCTGTCCACAGCTTAATTGTAGTTTTTCCTGTATGGCCTTCAAAAACGCCTTCCGCTTCCCAGTTTTAAAACGTGTCTTAATACTTTGCAGATGTTTGTCTCCAATGCAGTTCTTGTGGCACTGTTCGTGATCTTCATATTTTTCCTCTTCGTGAGAAGAAACAGGGACAAAAACTCAGGAAAACGATATCCACCATCAATTCCAGCTTTACCGCTGCTCGGATCGATCCCGTTTTTCACAGGGAGCTTGAAAACGTTGCACATCTTTTTTATGCGCAAAGCAGAAGAACTGGGTCCCGTTATTCGCTTCTACGCGGCAGGAAGGTATACACCTTGAATAGTTTGAAAGAGGCTCTATATAAATCTATAGATACAATACAATACAGTACAATACCTGTACTACAATTTGGTAAACTATTTAAATAAGTAGGCCTATTGGCCTATTGCAATCAGTTTTTCGAGCATGCACTAAGCAAGAGTGGAGATTGTCTGGAGAAGGAGATCATGGAAGGCATCGTTCCAGATCATGTTCTGCAGATAGACCAAAATGACATTAAGTGATTTAGAGACTCTAGAGGCAGCTAGCTGTCTTCCTTGAGCTCCTGATCTTCTTTACCATTCGATCAGTTATTGACGGAGACTAGAAACAGAAGCAGATGGAACTAAAATTAATTGTCCTTGGTGCAGCCAATCCTCGGATTTTGGACGGTTGAAAGCAAGACAATACAATCAGTCTGATCAAATGCAGTACGTATTCTTAGACATATAAAGATCACACTATGCATTCTGCGTGTGTGTCATCGGCCACGTCGGTTGTTATTCGCCTTCTAGGCCATTTCGGCGGATACTAGTTTCTAATTGCAGAACTTGCTCAGTAATTGCTAAAATGTTGATGCCTAATTAAATGTCGAGTAGCCTGCGTGTAGGAGTTGCTCTTTCTTCTGCTGGGAAATGTGTACTTTTGGCTTTAGTTAGGTGAAGAGCAGTTAGATATTCAGATGTTTTATAGAGACAATGAGACAAAATTTGAATGATATTTAGCATCATAGAGTTTAGCGCCTGTCTAGTCTTTTCTAAGAGTGGCGCAATATAAATTTATAATTACCAATACAATAGCAAATTCGATAATGTGATTCGCTATTGTGACCTGTGCTAAATACGGTTTCTTACTCAAACATAAACTTTGTCATATAACACACTGGAGCGTTTAATGCGTGTTGAAGGATGGCCGTTTCACTGAACGGAAAGGAGGCAATTGTAGATGCTCTGCAGAAACATGCGGACTCTTTCGCTGATCGACCGGACTTCTGGACTGAAACCAACATTGTGAACCCCGATAACAGAGGTTTGATTAAACAAAAAAATTCATACTGTAGCGGTCTCGCGAAACGTGGGTTGATTCCACCCAGGTCTATGATCAGACACCTGTATTACTGCCCTTTTTACTTTTACTGCCTCTTTTATTTACTGTCTTTTCACTTTTACTGCCTCTTTTACTTTTACTGCCCCTTTTGTTTCACCTTAAAACTTTCAGTCTAGATTGTGTTATCCCGTAGTTTAGGTTGGTAAGTTATTTTAATGTATTCAATACCGTACTTGACGCTGGTAAATAAGCAGTCTACCAATGTCAATGATAATTGTCATCAATCCATCTTCCATTTAGGAGAATTTTATCATCAATCGAACTTCTGTTTAACCCATTTTAGCTCACAGTTCCACTTCTGGAACAAGGGGGATAAAATGTCACGGGTTACGTACTTTGAACTTCCCACCGGAAGTAATAGACAGGAAGTGCTTAGCAATAAACAATACATCAATTTTTGGTGAAACTTCATTGAAATTCTTTGTAATTAATCAATTACAATTTTTTTACTTTTTACATTAATTATTTCCTGTTTCCGTTGGAAATGTCCAGAAGAAGGTAATTATTATAATGTCATTACTTATTTCAAATTTTAATTTCATAACTAATTTCAACGGGAATTACTGTATAGAAATTAGTGTAATACATAGAAATTGTCTAAAAGAAATTATCCTGAGGAATTTAGTTCTTTGAACTTTATGTTCCATATGTGGAGCTGTGGGAACCAGCAGCACCATGGCTAATTGAAATTTGTATTTTTGCTTTCTGTACTCTATGCAATCAAAACGCTCAATAATTCACATACTAACTGCAAATGGAATAATAGTTATGGAAGGGGACATATGTATCAAGACTTTGTATCCTTCTATTGGCAACTGTATAACAGCAGTAACAATTATATGTCCTGTTTATGCACACTGTACAGAAAATATACGGTAAAGGAAGTGCTGGATGCACTTGACGATCACGAAGATTTCGCAAGTGCTGACATTTTTATTGATCCTCCTCGAGATGGAGTTGACAGTGAAGAAGACAGTGGAGACGAAGATGAAGGAGGTAACATGAATAACCTAAGTGGCCGTCAACTCATGAGCGCCTGCCAAGGAAGATTGCGAACAAGAAGTAATGAAATCGTTGAAATGGGAGGTGAAGATTTGGCAACTGGTGACGACGAATTTAGTGGTGATCCCGTGGAATGTGACGATGTAAGTGAAGTCGCTGATTCAGTAACAATTACTGAATCTGCTGCGAAAGCAGTCACAACCACAAAACGGAAAACGTTGATTCCACGCAAATGGGTAAAAAAAGACATCCAACCAAACTGGCCTGACTTCAACATTCCAGAAAAATCATTCACAATTCCATTGGATCCAGTGACAGCATTTGAATTTTTCTTTGACGATGACATTTGCACCTTTTTGGCCGAGATGACAACACTGTACGGAAGAGAGGTAAAGCATGACCATGCTTTTGAGACTGATGCTGAAGAAATAAGATGTTTCTTGGCCATTCTTCTGTTATCTGGGTATGTCGATGTGCCGAGATGGAGAATGTTTTGGGAGGTGGACACTGAAACGTTCAATTCCGCAGTTTCACGTGCAATGCGGCGCAACCGTTTTGACACAATCAAGCGTTACCTTCACTGTTCAGATAACAGCCATCTCCCAGATAATGACAGATTTGGCAAGATGAGATCTCTCATGACGATGCTGAATGAACGCTATCTGAACTTTGCAAATCTGAAAGAACACATCTGTGTTGATGAGAGTATGGCGCCATATTACGGTAAACATGGAGCGAAACAGTATATCCATGGTAAACCTGTGAAGTTTGGCTTCAAGTTCTGGTGTCTCTGTGACCGGTTTGGCTATCTAATTCAATTTGATCCGTACCAAGGTGCGAGCGGTCCTGCTTTTGACAAGAATATTGGTCTGGGTGCAAGTGTTGTCCTAGATTTGGTATCTGAATTGCCGAGCGTGGTTCCTTTCAAAATATTTGGTGACAGGTATTTCAGTTCACCAAAACTTCTACAACATCTTCTGGAAAGAGGTTTTGGCTATACGGGTACTGTCATGGTCAACAGAACAGAAAAATGCCCTGTCAGTCTTCCAAAAAAATCAACGAGAGGATCAATGGATTACAGAACTGACGTCAACACTGACAGTCTAGTGGTTGCATGGAATGACCACTCCCCAGTTCACATACTGAGCAATGTTTACGGAGTCAATCCAATTACATCTTGTCTTCGATGGAACAAATCTGAGAAAAGGAAAATTCCGATCGACATGCCATTTCTTGTGTCTATGTACAACACTTACATGGGCGGAGTGGATCGCATGGATCAGAACATTGGAAATTATAGAGTTGCTATGAGATCTAAGAAGTGGTGGTGGGCTGTCTTTGTGTTTTGTTTGGAAACTAGCGTCCACAATGCATGGCAATTGTATCGCGAAAGTACGGAAGGAAAAGAAATGCCATTGGATTTATTGAAGTTCCGACGAAACATTGTGTTGACCTATTTGCAGAAATACGGAGTTGAACCTACAACTTCCGGACGGCCCGCGGAATCAAGCAGTCACAAAACATTTTTAAAGAAAGTGTTACGAGGGATTCGTTTCGATAGCAAGTCACACTACCTTGTAGCAGCTTCGAAGCAAAACCGTTGTGCTAACTGCAAGAAGAATACGAAAAAGAAGTGTGCAAAGTGCAACATTAATCTCCATGAAAGTTGCTTCCCACACTTTCACAAAACCCACTAGACATGCAAGCTGTGAATTTTTTGCTGTTTAGCTTCACTAGAAACTTCATCAGAACTAAATAAGAAATTATCTTACAACAATGTTCATGTACCCTGACATTTCCACAGTTCCACTTCTGGAACAAACATATTTTGTGCAAATTTCTATGGAAAAAATATAATTAAATTTCACAGAATATTTTTCCTCTTCATTTTGTCACTAAAGCAATAGTGTAAAAGAATAAAAATGAGAAAAAAAAATTCGGGCTAAAATGGGTTAAGCAAGAATAATTGTATTGTTATATTTCCAACTTCTATTTAAGCAAGAATTATTTTTTTTCAATCCCACGTTCTTCTATTTAAACAAAAAAGGCATCGATCCAGCTTCTATTGAAGCAAACGTGTAGGTGGCATGATCGCATCCAGGATACGACCATGCCACCTACATGTTTGCCGGGAAGACAACGTCCTTTGGAGTGACCCGTTCTCAGCACTGGTTTTGATCCTTTACCGGCAACAGTCGCTCTCTTTTTGTATTCATTCATTCATTCATTTCAGAGATTTATATAGCGCCCCTTCAAGATTATCTACTCAGAAGCGCTCCCGACTCAACCCCGGCTAAAGAGAACAGTCTTCAGGTTAGAGAAGAATGTGGCCGCAAGGGCTCTATGCATTAGACGTAGATCCACAGGGAGCTCATCCCAGATTGCAGGGCCAGCAACAGTAAAAGGACTACGTGAAGGTTCGATTACATTTGTGCAAAATTCTCTACCTAGGTATCGGCTTGGCTCATTATAACGAGACTTTCAAACACAACCGCAAGCTTACGCTTTCCATCTTGAAGGAATTTGGATTTGGAATCAATCAAGAGATGGATGCTAGAATATCGCACGAAATAGAAGATTTCATAACAGAAATTCGGAAGCAAAACGGTTGCCCGTTTGACCCGAAGTCCGCACTGCTGTATGCCACCTCAAATGTGGTTATGACTATTTTTTTCGGTAGTGAATCTCAGGCTGGCATCAAGCGTGGTAAGTTAATTCAAGATTCCAATGATTTCATGGAAAATATCGACTCGATAATTGATTACGCGCCCTTCATTCGATTTCTACCAACCTACGGGAAGAAGATTGCAAATTTGACAAGTGCACACAAACGCTTGATGGATCAGTTTGAGATGGCAATAGAGCAGAACAAGAGAAATCCTTCTGAAAGAAATTTTATGACTCGATTTATTGAGATCGAAGGACCCAATTACAATCACCAGGACCTCAAGTTCATCTTGCGAGATCTGTGCGCCTCTAGTTCACACAGCGTCGAAGCTACTTTATTGTGGGCGCTTTTGGAATTGGTCAATCATCCCAAGATTCGGTCCCGTCTTCAGAGTGAAATCGACGAAGTATGTGGTGGTAACAGGCTTCCCTCGATTGACGACAAGCCACATCTACCATACACGGAGGCTGTGATTTGTGAAGTTATGCGACGTCATACTCTAGCGTATAATCTGATTCCGCGTTTAACGATGAAAGACACGGAAATCTGTGGATACTTCATACCTCGTGGATGTTTGGTATGTAACAATAAACACTCCAGTATTACATATCTTTAATTTTGAGAAAATTCGGATTGTAAAAATGTTCTATAGCTTTCCATATCTTCATAGGTTTGCTAAGTTAAGCTTGTTCTTATGGTCTGTTGTGACATATGTCTCTCAAGCTATAGAATGTCCTCTCCAGAGATAATGTAGGTCTATGCATGTATACATATTGGTTAAATATAAATATAAATATATTGGATATGTAGTAAGTGCAAGGAAATTTCATCACGTGTAATTAAAATTCAGAGAGACACTATGTATTGCAGGCTGTCTGTTCTGTTAGTAGTTAAGAGTGTTTCAATTGCATCACATGTAAATGTACAGCGCAGTGCGTTTGTCAGGCGCTTAATTAAAGAAAAGATATTATTTTTATTTATTATTATTAGTCATGTGTTTAAGTTTGTGAAAACAATTGATACAGTATAGGTTCAATATTGTTGAACGCAAATGCCATATTCCACATATAACTATCTGGCATCATTTTACCAGTGTGATTATTTTTGACTTGTCTTTCCTAATAAAGGCAGTCTTAAGATGCTCTCATGTATGATGCTCACTACCGTAAGTGAACGCTAACCATTTAATCAGTGTGATTATTATGTCTTCTCTTTCCTAGTATAGACAGACTTTCGATGTTCCTGGTTGTTAAGTTCCGCAACGTATACAGTCTTAGATTATTTGTAACTAATAGGATGTCGTATGTAGATGAAAAGATAACCATAAGAGAGCTGAACCAAATAGACCGAAAAAGTCTTAGAGGCGGAGAAGATGTGTTTGATGATGAACGGTGTCAAAAGCAACAGAAAGGTCGAGTAGAATGAGTGTGGCTACTTTACCTTCAATATTGGAGCTGACCATGCACTGTGTGCAAGACAACGGTGCAAATTTTTAAATGGATACTACTTATGAAATCTTCACTTCACGGAGAGTCAATGCTATTATTTCAGATCTGAGAAGAAACGATCAAATTTAGAAGGATTTGTAATAGTTTTAGCCAAACACTTCTGAAGGCGTTGAATTTTGATTCACAACTGTGCAGTAGGCCTAATGAAACGCGACATTAACCCCGTTTTGTCTGAACACTGCCTTAAATTTTAAGTATCTTCAGTGTGAATACAATTTATCAGCTGTACTTGTGCAATAAAATGTTCCATGATTTTAGGCCATTTCAAATCTCTACGGTGTTCACATGGACCCTAAGACCTGGGGAGACCCAGAGAACTTCAGACCGGAGAGATTCTTGGATTTGGATAACAACGTGATTAGAAAAGATGACATCATCCCATTTAACGTCGGTAGGTAGCGCCTAAGCATTGCTTTACTTTCGATCTGAATATTGAATCGTATCGTATCTAAATAGTTATAAAGCGCCTCTTGCAGAATAGCTATTCAGGGGCGGCCTCAGCATGGAAGCCTCGCAGTGAATATTTTAACGGATTTGGACTACTGGGACAAAGTCTGCCACGACGAGGGGTCTGGGGAGCGTCGTAGGCTCCCCCAGCGGGGTCTGACAATGCATTTTAGTGCATTTGCTGCCAAAATGGAGCCCATTTTAGCCACTCTATTTTTTACCAAATTTTCTTTTTATTATTATTATACATATCCTTATTTAAGTCATTCATGGAAGTTTTGAAAATATGACATAATTTGTTCAACCATGCCACCAAAGTTATGATATGGGCTAAATAAGTCAGTGACAGGCTGAGTGACTGTGGTGCAATGAAAGAGCTGCAGCTAGAGCCAAACAATGATAGCTTTAACTTCAGCAAACGCGACCAACTTCTATTTTTTGCTTGTGGGCAAGCTGTTGACTAGTCCCATAAGACTCTGGCTGCAGTAATTCTTGAACGGTTTCCACTAACTTCTCGAAAAGTCTCAGATTTGTCCACTGACGAAGTATCCATCTGGATATTCCTAAAATTGCACACCAGTCCTGTTACAATAACTTTCCATATGGATAACCCAAGTTTCTTATACACTGGTCATCCCTGTGCTTTCCGGGTTATAACCTGTCCACAGGATGACGTTCTTTATGTAGCTACCTTACAAGCTTCCATTATTTATTACATGGAATTTCAATAAATAGTTTCAAAACTCAGAAATAATTGTTTGGTACATTTGTAATTTGTTGTACGTAATCTCACGAGGAATAGGGCCTACTGCTCCAGTAATTCTATTTTGAAAATCCCATTATCCATAATATATATTTTGAATATTCCATTAACCATATTAATTTTAAATTTGAAAGACACTAAAGCAATGTCCGGGTCTATTATATGTGTTTATTCATTCATTCATTACGAAGATTTATATAGCGCTCCTTCAAGGTTACTACTCAGAAGCGCTCCCGACCCCAGCACTGCTGTGTGCATCAATTTTAATTGCTCACCCGATTGGCTGATTTCAACCTATTGGGGACCGCAATTAAAGGTGGAAGCGCCCATCATGGTCTACTTTGCCAAGTGCCCTAACATCCGGAGTCGGCTTGCTTCGATCATCTTCGAAACTGGGACCTGTCTCATGCATTTATATTTTCGTATGTTGCTGATGTGCATAAAACATAATATCACATTCGATGCGTGAATCCTGTGAGAAAAGTTTATAAATATCATTTAGCTTAATTGCTTTTGTAAAACTTAACTTTATTTTATTTCGGAAAGGATTCTGTAGCATAGGCTACATTTCTAGATAGGCTATAAAGAGATTTTAAGGCAACATGGAATATTTCCCGATACCATGCGGTCAGGGAAACATTTAAAAAGAAACAGGGCCTAAATTGCAGTTTTATAATAAATAATGTGTCCTTTATTTTTTTCAGGGAAACGTTCTTGCATTGGAGAGGTACTAGCGCGCCAAGAGGTATTCCTCTTTCTCGCCAGTCTGGTCCAGAATTTTGACATCCAACCACCAGAGGGCCAGGATTTTGTCAGTGCTAAAGAAGTTCAGGGTCTTGTTGTTGCACCATCGCCTTTCAAACTAAGACTTATTCCAAGAATTAAGATATAAGCTAACACGTTGAGCTTTGTTCCTTGCTTCCTGCTTTACAATGTGCCGTGATGTGCAAATATTAACAGCTGCATAATGCTATCTGTACATTTCTGAAGACCAAAGATCTAATGATTTCATGGAACCATGTCGCGAGGAAGTGGCAATGAACTAGTAGGACCTAGTGGTATGACTATAAAAGCTGATTGATCGCAGCCAAACATTAATTCGTTTTATCTCAAACATTACGGAAACATTTTAGTTTTTGGTTTAAACAAAAAGTCAGGATAAAAACGCTAAAAATTACAAGACAAATATTTAAATAATAGTGGAATAAGTGGAATTAAATTGAATGGATTAACGTAACATAAAATAGCAAGGGTTTTACGTGCTAAGGAAGACGTTCGTTCTGTGTTAAAGCCACTGCAAATTAATCTTGAACATGCTTAACACCCCAATTTTCATAGCTTCCTCTTAAAAGCTGACAGTATCCACTGAGACAGCACTATCATCCAAACCATTTTATGAGTCTACAACTCTTGCACTGAAGAAATTATGCCCTACTGTTCCTTTCGGCTTCATAAATACTTTATTCCTGTGTCCCCTTCGTGCCATGTTTGGAACGAATGAAAAGAACTTTCCCACTGTAGTTTTTGCCATTCAGTGAACCCTGACAAGCTCGATTAGATCTCGCCTGCTCCTCCTCTCTGTAACGTTATTAGTCCGCACCTTTTCAACATTTCTTGATTTCTCAAATACTTGTAGCCCAAAATAATTTGTATTGCTCTTCTTTGCACTTTTCTACATCCTGTAGCAGGTATGGAATTCGTCAATGATTGCTTAACTAACAGATTACAGAGTGTTATGTAAAATGGTTATCTTTCTAACTTGTATTCAGTTAGTTGTCGTATTCTGAGGGATTGTTACACAAGCTTAGGCTCCTCGTGTTCCTATTATATATAGGCCTAATATATTAATGATATTTCTACTACATAATACAGGACATACTTCGCTTTATAAGGTTTCAATTATGTTATGTTATGTTACGTTATGTTATGCTTCGTTTTATTGTCCTAACATACGATACTCAAGATGTCTGCTTCAGATTACGGAATGGCTGTTATACAAAAAATAATCGAGATTTGAAAAAGTATCTGACTTGTTTCCAGTTAATAAATTATATATTTTTTCTGGGTAAAACTAGCGATATTTCGCCCCATGCTCCACTTCAAAACTGCATCTACAATCGCTACATCTATAGTTCACGCTAAATGAGACTCATGCATTATCTCTTTGAACATCAACATAGACATCGCACAAAGTAACCGCCTCAATGCTACTCAGATTGCCCTCGCCAGAGCTATAACAAAAAACCTAAACACCACCATATCACTCCTGTCCCCAATTCACTCCTCTGGCGTAAAATCCTAAACGACTAGAATATAAAGTCATATCACTCACCTAAAATACACTTCAATCCTCCAAGCCCTCCTCGTTCCAATCTCTTCGCTCAACCACTCCTCTCCCACCCTTACCCGTCTCCGCCCTTCCGTCACCTCATCAATAAAATTTCCAAATCTCTATAGACATAGCTGTTCCGCCCCTCTAGAACAAACTCTTGCCAGTATTACGCCAAATATCTAATCCATCTTACGAACTCACAATAACCTCACCTCTTGCCATCTCTCCACGGGTAGTTCACTAAAAACTGAAAACACTTCTCTTTAACAAAATCCCATCCCGATTCCTCTTTTCCCCTTACCTCCCTCGCCTCTTCAACTCCAAACACCATCCACCTTAGCCGTCTAACTGTTTGACTGTCTGACCCCTTTGGATCTTGACATCTTGACCTGGTCCGCTTCTCCCCTCGACTATCGATATAAATGTTTTGACTAAGCGCCTGTCAAAAAGCTGGTTCCCGTGACTTCGCTTTTTGGGGCTGTATAAATTTCGAGATTACGATTGCGATAACTATTTCGGTGATGAATAAAAAGTTTTGTTCAGTCCAGTTCACCTCACTGGCTCTGGGTTTCAGTCCGACGAAATAGCCTTGCTTTTATGCTATTATGTAACTTTGTCTAGTCTAGGTCATGC
Organism: Aporrectodea caliginosa; assembly: GCA_020284085.1. NCBI lineage: Eukaryota > Metazoa > Annelida > Clitellata > Crassiclitellata > Lumbricidae > Aporrectodea > Aporrectodea caliginosa. The sequence goes on along the minus strand of JACEVL010000428.1, from coordinate 549,686 downwards.
TTGTCTACTCTCGTCTCTTCTAGCGCAGACTAGAATATAGACTATATAGTCTAGTCCAGGGATGGCGAACCTTTTTTAAGGTGCGTGCCAAAATGCCGCTAAAACATTAAAAAAATATTATCGTCGCGTGCCACTCTGAATTTTACAGTATATAATAATGTTTTTCTCATGCAGGGTTTAATTTATAAAGCGTTACAAAAATAAATTAAAAGACATTATTTCAAAGATGGTTTTAGAATGTTGTTACAATAAAGTCCTTCATAGAGGAAAATGTGGATTCATACAGTGATTTTGTATTTCTAAGTTTGAAATAGCCATATTGCGCGTGCCGTAAAAATTTGAGCGCGTGCCACTTTGGGCACACGTGCCATAGGTTCGCCATCCCTGGTCTATAGCCCAGTATTCGTCTGATTTATTTCGTCTAATGTTTCTGCTATGCCCACTTCTCCCAGGGCAGTTAAGGCTGCATAGCGTCGGGTCTATCCTAAATACTTTGGTTGTTTATACTTTTCTGTATCTTGGACCTATATCTTCTGTCTCGGAGGACATTAACAAACAACTATTACTGTCGAACTTTGTATTTCTTTGAGTTAAACGTTGAAGCAGATATCAACGTAAACAGCAAACAGTCCTCATTGAACTCGGCTGATTATCAGTAGCGAACTCTTAGCGAACGCTTCAACCCAAACCGAATTTAAAACAAGAGAAGGAAGATTTCAACAGTTTAACTGATGTTTTACGACATATTTAACGATATGATTTTCTATCGACGTCAACGACCTTTGATGACATAACAGTATTATTGCATCAAAGTATCGTTGACGGCGAAAGAAATTTTTTGGAACATTTCTCATTTTTGTAGGCTAATTCCCTTGAACACAGAACAGTCATTCAACTAACTGTCTAACACAACGATGGAGGACGCGGAACTTCAAATGCAAGTCAAGAAAGTCAAACGTTTAAGGGCATTTGCCCTTTTTCTATTTCTGCTATTGATAATTCTAGAGCACGAGGACCAGAAGATCAGCATGGAAGCGGGATCGACTCCCGCTACCCTCACTAACGTCTACTCAGCCTTCGATTCGATAGTAGGCGTTGGTAAAATGAGCAGCAGGACAGATGGGCACCTTGCATGACAGCCATACAGTTCAATTCGACTTCTGTAGTAACTTGTTGTCATCCGTTCATACTATGACTTGTAATCATACTGCGTTGTTACTGTTTCAATTAATGACAAAACGAATATATAGGCCTATGTTGCTCAGATGAGAACAAGATTTGACCGGTTCTCTCGGCCCAAATTAGGAGCGCCTCCTTATAGTATTAGCCTACAACGACGTCGAACGAGCCGCGGAGAAATAGGCCAAATAAACGTCTGGTAAATATATACCTCACACCCACCCGCCCGACGTCCAACACGCGTAGAGATATTGTTGTCTAATTGGCGAGTGTATATTGTGTAATTGGTCTAAAGACTAGGCCTGTGACTGTTTGTTTCATGAATGTCGACGCAGTAGCCATCCATTTTGGTTTGTTTAATGTTTTTGTCTAAGAACTAAGATAACTTTTAACAACTTTCAATCGATCTTCATGAGCTACGCGGATCAATCAGAACGAAGGTGAACGTTTTATTTCTCGTGGAGCTGTGAATGATAATGGTGGTGCCAACGGCAAACGGCATGCTATCATCATTTTTATTTCTTTTCGTTGTATGCCCAAGTTGTTTGCAATGCCAAACGACGCAATAGGAATGCCGTGCTGGATATTGTACGTTAGGGCGTTAGGCCAATGTGTCACCATCACCGTCACCATTGCCGACACCCGAATGAAGGCCGTGGTGATGGTACAGTGTGATTCTCCACACAGATTTTATTTCAGTTAAAGTTACAGTTATAGTTAATGTTTTTTATTTTAGTTATAGCTATGGTTATAGTTTTTTATTTTTTTTAGTTATAGTTGTAATTTAGTTAATAAATTTTTAATAAAGTTAATTATAGTTACTTTAATTTAATGTAAGTTTTCAGTGTTTATTAATACTGAAGTATATTAAACAGAAATATTAGCATAAAAAAATATGCCCCTACTATTGTTCTGAATTTGTTGAGTTCCGGAACCTTTTTTTTCTAGAAAAAGCACTGGTTATAGTTAATGTTTTTTAATTTTAATTATAGTTATGGTTATGGTTAGTATTATTTTTTAGTTATAGTTATAGTTAATAGATTTTTATTTTAGTTAATTTTAGTTACTACTTAGTTACAATAATTAAGGCTACAAGCAAAATTGTGCATATTAACACGCTGTTTCACAATAATTTGCTCAGAGCTTTGAAAGCCGTTGAAGCCTGAGTGCATTCAGCTTCATGAATACACGAGTTTCCCAAAGTAGGGTAACTGACAAATTGCATGATAAATATATCGCATTTTTTCGTTCTCATTTATGTCGAATCGTCCATATTGCACTTCCTATTTTTATTTTTGTATTAACGAAAATAAAGATGAATTTTTGTTATTGTTATTTTCGTTATAGTTATAGTTAATGATATTTTTTCGTTATAGTTATAGTTATCGTCAACGAAATCATTAATTTTTATTTTCGTTAATGAACATTTTCGTTATTGTTATCGTTAACGAGAATCACACTGTGATGGTATTGGCGTCGGATGTTGTAGTAGTGACGGCTGAATTTTCATCGTCTTGTAAAGGCAAACAACCCAAATAAGGTCGTGTAGAAATAGTGCATTGATAGATTTTAAAGGCACAACTGGATACTTACTTCTCGATGCTGGATAAGCATAAATTTAAAATCACCGCAACTTTATCGTAGTTTTTCTATTAGGGCCTAATCAGTTTTAAAATCTGTTCTAATGCTTTGCAGATGTTTGTCCCCACTGCAGTTCTTGTGGCCATCTTCGTCATCTTCATACTGTTCCTCTTTATGAGAAGAAACAGAGACAAAAACTCAGGAATACTATATCCACCATCAATTCCAGCTTTACCGCTGCTTGGATCGATCCCATTTTTCACAGGGAGCTTGGAAACGTTGCACATCTTTTTCATGCGCAAAGCAGAAGAACTGGGTCCCGTTATTCGCTTCTATGCGGCAGGAAGGTATAGACCTATAATAAAGTTTGGAAATATTTCAAGATTTATAGTCTAGCTGCAATCAGTTTTTTCTGGCATGTAGGCCGTACTACGGTATAGTGAAGATTGTCTTGAGAACTCGATCAGAGAAGGCACAGTTCCAGATCATGAGCTCAAGCGAGTCCAAACATGACATTGACTAATAGCATTAAGTCGTATATGGTTTTAGAGACTCTCGAGTCAGCTATCTCAGTATCTGTCTTCCTTGAGCGCATGATCTGGCACTATGCCTTCGATATTCATCTCCTTCTTTATCATTCGAACGGTTATTGAGGAAGACGATGAGAGACAGACGCAGAAGAAACTACAGTCACACAGAAATGCGAATCTGAAGCGCGGTTAGTCAGTAAGCAGGTGAAGAGATGTTAGACATTAACATATTTTGAGAGCCACTGAGAAATAGAGATAGAATTTTTTAAACAATATTTAGCATAATAAAAACAAACATACAAATCATAAATAGTCAGAATCTAAGGCCTCTGACTAGTTTTTCTTTTAGTGGGGCTATATGAATTTGCAATTGTTTTTCGAATAGTAATTTTCATTGTGTCAGTCGGTAATTATAGGCCTTACTGTGAACTGTGCAAAACAAGTTTTATTATTTAAATATAATTTTTTCAAAGGTTGGCTGTTTCACTCAACGGAAAGGAGGCAATTGTAGATGCTATGCAGAAACACGCGGACGCATTCGGTGATCGACCGGACTTCTGGACTGAAGCCAACCTTCTGAACCCGGATTCGAGAGGTTTGTTTCAGCGAGCAAATTCATATTGTGGGGATCGGGCTCCTGACATACATGTAGGCGTGATATCGCGAAAGGAGTACTGCTTTTACTCAGTTCTAGGCTCGATGACAGTCACATCACTGCCCCTTTTGCTTTTACTGCCCCTTTACCTTTTATTGCCTCTTTTACTTTCAACATAAATCTTTCAACAGCACTATATCCGCCCAGATTGACCGTCTTCCAACAAGGAAGGTTCAAGATGTCAGCTTCATAGGCCTGAGTCTGTTCGCCGGGTGGGCAATCCTTTTCTCTGAACAAGTTGTGATCCTTTACCGGTAACAGTCATTCCCTTTTCGTGCGCCATTTTACCATGGTATCTTTCTCCGCTGCCATACCTCAACTCGTACCCCCGGAAGTATCGCCAATAGTGTGAGACACGATACACGTCTTCTGAGTTCTGGTTCAGTGCAGGTTTATGAGAAATCTCTTCGTCTTTTTGCTCGCATCGCCCGCATATTGGGCGAGATGTTTTTGATCATCAAACCATCTAGTTACATTTTTTGAGTAGGGCTTACGACCTGACACGTAGCGGCTAATCGATCATTCAAACTATAATATGAAAATCTTAGTGTAAAAATTGGGCAGCGAAAAGATGCTCTTCATCCCTATGCCGATGTGTTGGGGCGAAGGATTGAGAATTTAACATCTGATACATATTCTTCTGGTGCCTAAAGGGATAAGAAAAACACTATTAACCGAAAAAGGCAGCTTATGCGATTACACTCACCTCGAGCGTTAGTTAAACCTGTAAGGAGACTAAGGACTGTGTGAAAGTTTGATTACATTTTGTGTGAAATTCTTTATATCCAGGTATCATCTTCACGCACTATAATGACACTTCCAAACATTACCGCAAGCTTAATCTGTCTATCTTGAAGGAATTTGGATTTGGAATCAATCAAGAGATGGATGTTAGAATTTCGCAAGAGATTGAAGGTTTGATCACAGAAATTCATAAACAAAACGGTTGTCCATTCGATCCGAAGTCCGCACTGCTACATGCCACTTCAAATGTGGTTATGACTATTCTCTTTGGCAGTGAATCTCAGACTGGCATCAAACATAGTAAGTTAATTGTGGTTTCAAATGAAGTGATGGAGAATATGGACCCGATAATTGACTATGCTCCTTTTATTCGATTTCTACCAACTTACGGGAAGAAGATTGCAAATTTGACCAGCGCACACAAATGCATGATGGATCAAATTGAGATGGCCATAGAACAGAACAAGAGAAATCCTTCTGAAACAAATTTTGTGACTCGATTTATTGAGATAGAAGGACCCAATTACAATCATCAGGAACTCATTTACATCTTACGAGATCTGTGCTTGGGTAGTGCCCACACCGTTGAGGCTATTTTAATGTGGGCGCTTTTGGAATTGGCCAATCATCGAAATGCAGGGTCCCGTCTTCAGACAGAAGTCGACGAAGTCTGCGCTGGTGACAGACTTCCTTCGATTGATGACAAGCGTCGTCTGCCATTTACGGAGGCTGTGATATGTGAAGTGATGCGACGTCATACCATAACTTATAATCTGATTCCGCGTTTAACGATGAAAGACACGGAGATCTGTGGATATTTCATACCTCGTGGATGTTTGGTAAGTACATGTGATAAACACTGCAGTATTGCCAATCAATTTTGAGAAAATTCGAATGGCCAAGACGTTCTATAGCTTTTCGTATTTTCGTAGTCGTTGTGTTAAGCTAATTCTAATGTTCAGATGTCTCTGAAGCCTGGAATATAGGAGCTCGTCTTCAGAGATAGAGTGCGAGGCAAACCAATAAAGTACGAGGCAAACCGATAGAGAACAAGGGAAACCGATAGAGTACGAGCCAAACTGGTAGACTATCCCACGAGGCTAACCGATAGAGTACGAGGCAAACGAATAGAGTACGAGGCAAACCAATAGAGTACGAGGCAACCCTGATAGAGTACACGCCAAATCGAATAGAGTACACGCCAAACCGAGAGAGTACAAGCCAAGCCGATAGACTACACGCCAAACCAATACAGAACAAGCCAAACCGAAAGAGTACACGTCAAACCGATAGAGTAGAAGTCAAACCGATAGGTACAAGGCAAACCGATAGAGTAAAAGGCAAACCAAATGGCAGGAGAGGCCATGTGAGCCTCTGGACGACACCGGAGCACCGCATGCGCACGTGTGCGGCTCGCAAATGGCCAGGCCCAAGCGCAAACCGGCAGCAACTCTCACGGCCTCGTCGCTCATCCTCAGATCATATGCGGTCAACGGGAGGGCATTTAGCCAGTCGGAGGCATGAGGGAACTGCACCGCTCTTAGTCTGGCCTGGTCGTAAGGGTCCTGCAGTGCGCCACTAACCGACGATAAAACCTCCTGCAGCAGCGGCCCATCCCATTGTGATTGTTTGTGACTGGGGACGGCCGTTGGGTCGGAAATCCTGGCGAGTTGCATCCATTGCGAACGCGCTGAAGTGTAGGCCGTATTGCGAACGCCCTGAAGTGTAGGCCGTATTATTATTATTATTATTATTATTATTATTATTATTATTATTATTATTATTATTATTATTATTATTATTATTATTATTATTATTATTATTATTGCTACTACGTACGGTTCCACAACTCGTCGAACGACATTTCGTCTACGACACTTCGTCTACAGACATTTCGTCGAACGACATTTCGTCTACAAAGTTATTTGATATGGTCACTTTAAAATGGGAGCCGGTTTGATGAAAAAAAACTGTTTCCTAAATGGAAGTGGGATTGATGAAAACATTCCTGTGTTGAAATAGAAGCTGGGATTGATCGAAATAATTTTTACCGTAAATAGAAGCTGGATGCATGGATGAAACTAAGTTTCCGTTCAATAAATGCTGGAATGATGAAAATAATCTTTTCAGTAATTAGAAGCTGGATTCCTGGGAATATTATAGCACGTTTTAGCGACATTATAAGAGAGCGGACTCTGTTGATTAGCCGTAATGGACAAAGATACACTTGTAGACGAAGTGTCGTAGACGAAATGTCGTTCGACGAATTGTCGTGACACCCTACTACTGCAGTAACTACTGTTACTGCTACTGTTACTGCTACTGATACTGATAATGATAATGATGATGATACTACTAATCATATTACTAATCATACTACTAATCATACTACTAATCATACTACTAATCATAATACTAATGATACTACTAATCATACTACTAGTGATACTGATAATGATAGTGATAATGATACTGATACTGATACTGATAATGATTATGATAATGATAATGATAATGATTGATGATTGATGATGATGATGATGATGATGATGATGATGATGACGACGACGACGACGACGATGATGATGATGATGATGATGATGATGATGATGATGATGATGATGATGATGATGATGATGATGATGATGATGATGATGATGATGATGATGATGATAAAGTTTGACGATTGACGATGATGATAATAGTTTGAAGAAGAAGGAAGACTGAAAGACAGATAGAAAACAGAAGTAAAAGTAATCCACCTTTGATTATCTATTTCTTTTTATGTAGCATTCATAATGTTTAATTTATGTTATCGATAAGTTTTTAACTGTGGTCTGATGCTTTTATTGTGGTCGGATGCTTTTAAAGTGTCTGATGAGTTTGAAGTTCGGTTAAAATATTTCAGGTCCAGATACAGAAAAGTTCGCTTCAATCCGTTACCCGCCTTTTGGGATATGGAATTCGGGGACAGCTTCAAACCGTTAAACTTCTCACGTTTAGATTTCGACTGGGAGTTCTTTTATGATTTTTTTCTGTCAAACTGAAGGAAATGATTTTCGAGGTAAGGGGTCGTCCATTAATTATGTCAACAAAATAGGGGAGGGGTGTGGAAAAGTTTGACAGTAACTGTTGTTGACAAGGGGGGATTGTTCGGTACCATTTGACGTCAACAATTTTTTTAAATGAATCAACACAGACCCTTCAAAATGGTAGCGAAAGCATTACGTAGGCCTAATGCTAAAAATGTATTAAGTGCTTAATGTTTAATACTACTAAAAATATGGTAAATTTAAACAAAACTGATATATTTTGAAATTTGAGATTGCATTTTTTAGTGTAATTAATTTTTTTAAATGATTCTACATGTATTGAGCCATTGTGTTTCTTTTTGTAAAGGGGTGGGGGGGTTCTGGGATTGTTGACATAATTTTTTAGGGGAGTCCATCAACGATTGACGGGGGGTCAAAAACTGCCTAAAATTTGTTGACACAATTAATGGACGACCCCGTAGGGCCATAGAACACATTACTAACTGAAAGCTCATAGCACCGAATCGTATTATATCTTTATGTTAGGACGGGTCCAGTGACAAACCATTGCATAATATTCATCGTATAACGCAAATTAGAGTATACTGTAATACTAGGGATCTCATTTAACATTATGCGACAAGGATTGCTGCGTCTTCTCAGACACTCAGCAACAGGAAATCATTAGTGCGACATCAGTTTAGTGTAATCTGATACGATAATAAAAAATTATGCAAGTTGCTTGCGCACACTGATATCAGTTACGAAAGCGACAGAATTTTGCATCAGAGGACGCATGAAAGTAAGCAGCAACTACGACTCTCAAAATCACTCAATGTCGATGATATCAGAGAGCAGAATCTGTATAATGATTTATTTGTGACTTTAATGCTTTTCTTCAGCGAACACGAACACATATTGCCTGTCAAAAATTTGTTCTACAGGTAATGGATGAACTTTTTAACTATTAAAGAGCTCTTGTTAAAGTCTAACAAGAACAAACTTAGAAAAAATGGAAATCTCAATGTTTAACTGAATATCTAAATATAATGCAAAATCGCAATGTATCACGTCCCATCACGTCCTCCTTTTTTGTCTCAGACAGAATTCGTCTGAACAGTTCCTCTTCCTCCTTCTCTCACTTGTCTAATGGCAAAAGAACTTGGACCACCACTTGCTATCTCTATAGACGACCCCTCTAACTTAATGCAGCGATCGTTAATCACCTGGATGCCATGCGCTCAGCCTTTAAGTAGAGCTTTTAGTAATTTAGAAATTACGATTCACGTTTCATCACTTCACTTCCCATCACTTTCCCATGTCATTGAGACGATGCACACTAAATCGAACGCAGGTGAAAGACGTACTTTAATTTTTAGATTTCATCCTAATAATTTAAATTTATTTCATGCAGAGAACTTTATTTCAGTGTTCGTTCGGGAATCTCCCTTGCAATTTAAATGATGCCATTAAATCGATGGTGACTGATGTAGGATATTGTTTGTCATTCAGCCCAGGTAAGAATGAGATACTTTTCCGTAAGTCTGAGATGGTAAAATTTATCAGAATTTTAGAATATTATTGTGTCTCATCTAACATAAGTTGTTAAGGCTGCCAAGAAAATATCGAAATATTTGAAATATTTGAAGTCGTCAGAAATCCAATTGTTCCCAATATATAAAACTCTTTCAATGACGAGTCGCATTTGTCTGACCAAAGCATTAAAATGACTTTCTAATGCTGTCGATAAACATTTTACAATGTTCAGTATTTCGCAAGGTTTCCTGTAATCTGGCTTTTTTTTATCTTAACCACAAAGTATCTCATCTAACATAAGGATGCTATCGAGATGGCGAAGGACAGGGAAGAATGGAGAAACTGCGTTGCAGTCCTACACGGGAAGGACTAAGGTCTAAGGTCTAACCACAAAGTTGAAGCTAATCTATCAAAGGCGTCCTTTCGTGAAATATAAGATTTTCTCTAAGGCAGCAAGTTAAGGTTTGCTTTTGAACCTAAATGCTTGGCCGATGATTAAGAGCATTAAATTATCTTTCATGCATGGTTTAGATCGCGTTGTCCATAAAACTCGTTCTTAACTTTCGTAGGCCGAAGCTCCGTCTCGAGAAACGGAGGACTCATTGGGTTAGTTTTCTACCCAAAGAAATATGTAGTATATCAGCTCACAAGTTGCGACCTGCCAGCTTGGTGTTGTGAATAAACGAAATTGATTGATTGATTGATTGAAGTAAGCTACAATAACGAATGTCAATAACGAAGGTCAAGGAATCGAACTATCACCTTGGGAATAGTGGGAATAGTTCTATCCAAGATGGCGGCCAATATGGCCGCTAAAAGAGAAATATAATAATATAATAATAATATCTTTTCTTTAATAAGCGCCTGACAAACGCACTGCGCTGTACATTTACATGTTATGCAATTTAAATCTTAACTACTAACAGAACAGACAGCTTGCAATACAACGGCGCTAATAGCAGCCTACAAAGCATATCCGCCCAACGGGGCTCGAACTCGGTACCTCTCGGTCTCTGTGCCAGATGTTATCCAATGCGCCACGGGGCATATCTGAGCTCATTGGTAGGCTGCAAGGACAGATGAAGTAGCGAATTTTATGTTTTCAGGGTCAAGAATCGAATTTTCGCAGCGGCAATAGTGTGGAAATGTTACTTTCCAAGATGGCGGCCAATATGGCCGCCAAAACAAAAACATGCATAACTCAGCTCATAGATAAAGTACAATGACAAATGAAGCGTCGAATTTCATATTTTCAGGGTCAAGGAATAGATTTCTCGTAGTGGTAATAGTGCGGGTAGGCGCGCCGAGAGGGGGGCAGGGGGCAAAATCCCAGGGGCCCGGCGACTTTTAGGGGCCCGGCCTGGGCCCGGCAATCAACTTATGAAAAATATTATAACCAGTTATACAAAGATTATGATTTATGACTTTTAAAATATGATATTACGGACACTTAATTTAAATATTAACTACAATTGTTGCATATATAAATATGATTTTGTAGGGTTGCACCCGCACTATTATTATTTCAATTTGTTTAAAAAAAATTCTCCTAAAGTCTAAGGAGAGTTAGGGGCCCGTGACTGCTCTGCCTAGGGGCCATGAATTTCTGTCGGCAGCCCTGAGTGCGGGACTGTTATTATCTAAGATGGCGGCCAATATGGCCGCCAAAACTCAGAAATATATATATCTCGAAAATATTGAAGGCTACAATAAAAAAATTAACCATCGACATTAATAATTTCCGGTTCAGGGAATCGTTTCTGGTAGCAGCAATAGTCAGAATTTTAATTTCCAAGATGGCGGCCAATATGGCCGTCAAATCAGAAACATGTATATCTCAGCTCATGGATAAGGTACAATAACAAATAAAGCGTCGAATTTAATATTTTCAGGGTCATGGAATCGAACTATTGCAGTGGTAATTGTTTGGCAATGTTGCTTTCATAGGTGGCAGCCAATATGGCCGACAAAACACAAAAGTGGCTATATCTCAGTCCATGGGTTAGTTCTGACGGCCATACTGGACGCCATCTTGGATAGTACTATTCCCGCACTATTGCCACTTCGATAGTTCGATTCATTGACCTTGAAAATATTTAATTCGACATTCCATTTATCATTGTAGCTTATTTATCTGCTGAGATATGAATACGGTATTTTTGTGTTTCGGTCGCCATCTCGGATAGTTAACTCTCCTCAATGAGGCAGGAATTAAACTCAACTCCGTGGTAGAATCAACACTTTATTTTGAATTGCAGCGTAATTATGAGCTAATATCTTCTATACATACGTATGTATTATGAACGAAAAAGTAGGCTACTGACGTCGACAACGAAGTGATGTAGATTTCTACCCCATGATACTTTGGACTGAAATAACTGTCTCGGGTAACATGACACTGTGATGGTTTTGGTGTCAGAATAAGTCAGGGTCTTAACTTGTAAACACATAGAACTTCAAAGTATAACTATCAACAGTTGCTCCGCAACAAACATTTGGTAAACCCGTAGTTTAGGTTGCTAAATTATTTTATATCATCAAATTAAAATGGAAGCTGGATTGATTAAAGAACTAGTTTCCCTAAATGGAAGTGGGATTGGTGAAACCATTTACGTGTTTAAATAGAAGTTGGATTGATGAAAATAATTTTTACCGTAAATAGAAGTTGGTGTGATGAAACTAAGTTTTTCACTCAATAGAAGCTGGATTGGTGAAAATTATTGTTTCCTTAAGTAGAAGCTGGACCCATAAGAATAGTGCTTAGCTTAAATAAAAGTTAAATCGATTAAAAATATTTTTTGGTTAAATAGAAGTTGGGTAATTTTTTACATGAAATGGAAGCTGGATTGATTAAAAATATTTTTCCGATGAAATGGAAGCGGGATTGGTGATAGTTATCATGGACATAGGTAGACTGCTTACTTACCAACGTCAAGTACGGCATTGAAGACATTAAAATAATTTAGCAACCTAAACTACGGGATAACCGCGCAATTATAGCTTGCTACGGCCCTGGACATTATCCCCCTGGACATAATCCCCCGGACATTGTCCCCCCGGACAAAATCCCCCCAGGGTAGGACATAATCTCCCCCACAGTCTAAGATATAGGCCTAATCGTATAATATTCTTGCGTCATTGATAAATCTTAATTGTCGTTTTTGTTGGCTATTTCATTCAGGTTTAGGCCTAAACTTAAGACTTGTTAATGTCACTCAGTTCAAAAGCAGTACGAAAGTTAACTACCTATGTTAGTGTTAATCGGTGAATCAGTTATAAAGTGAACGATATTAACAAGTCTTTCAGTTAAGAAATGAACGATATTAACTCGTCTAAATGACACTAACTAGTCTTCACTTTATAACTGATTCATCGATTGACACTAACAAGTTTAAGTTCAGGCCTACACCTGAATGAAATAGCCAACAAAAACGGCAATTATGGTTTATCAATGACATTTCCGAGGGGATAATGTTCTACGCAAAAGCGGGGGGATTTTGTCCGTGGGGGACAATGTCCGGGGGAATAATGTCCGGGGGGAACTTTCACATAGTAAAAAATTAAAATACAAAATTAGGACAAATCTGTCAAATTTAAGCTCTGCTCAATATTAAGTAGGCTATATGCTTCAGCACCGCTAGCAAAATATTTGTGTAAGAAATTTTTCCTATTTTACATAACTTTCTTTTTCTCCAATACTATTTCTGAATTTGATGCCTGTTGTGAAATATAGGCCTACCCATAATTAATATTCTTTTGTTAATGTGATTTTGATTTTTACGACCCGTCTTATGTTTTTTGGATTTGTTTGATTTTGAGCCCAAGGCTTACTCCACTCTAAGTATCATTGGCTGTCTTTCTTTCCCTATCTTTATTTTTTACATGTTTAGGTACCCCTATCACAGTGAAAGAAATGCCCCTATTTAGCGGGATCCGTGATCCATTCTGGGCCTAGGTGTAGCCAGTACATGTCAAACCGTTGCCTTACTCTTTCATTGTTCGTTTTCTCTTCTGATGGTTACAGAAATAAATAAATGATTATGCAGCCTTGTAATAGCCTACTTTTACATTTTGGATATTACATACTACCAGCATCGATTTTTAAATATAGTAGCCTACCATTCAGTAAGGTAATATTAAAATGCTTGAAGTTTAAACGTATTGTAACTTGTAACTTATAACTTGTTTCACTGAAATCCAATCATGGTGTGCATCCATGCGCCTTAAACTTAATGCCTCCAAAACAGAACTTAGCCTAGGCCTATATGGTTTTACCGCAACCCGTTACGGCGTTACCTAACTCACAATTATCCCACACTGTTACCCCCAGTTTCTGCTGAACCTGACAATAGACAAGCCATCTCCTTAACTAGTTTCACGGCCTCTGTTAACGTGTCTCAACTTGCGTCTGGAGACACGTATCCGAGGAGAACGCCATTTTGGTACAATGTGACACTGGCGTTCAGTGCGCTAAATATTCGTCGACTTCTCATAACAATTAGAGTTATGGTGATTGATAACATACTGTCTCAAGTCAAGAAGAGGAAAGTTTGCTCACTTATCAGTGGTGGGACACAAGACGAATCAAAGCTTGAGGCACAATGCGTGATCCTTCGTTACTTTGAAAAGTCACCATCTGGCCTCCGCCCGGTTGAAAGAATAGAAAGATTGAGTGCAGAGAGGGAAAAGGAGGGGATCGAGGGGAAGTTGCTCCAATGACTTCGGGGGGATAGACGCCCCTGGCATCAATTGATGATTTCTTATCTATTTATCGCATTGTAATCTACCCATGTGGCCAAGTATATTCCACTAAACGACTTGATTTAGTGAAAAATGTTATTTAGGCCTAAGGAAACTGACCGTAGGCCTAGTGTGTGTAATAAAATTGTATAACTAGTATTACGAACTTCGCTAATGTCCAATGGACGGGGGAAATAATTATGGACCTGGTCCATCTTCATTCATTCATTCCAGTGGCGTCACTAGGGTTGGTTTCACCAGGTGCAGTAACTCGTGGTGTCACCCCATACCCCCGCACCTCCTAGTGACGCCACTGATTCATTCAAAAAATGTATTTAGCGCCACCTCAAGATCCCTACTCAGAGGCGCTGCCTGCGCTATTCTAAATGAACAAACTCTCAACCTACACGACACCCACCTTAGCAGCTACTCTGATCCCTCTGATCCTCTGGAAACCGGACTCGGACCTCCTCGGACTACTCTTTTGGACAACCCTTCTGACTAGACGCAGCGCTCGTGAATAAACTGGCGCCCTGCGCTTGGCTTTCGAGTGGCGCTTTAGAAGTTTGGAGATTACGATTACGAATGATGTTAGAGTATTACCGCTTTCAAGTGTGTCCATATTGCCCCGACCACAGGGCATATGGAAATCATTGTAAGTTTGAATTTCTTCTATATTTTGAAATAAATAAATTGATGCTAATTGTTCACAAACAATTCTGTTTTTGTGTCGTTATGATGAAAGTGTCTGGATGCAATTTAATCGGACTGTATGGATGCTCAATTTTGCCTAGAAACACTCATTTAAGTGGTCCATATTACCCCAAGTTACCCTATAACCATGATAAATTTATGACATGTAGCTAACTTAGAGGCTAACATTTAAGCAAATCATGAAATCATAAAACAAGAACAATGTTGAGAATGTTGCTAATATTGATTACATTTATTAATAATTCTGAATGAAAAATATAACAAAATAATGCACCTAATATAATTAAGTATACTAAGATAACAGTCTTTGCTCCTTAATACACAAAAAATGCAAATGCAATATAAACAGCAAAGAGTAGTCTAATAAAGTCTCACAAATGCTGCACAGCTAACAGCCTCGTACACTATCCAGTTCTGCACCAGTATTGATGTCCATGTAGTAAGATTAAAGACCTAACAGTCAAATTTTCAAAGAATGGAACTCGTAGTGAAATACTTAACTACATCCATGGACATATAATATAAACCTTCATTTTGATCTTCAGCCAAATGTGAAGTGTTTTGCAGTGATGCAATGAAAAAGGACACGTAGTTTGAAACCTTAGACACGAAGCACTTATATGAAACCTTGTGAATTCCCTACACCAGAATGTTAGACGCCCAACTGTTCTGCAATCAAAATGACAGCCAGTAAGAATTTGTCTGTATGTATCTTGGTACTGCAAAAAGCAAACCTTATTTATATCACCGTTAAAATTGTCTCCATCTTTCCTCAATCTTAACTAGTAGTCAGCAAAGGTCAATAAATAAGTCATCAGGTGGAGAAAATCGATGGCTAGAACAATGCTCTAGAAATTCCATCTCAGTTTCAAACATTTCACCACATATACCACATCCAAAAGAGTTTTCGATAAAAGGTTTTCCATCCTCAGTTGATTTGATATTGTTACTGCAAAGACATTCTCGTGCATGAGAACTTGTAGTTTCATTACAATCATGATGCATGCTTTTTGACAAACGTTCATTTCGTTCATCAATAATGCCTCTACTTTTTAATGTAATTAATATAACAGATGGGTTAGCAATTGATTCACTTTCCATGTTTAGGTACTGTATTCCTGCATGGAGTTTAGGCTGCTTGGTTGAAGCACTGCCATTCTGATAAAGTTCACAGCACTTGGATTGCTTCTCATTCAAATGAGCTCTTCTGTGTTTCTTTAGACTTCCAAGTCGTGTGAATCCTTTGTTACAAAACTCACACACGTATGGTTTTACTCCTGTATGAGTTCTCATGTGCCTTTTCAAAGTACTATGATCAGAAAATGATTTTTGACATAAGCGACATACGAATGGCTTTTCTCCAGTATGGGTTCTCATGTGCCTTTTTAAATGACTGGATTGAACAAATGATTTCTGACATAACTGACATCTGTATGGGTTTTCTCCAGTATGGGTTCTCATGTGTACTTTCAGTTGACTGCCTGTGACAAATGATTTTTGACATAACTGACATCTGTATGGGTTTTCTCCAGTATGGGTTCTCATGTGTACTTTCAGTTGACTGCCTGTGACAAATGATTTCTGACATAACTGACATTTGTATGGTTTCTCTCCAGTATGGGTTCGCATGTGTGCTTTCAGCTGGCAGCCATCAGAAACTGATTTCTGACATAACTGACATTTGTATGGTTTCTCTCCAGTATGGGTTCGCATGTGTGCTTTCAGCTGGCCGCCATAAGAAAATGATTTCTGACATAACTGACATTTGTATGGTTTCTCTCCAGTATGGGTTCGCATGTGCGTTTTCAGTTGGCCGCCATCAGAAAATGATTTTTGACATAACTGACATATGAATGGCTTTTCCCCAGTATGGGTTCTCGTGTGCCTTTTTAAATGACTGGATTGTACAAATGATTTCTGACATAACTGACATCTGTATGGGTTTTCTCCAGTATGGGTTCTCATGTGCGTTTTCAGATCGCCACCTTGACTACATGATTTTTGGCATAGCTGGCATTTGTATGGTTTCTCTCCAGTATGGGTTCTCATGTGAGTTTTAAGAGTACCATGACTAGCAAATGATTTATGACATAACTGGCATTTGTATGGTTTTTCTCCAGTATGAGTTCTAATGTGTGTTTTCAGCTTACCACATTCACTGAATGATTTCTGACATAACTGACATTTGTATGGTTTTTCTCCACTATGTGTTCTCATGTGAGTCTTCAAATCACATGCTTGAGCAAATGATTTCTGACATAACTTACATCTGTAGGGTTTTTCTCCAGTATGGGTTCTCATGTTGTGTGCTTTAAGGCTACTGCCATCAGTAAATGATTTCTGACATAACTGACATATGTATGGCTTTTCTCCACTATGTGTTCTCATGTGAGTTTTCAGGTTGGCAGGATATGCAAATGATTTCTGACATAACTCACATCTGTATGGTTTTTCTCCAGTATGAGTTCTCATGTGTGATTTCAGCTTACCACATTCACTGAATGATTTCTGACATAGCTGACATTTGTATGGTTTTTCTCCAGTATGTGTTCTCATGTGCATTTTCATATGTCCGGCTTGAACAAATGATTTCTGACATAACTGACATCTGTAGGGTTTTTCTCCAGTATGAGTTCTCATGTGTATTTTCAGCTTATCACCTGCACTGAATGATTTCTGACATAACTGACATTTGTATGGTTTGTCGCCAGTATGGGTTCTCTTGTGTTTTTTCAGAGCATCGCCGTGACTAAATGATTTCTGACATAACTGACATTTGTATGGTTTCTCTCCAGTATGGGTTCTCATGTGTATTTTCAGCTCACTACTCTGAATACATGATTTCTGGCAAAACAGACATTTGTATGGTTTCTCTCCAGTATGAGCCCTCATGTGTATTTTCAGATGACTACCCTGAGTAAATGATTTCTGACAAAACTGGCATTTGTATGGTTTCTCTCCAGTATGAGCCCTCATGTGTATTTTCAGATGACTACCTTGAGTAAATGATTTCTGACAAAACTGGCATTTGTATGGTTTCTCTCCAGTATGGGTTCTCACATGTGTTTTCAGATTACAACCGTGAGTAAATGATTTCTGACATAACTGACATCTGTATAGTTTTTCTCCAGTATTGATTTTCATGTTTGTTTTCTAAAATGGCTACCTTGAAGGAATGACTTCAGACGTATCTCACTCCTGTATGGTTCTGCACCTTTATGAGTTTCTATATGCACAATCAACCAACGTACTTTTCAGTAAATAATTCATCACAGAACTGGCATTTGCATGGCTGCTCTCTGGTATGTTTACTTATAGGAGCTGTCAGAATTTCACCTTTACCATATGATTTCTGAAGTTATTGATGCTTCTGTGGTTGTTCGTCAATATTGGTTCTTAAGAGTTTCTGTAAATCACTAGAATGTTTAACTCTGCCACTGGACGTCCGTGCATTGAACAACCGTGCTTAGTGCCAGCCAGTGCCAATCCCAAGCCTGGAAAAAGGGGGAGGGCGATGCTACTGGTGTTTTTTACCACAGAGCTAGTCGTTAAACAGAAAAACCACTAGAATGCTTAAGTGATTCTTCACATAATTTGGATTTGAATGGCTTTTCTTAAGCATGAGTAGTATCCATTTGAAAGCACATGCATGTATGGATAACTTCTGCTTTGGTTGATGCACGTGCAACTTCTCACATAATTCATGTGTCGATATTTCAGTTTCTTTGTGATCCAGTACAATAGTCACACGGAAAACAATTATCTTTTGTGATGAAATATTGAAGCCAATCAATTTATGTAAGAATAGCACGTCCTTCGTTATTATTCAGTAACGATGATAACTTATGAAGAAATAATTGATGTTAGTAAAATTGCAATAATCCACTCTAATGTTGTGTTTGATGTAGATCAATGAGATATAGACCTTCTCAAATAACTGCATTGATAAGTTCTAACACAATGTTGTTCGTCTTCATGCACTTCTTAACAAGAAATTCAGGCACCTATTAAAATGAAGAACAACAACATCTCAGTAATAGTTTGTTTTAAGACATAAAAATTATTTCAACGGTTTCTAACTGCAGGCTAATTGCTGTTACATTAAGGTCAGAATGACTGCCATTCTTAGTTGAATGAAGAGTTGTTCCATGCATTACATGTATTAACGGAAGGCATAATTTCAGTATTTCAGTTTTTAATTTTTTCCCTAAATGGTTGCCTCAAGTGCTGAAATCCCAACATCCATGTTATAAGTAATCGATTCACAGCATGGCACTGCGGCTACCGATACTCAGTATCTTCATTACCTGAAGGACTTTCGGTAAGCGAGTAAATGTTTAATGTCTTAATTAACTTATTTCCCAATTTCATATTGTGTACTTTAGCATCATAAATCATTTTGAGGCAGATAAATTAACACTAGAAGTTCGATAAGTGATGAAAATATGTTACCGTATAAGTAGAAGTTGGATGAGCGATGGAGATATTATAATAATAATCTTCGTTTAATATTTTCAAACTGACAAGTATGCAGTTTGATTACAACTCATAGTATGACTGGATAATCGCAAGCTATTACATGAGTCGAAAATTTATCTGTTTTAACAGCCATGCAAGGCTCCCATCACGTACTACTGTTCATTTTTTCAACGCCATCTGTGGGAATTAAAAGGCTGTGTTGACCTTAGGGAGGGTAGCGGGAAGTGTTCCCTCGCCCGTTACCTCTACGTGCCAGACTGTCTAACCATTACCCTAGACCTTCTCCCCAAAACTAGATGTTGGATGAGCAACGAGAATATGGTATTAATGCTAAGTTATTGCCGTAAACTATAAGTTGGGTTGGATGAGCGATGAAAATACGTTATAGTAGAAGTTCAATGAGCAATAAAATATTTATTGTAGAAATAGAAGTTGGATGAGCGATGAGAACATGGCATTAATGCTAAATTATTGCAGTAAATTTAGAAGTTGGATGAGCGATTAAAACATGGCTAAAATATGCATGAAATAATTTACAATGCTATTTGTTTCGTTCAAAGGTAAGAAATTAATTTATGATGCTAAACTACAGTGGGTAACCGTAGTTTGCATTGTTAAATAAATTCACATGGAAATACATTGCTAAATTATTAACTCTGATAAGCTTATCAGAAAACGTTCAATAGTTCTGGTGCTTTTAAAGAGGATATTTTAATGTCCATGATAACGGTCATCACATGAACTTGTCTTTACAGGATTAATCCATCGTATTCATTTAGCAACATAAACTATGGAATATAAAACAGAGTATTAATTTAGCAACGTAACCTACGGTGTAACCCTACATGTGGGTAAACCTGTCCATTATTGTATTTAATTACTGGCTATTGCATGGGTTTCACCGTTGGTAGAATACAAGTTGGATTGACGAAAGAATTCTTGCTATATAGATGCGGGATTGATGACAATATTTTTCGTTTAAATAGAAGTGGAAAGATGGAAAGAATCATGCTGAAATAGAAGCTGGATTGATGGAAAATAATTCCTGGTTAAACAGAAACTGGACTGATGAAACGAATTCCTACCTAATGGAAGCTGGATCAATTAAAAGAATTCTCGCCAAAGTAGAAGATGGATTGATTGAAAATTATAGTGTAAGTTGAATTTGGATTGATGAAAAAGTATAGTTTAAGTAGAAGTTGGATTGTTGCATTGTGGGATCTTGCTTAGGGTGGCTCATCAGCAATGGTGAGAGAAAAAATTCTTAAAAGTTGCAGCTCTCACCCCCTCATTCTGTTCCAAATAATTTATTAAAAATTATGACCAAGTTTCAGTTGATTCTGAATATGTTTAGAGGTGCCTCAACATAGTTGTACTTAGACAATAGAGATGTAAGTTCTTCTATACATGGCAGGGAAAGCTAAAGTTAATTATCTGCCTGTATTAGTATCTGGAGAAGGCACTGATCAGCTGCTTGAATTTCCATACCTACCAGATAGGACAGGAGAAAATAACGGCCCCTGCAGTAGTCGCAGCAATCGAAGATTGGGGTACTCAGTCAGGCATCTGTGGCATGGCTTTCGACACCACATCGTGGAACACAGGTCTTAAATCAGGTACATGCAATATTCTGGAGGAGAAGTTGGACAAACGTCTGCTATCTTTTGCCTGTCGGCATCATATTCTTGAATGTCTGTTCACCGACATTAGCTCCTTCTGGACCATATGTTCAAACATTTCCAATCCTCCTGGGCTGATATGGATCATGCTGCTTTCCGTACAGGTTTAGAGGATACTGAAGTCACGAGAAATATCACACTAGGCGAAAGACCTGAAGTTTTGAACTTTGTTGAACAATGACTTCAGTAAACTCAGCTATGAGAAGATTACCAGGAACTGCTCATTCTGGTCATCATAATTCTGGTAGAGATCCCTCTGAGTGGAATTCATTTCCGTGCTCCAGCTGGACTTCACTGAACAACATAGATGGGACACTTGTTATACAGATTCAAAATCTTCATGTTTGGTCATATCCAGGCAGATGGTGGCCCGTTTAAGCTGGCAGCCAAAGAGGAATAAGGTCTATGTGAGCTTCTCTGGTTTGCCCATAGCAGGTGGATACATATAAGCATGGTTTGCAGTGTTGATGCAGCGTTGATGCCAACTTTGGCTCCGAATAATGACCTATTGTTCATGGAAAGGTTGCAGGAGTATTCCGCCATAAATAAGGTCTTATCTGATGGTGCAGTGCAGAAATAATTGGGGCACTTACGGAATCTGAATGAGAAAATGATATGCCTTGCAAATTTGCTATGCTTGATCCGTCTGTCACTCTTGAAGTGAAACGAGGAATAGTGAATGCAACGAAGAGTGGACCTCATGGAAACAACAGTCAACACGAATTGCCATGATGGGTGGTATTTCAGCAAAAAGTAATATAACCTCTTGTCATTACAATTCTTCAATTCTGGATGCAACCTCTATTCTTCACAGCACTGAGCTTGCCAGTAGACTATCTTCAGATCTGTCCTGGCCAGTGGTGCTACAATTCTGAATTAAAACCAGTGCTGAAGTATTTCAAGGCACTGACAGTCCTAAACGACACGGCGGAAAGAGATGTTTTTTTATTTATTTATTAAGCTCACTAGTTATAGCGCCAATCCAAGATGTCTACTCAGAGGCGCTCCCGACTACAGCGCGAACACTGAATCGGAGTTTCACGCCGAAGCGCATGAGCAATTGAGAGTGAAGGACTTGCCCAGGGTCCCTACGCGGCGGCTTGAGGTGGATTCGAACCCGCAACCCCCCCGGCTGCAAGGCACAGAACATACCCCTACACCACCGCGCCCCACAAAGATGTGTCACTCATTCAGGAGTGTAATGCCTGTCTGATAACAAAGGAAGAACAGAAACAGTTTCTCCTTCAAATGGTTGCTGCTGAGATTATAAAGTTGTTCCAAGATTCTAGGAAATCCAGTTGTGGCCGGACTGAAATGCTAGACATTAGCGTTTAAAGATAGACAGTCTTTGTATTATCTGGTTGAATGGTGAAGGTGATGCCCGACTTGAACTATTTTCAGAACTTTCTTTATTAATTCTTTAATTATCCTTTGAATACACAGTGTTACTGAGTTTGGTTAATAATGTATGCACTGTTAGAATGTAGATATTGTTGGGATACGGACAATTCGCCCCTGGAAGATTCGCCCCCGGGAAGATTCGCCCCCCGGATGATTCGCCCCCGGATGATTCGCTCCCGGAAGATTCACCCCCGGCTTAATAGACATGGAAACACATTTGTTGAATTGTAAAAGAAGTTTTATTTGAAGTTTATTGTCTAGAACGTTTAATTTTTAGTTTATTGTCTAGACTATAGAACGTTTAATTTGAAGTTTATTGTCTAGAATGCCTTGTCATTTCAATTGCATAGAATTGAAGGTTGTATGCAAGCCTTGGTTCGGTTGTTTGTTCTATATATGCAAGAGAGCTTTTGTTTGAAGGAAAACTGTGGCACTGCCTCTCCTAACATTTATCGCTTCATTGAATGCTTGAGGAGACAACAAGGATTGCACAATTATGATGTTGTGCAATTGATTGCAGAAGGTCAGATAGCTGCAAAGAATAAGAAGTATGAGGCTATTTCGAAGAGACTAAAAATCATTGCGGATGATGCCGACAACCGCACCAATATGGAATATTTACAAGGGATTGCTTACAACTTTGAATTCTAGGCAATTGAAATGACTTGGCATTCTAGACAATAAACTTCAAATAAAACTTCTTTTACAATTCAACAAATGTGTTTCCATGTCTATTAAGCCGGGGGCGAATCTTCCGGGGGCGAATCATCCGGGGGCGAATCATCCGGGGGACGAATCTTCCCGAGGCGAATCTTCCGGGGCGAATCTTCTGGGGGCGAATTGTCCGGGGGCGAATTGTCCGGGAACCGATATTGTTAGACAATGAATATAATGTGTGTCACTTTTAAGACTTAACCGGTAACACTAATTAGCGGCATTATACGAATAGGACATTCCCATGTAAAACTACACTTGCCATGAGGCACCCTAAACATTATCATAAACATCACACACTTAACAGGAAATTTTATTTATTTATTTGGAACATTTTGAGAGGGTGAGAGTTTAAAAAAATCATAAATAATTTTTTCGGAGCCACCCTAATGTTGCTCGTAGGTAGCAGCATTCACTTTGAGCAAAGTCAGGGGTGGCCATATTATTTACGGGATTACCAAAAAAGGTATTCTATTGAAAGTGGCGGTAGAGTTGTATTTTAGCGTTTTTAATTATTTCAATGAATATCATAACGGTAATGAATCCAGCTTCTGTTTAAGCAAGATTCTTATCAACTATCCCACTTCTATTCAAGCTAAAATTATTTTCATCCATCCCACTTCTATTTAGCAAGAATTGTTTTCGTCAATGCAACGTGTATTCGAGCAACGCTGAAACCCATGCAATGGCGAGTCATTTACGACGCTAAACTACACGCTTTTTCATAAATGCAGCTTCTATTTTAGCAAATCACTACTTTCATCAATACAACTTCCATTTAGGCAACAGGTATTTTCATCAATCAATCTTAGGTTTACACAGACACATAAGAGAAAATAATAAAGGTAAAACTGTAGTTTAGGTTGGTAAATTATTTTAAATCATCAAATTAAACTGGAAGCTGGATTGATGAAAAAAATTGTTTCCAAAATGGAAGTGGGGTCGATGAAACCATTTTTGTGATTAAATAGAAGTTGAAATGATGGAAATAATTTTTACCATAAATAAAAGCTGGATTGATGAAACTAAGTTTTTTATGCAATAGAAGCTGGATTGATAAAAAAAATTGTTTCCCAAAATGGAAGTGGGGTCGATGAAACCATTTATGTGATTAAATAGAAACTGTTGAAATGATGGAAATAATTTTTATTGTAAATAGAAGCTGGATTGATGAAACTAAGTTTTTGATGCAATAGAAGCAGGATTGAAAAAATTGTGGTAAACCCGTAGTTTAGGTTGCTAAATTATTTTATATCATCAAATTAAAATGGAAGCTGGATTGATTAAAGAACTAGTTTCCCTAAATGGAAGTGGGACTGGTGAAACCATTTACGTGTTTAAATAGAAGTTGGATTGATGAAAATAATTTTTACCGTAAATAGAAGTTGGATTGATGAAACTAAGTTTTTCACTCAATAGAAGCTGGATTGGTGAAAATTATTGTTTCCTTAAGTAGAAGCTGGACCCATAAGAATAGTCCTTAGCTTAAATAAAAGTTAAATCGATTAAAAATATTTTTTTGGTTAAATAGAAGTTGGGTAATTTTTTACATGAAATGGAAGCTGGATTGATTAAAAATATTTTCCGATTAAATGGACGCGGGATTGGTGATAGTTATCATGGACATAGGTAGACTGCTTACTTACCAACGTCAAGTACGGCATTGAAGACATTAAAATAATTTAGCAACCTAAACTACGGGATAACCTAAATTGTTTTCTTAAGTAGAAGCTGGACCCTTGAGAATAGTTATTTGCTTAAATAAAAGTTCCATTGATGAAAAATATTCTTTTGGTTAAATAGAAGTTGGGTTTTTTTTTCTTCAACAAATGGAAGCTGGATTAATGAAAAAATTTCTTGATAAAATGGAAGCGGAATTGATGATAGTTAAAATGGACTTAGGTAGACAGCTTACTTACCAACGCGAAGTACGATATTGAACACATTCAAATAATTTACGACCCTAAACTACGGGATAACCAATAATAAAATACGCTAAAATACTCGGCCGGCAGCAGCATGAATTAAATAAGCTGAACTGCACTTTTACCTCCAAATGATAACGCTAAGACGGGCGAAATATTCAATACGCCATTACGCCAAACAACTGGTACACGTGTACCGGACTTTCTAATGTGATCTTTATCGAGAGACTCAAACATTAAGACTAAAATATAAAATTAGCAAGAACAACAAAATCATCGACCTTTATGTAAACGTTTCAAAATTATAAAATAATTTTTGGCATTTTGAATTGTTCCTCAACGAAAATCTGATTTAAACGTGCACTCGTACAAAATGGCGATAGACGAAACAGGCATGCTCAAGTGAAATAGAAGCTGTCTTTGAAACAATTGTGCACTGCCATCTAGCGAATAGCTTCGAGTGCTACATCGTAATCGTAATCGTAATCTCCGAACTTCTAAAGCGCCACTCGAAAGCCAAGCGCAGGGCACATTCTTATTCACGAGCGCTGCGTCTAGTCAGAAGGGTTGTCCAAAAGAGAAGTCCGAGGAGGTCCGAGTCTGGTTTCCAGAGGATCAGAGGGGTCAGAGTAGCTGCTAAGGTGGGTGTCGTTTAGGTCGAGAGTTTGAAGGTAGATGATCAGTTGAGTCGGGGTAAGAGTTCTTGAAGAGGAGAGACTTTAGTTTCGAGTGAAAAGCCCTAGCGGGGATGGATAGAGGAGCCTGATTCGGATGATGGTGGGTGATTGGAGATGATGGTTTAGGAACCGAAAAAGTGCGGAATTCAGGAGGTAGGTCGTTCCAGAGACGTGGTGCAGTGTTGGATATTGCTCGGTTGGAGAACTTGAGATGAGTAGTGACAGGAGGTAGAGAGAGAGTGAGAATGGAGGAAGGTCTGGTAGAGCGGGTTGGCTGGATGGTGAAGAGGTCGCGAAGATATCTGGGCTGGGAATATTGTAGAGAGCTGTAGGTTAGTGATAAGACTTTGAAGTGAATTCGCTCTGGGATTTTTAACCAATGGAGTGATTTGAGGATTGGAGTGATTATGAATTTATGATGATGCTTGGGCGTTCTGGTGACGGCTCTGGCTAATGAGTTTTGGATGAGCTGCAGACGGTTTAGTTGGGTAGATTCAAGGTTGAGACAGAGGGAATTGCAATAGTGGAGCTTTGAGTGGACAATGGAGGTAGCAATGGTGGAGGCAGTTTTGAAGTCGAGCATGGGTCGGATGCGGCGCAGGTCTCGAATGTGCATGAAGCAGGAGCGCGAGAGGTTGGATATGTGGTTAGAGAAGGAGAGATGTGGATCAAAGGTTACACCAAGATTGCGGACAGGGGCATCGTAGGTGAAGGTAAGAGATGAAGAGTTAGTGGATAGGTGTATTGAAGGGTCAGGGATTTTCTTGATTTGGTCAGGAAGGCCTAGGATGATGAATTCTGTTTTGGAAGGGTTTAGGCAGAGGAGGTTGGACGACATCCATTCAGAGACTAGGTTAACCACATTGAGTAGTTTGGCAATGGAGGTGGAAAAAGAGCTTGGGGACAAGGATATGTAGAGTTGGGTGTCGTCTGCGTAGAGATGGTGGTCAACTGTACAGAGGAGGATTGTGTGAGATGGCTTAATGGTGTGGTATACAAAATGACGAGCAGTGGACCCAGGACGGAGCTTTGAGGGACACCACAAGAAAGTGGGAGGGGTTGCGAACAGTGGCTGGAGGCTTTAACAGAGAAGGATCGGGAAGGGAAGACAAGTAGGACTGGAACCATTGTAGTGCAGTGCTACATCCACTAGCAAAAGATTTAGACGCGCGATAATTTATTGCCATGTATGGGCCCGTGGGCCCCCGTTCATGCGATTTTAAGTGGCCCGCCCGAGCTGCCTATTCTTTTCCGTCTTTGGACGGGCCAACATCTAGTGATAATGATAAATTTGTAACAGAAATATACTGTATGTTCGCATTGTTTTGTGTTGGAGTTAGAATAATGGAAGCAAGAAGTAGTTACGACCAAGGAGAAAGAAACAGAAAAGCGAAGAAAGGACCAGAAAGACCACGACAGTCAAACAGGTCTTCCATCTGCAGAATGTCAATCGTTTACTTAACCTTCGCAGGACGAAGACATTTTACGATACACCGAGGACGAAGAGGGGTAATTTTTTTACCACAAAGCAATTTTTAATATCTCAGATCATAGGTAAGGTACAATAAAAAATGAAGTATCAATTCTAATAGTTCTAAGGTCAAGGAATCGATCTATCCTAGTGAGAATAATCTGTCAATGCCACTTTCCAAGATGGCGGCCAAGATTGCCGCCAAAACACAGAAATATGCAAAGCTAATTCGAATGAACACGAATGTTTTTCCATTGGCTCTTATGAAAGTAATGACACGCAATGCAGAAACTAGTGTTGACACAATTTGTACTGTCTATTATCAACGGAATTGTTGCAGCGTTCAGACTGGCACTTTCAGTAGCGTAGCGAGGGGTGTTCCAGCGGTTCCGTGGAACAGAGCGCAACTCAAGAGGGGCGCAAATTTTGAGACGGAATGATCTAATTACTACACTAATTACTTAACCCTCAGAAGGTTTCGCTACCTACACTCAAGGTCTCTGGGGTGCAAATGCACCCCAATGTATTCTCGATGTATTTGAATCAATCGAATCATATAATACTATAAATAATTGGAGCACAGATAAAGTAGTTTTATTCAAGTAAATTCTAAGACAATTTATTATGTCATATGACGTCATGACATGGCGTCAAAGCAACATGTCGAAAATGTACACTTTTACAGCACAACTATTTGAAAGTTTTCTGTACAACACATTTGTAACACTGATAGTGTAAGGCCTACAGATGAAAAAGCAATATTGCAAAATATCCAATAAGTTTTCCTTATCTACTTTGCACACTCATGCACAGCCTGTGCAAAGTGCGACTAAATTCATTCATTCATTCCGGATATTTATATAGCGCTGCTTCAAGAAACCTACTCAGAGGCTAAATGGTCTGCGCAAGCAAATGAACCACACCTATGACACGTAGTACGCGATTTCTTGTCTTTACCGCGGTCACACAGAATGCAACGACCCTGCTTTCTCTTCCTCACAGCATTGTCTGCACCGCCATGGCCATTGTTCTGCTCTTCATAAGTGTTTTGTGTCGCATCATCTCGAGCATCGCCTTGTGATTCATGCTGTTGTTCAATGCATTCATGAATTGTGGTTTTGAGCATGAGTGACAATTCAGGAATACTCAGTCTGGATGTTAGATGGTTATAGACCAAATCTTTTCCAAGCTGTTTCAGGAAAAGTCTTCGACATTGTGTTTTCTTTGCATTCCACTGGGATTCACATGACTCCAGATATTATTTTCTGAGAATCATCACTAAAACTATCTTCACCATCCGATTCTGATGACTGACTTTCTGATTCTAATATAAGCTTCCTTGCCTTCCTCCGCCCGAAAGTAGCCCAATATAAATTATAACGTAAACAAAATGAAAATAGCTGAAAATGATCAAAATTTATGTAATTATTTACTTCTATTTGAACTTTGGTAACTTGTTTCATCGCTAAGTTTAAAAATTAAATGCATCTGAACAACGCCAAAAGTGACAAAGCATAAACACCCTAGTGCTAAAATCTCACTCGCCAAGCATCTGAGTGTTTTTCCCAGTTTTTCAATACCGTTTTCCGTACAGCGGACAAGAATGAAAGTAGCCCAAAAAACCGCTACCCGCGGACAGCGATTTTTTCCCGCAACTAAAGTTTGAAACTAGCCCAATTGGGCGGGAAAACCGCGGAACTGGCAACACTGTGTCTGGCAACAAAGAATATTGTAATCTAAGAAAGGAGTCCATAGATATAAAAATGCCAAGTTAGATAATTGACCTTTAAATGCCGCAATATAACACATGGGGTGCATTTGCACCCCGAGGACCGCAATGTATAAACCTCAAAATTATCAGAAATGTTGAGGGGTACAATTATGGGCAAATAGGGTTAAGTGCATCCTCATAAATAAGGAAAAGTCATAAAATGTAGGCGTCATATCATGAGTCCTTCTGGGTGAAACAAAGGAACAAAGTGTGACTAGGGGTGCAAATGCACCCCAAGAACGTCACAGGGTTAAACTTGAAATATGAAATATCCATCATAAATTAAATAATGTAATAAAATAAAATAATAACAAATAAAAGCGCACGTAGGCCTATGTGTGACGATTTAACTCACTAGCCTGCTATTGATTGCTGTCAATACAGGGTGTGTTTCGCTGTCAATAGCTAGAGGCGCTGGCATAGACCAAAATTGGCGCAGAAGCCAAATAGGGCGAACTGCCATGATTGGTGGAACCTACGCGGGGAAACGTGCGCTTTCGATACTGCGCTGTGATTGTTGGAAAAAAGCGCGTAAAGAACGCGGTTCTTTTAGGCGCGTAGATTAGCCTATAAAACGCGGCGAGGCTCTTATATCAATCAATCAATATTCGTCTAATTTTAATATAATCCAGTTGACTAAACGCAACAGGTTACAAGTAACACAATTAGGTAAAAGAGTCAGGCTAAAGATAATAATTCTAGACATGGTTTTGCACGAGTCGTTCATGCTAACTGAAAAGTGTATTGCTACTGAATCGACGTTTGTTAATTCGATCCCGATGAAACTGTAATTTTGGAAAAGACAGATTACTAATTATCAAGCGCACTGATAACTATAATTTTGGCGCAGTTGGATGTGGAAACCGCTATCCGGTATCTCCCGTGAATTTCTTTTAATTAAACTATAGTCGGAACTAGCGAAATGGCGGATGCTGAGTTGTCAGTATCGTATCTTATCGTATCTGAGAATTTATAAATCGCGTCTTGCAGTAGGCCTATTAGCTATTCAGATGCGCTCTCAGCGTGACAGCCCGAGGAAATAAGAAAGCGTGACAGCTCGAGGAAATAAGAAAGCGTGACAGCTCGAGGAAATAAGAAAGTGCTAGCTAATGCAGAGCTAGATGATTTAATACAGAAAATTATACAGCGTCAAAAACAGGCAGAAGTGCTAAGGAGTAGGCTATTGTGCTAAGACAAGGAGTGAACCCCTGACCGATAATGAAAGTATTGTTCTATTCGTTTCTATTTTCTTTAATAGACAACGTTTTATATTATATTCGGAATAAGAGATTTGGTCGTTTCTGGTTACGTTGATCTTTGAGGGGTGGGGGGCGCTAGATTTACGCTTGGAACAGGGCGCAATTATAGCTTGCCACGGCCCTGGGCACTTTATTACCTTGAAATGAGGTGATGACACTTGGGTACTGTTTGAACGCAGATGGCCGCCTTGTACGTTGAACAGAATGGTTTTATACCTGAGATCTGCATCCGATACTGGTCACACTGTGATGTACATATATACATCAACTTCGGTATACATTATAAAAGAGTAACTTTCTCTTCAGCCAATGGGAGATGACGAATCCTCAAAATAACTATATTATAGCATCTTTAACTAATTTTAAGTTTTCGATTGTGAAGTAAATTTCTGCTCTAAACGCGACCAGGCTTCGGCCATAGGCTCTTTGGAATTCAATGGCTGATTGCGCAGACACCAGTGCTAACACAATTTGTTCTGTCTAGCCCATGCTAGGCTTTACTGTTGCTGTGTGTTGCCAGGGAGCAGTGTCGTTCGAAAGGATTGCTCGAGATTTATGCATTTCTGTATGTTATGCAACATAGTCTCTTTTCCGGGTTTGTCCACATTACATACTGTTTAGACAACTATTTTTATAATTTTTACAAAAACCATTATCTTGAGGGTAAAGTTAATTCTCGCTATGAACACGAATGTTTTTCCATTGGCTCGTGTAAAAGTAATGTCTCCTAACGCAGAGACTAGTGTTGCCACAATTTCTACTGCCTAGTATCATAGGAATTGTTACATATTTGGATGTAATAGCCTAGCTATGGCTCTAGCCAAAAAGTTCTGAACACTCAAAACTCTACAGCGTCAGCATGTTTGACTTAATGATACCAGTAAGAAGCGAGTTGCAGAAATCTAGGCAAATGGAAAACAATGTAGGCTATATTTCGGAGATATCCTAGCATACATGGGTATATGACGCCTGCGTATGTAACCAATGAACATTAGGGCGGAGTGAAAAAAAAATTCTTTGAGCAAACGTTTTCCAATAGTGATCAAAAGTTGTCAGTATGTTAGAGTAAGTAGTGTGCAAAAAAATTTTGATTTTGCTTTGTGTCTTCTACCCTCTACCGGCGGTTAAATATTTGCATGGGAAATTCTGTGGAAACACATCAATGTAGAGCACTTTTTCTTGAACTGTGGACGAATCTTCAGATCGATTCGCCATATCAGATCAGGCAGTTGTGGAAATCTCATATGGTGTGATAGGCTACAAGATTGTGGAATGGTAATGCCCAATGAGTGCAGCGACGTCATCTCAAGGAACACAATTAGGAGAGAACGAAAGAAGGGCCGAAGCTCTGCTAATGCAGGGTGTGCCAGTATGACTGTGTTGATGCCCTTCGCATTTCTTTTGACGGTCGAAAGGACAGAACCGTAGTTCATGAGATGTGAACGGAAAATTGCATCACAGAGTTCATTCATTCATTTCGGAAATTTATATAGCGCCTCTTCGAGATGCCTAATCAGAGGCACGCCCCGCCCAGCCACGGCTAACGATGAAGGACTTAAGCAATTAGTAGAAAGCAGGTGGATTATTCAGGTGCAGTAAGCGGAGGGGCCAACTGTCTTGAAAGCTCGACGTTGTCTGACCGAATAGTGTGCCCAAGTCACAAGGAGCGACCCCTTATCTCTAAAACCAATTAAATGTGTTCTATTTTAAATCTTGGTCGCTACCGGCTCCGTCATTAGCGTGTTTTCTTACAGCCCTCCCATGATGATAATGTGGCCTTTGTCCACGCCTTTGTCACCAGTAGAGTTTTTAATTTTGCTTGGTTCTTGCTGGTCACTACTAATTTTGCTAAATAGGGTGCCTTGGCCGGGTCCTTCGTTCTGCTGATCAGATTATTGCTCTTATTCCAAAATAAGCCCCAGTCTCTGCCTACATGCGAGATGTGTTCAACTGGCTTACTGCCTCGCAACACATTTCCTATAGGACAGCAGCGCTTGTCTGGCAGTGTCTCAATGGTATTCCTCCGTCCTACCTGTCTGACCTCTGTCAGCATGGTATCTGACATAACCTCCCCGTTGAGCTCTGCGCTCCTCGGCTAGGTGGGGCGCTCCTGATCCCTCGGTCCCACTCTTCGGTCAGACAGCGTCGTGCCTTCTCGGTTGTTGCGCCACCCTCCCAAATGGAATGGGCTCCCGATTGTGCTACGCTTACTGCCTCTGAATAATCCATCTGCTTTCTAATAAAACTTGATTCAGTCCTTCATCGTTAGCCGTGATTAGGCATCTCGAAGAGACGCTATATAAATTTCCGAAAAGAATGAATGAACTCTGCGATGCAATTTTCCGTTCACATCTCATGAACTACGGTTCTGTCCTTTCGACCGTCAAAAGAAATGCGAAGGGCATCAACACAGTCATACTGGCACACCCTGCATTAGCAGAGCTTCGGCCCTTCTTTCGTTCTCTCCTAATTGTATTCCTTGAGATGACGTCGCTGCACTCATTGGGCATTACCATTCCACAATCTTGTAGCCTATCACACCATATGAGATTTCCACAACTGTCTGATCTGATATGGCGA
The DNA here is from genome assembly GCA_020284085.1 of Aporrectodea caliginosa. Taxonomy (NCBI): domain Eukaryota; kingdom Metazoa; phylum Annelida; class Clitellata; order Crassiclitellata; family Lumbricidae; genus Aporrectodea; species Aporrectodea caliginosa. The sequence goes on along the minus strand of JACEVL010000428.1, from coordinate 517,019 downwards.
ATCGATCTGAAGATTCGTCCACAGTTCAAGAAAAAGTGCACTACATTGATGTGTTTCCACAGAATTTCCCATGCAAATATTTAACCGCCGGTAGAGGGTAGAAGACACAAAGCAAAATCAAAAATATTTTGCACACTACTTACTCTAACACACTGACAACTTTTGATCACTATTGGAAAACGTTTGCTCAAAAAAATATTTTTTCACTCCACCCTAATGAACATATATATGATGACTGACAAATACTGTTTACATGACCAGTGAGAGAATTGAAAACAACGCCTAAGTTACGAAACGCATCTGCCAGCTCAACAATTGAGTAACCCGGTTTCAATGACTTAAGCCAATCAAATTTTTAAAGTTGTTTAGAAAAGTATTTTGAAAAAGTATTTTGAAAAGGTATTTTAAATTCTCCAAAATACTTTTAAAATCTATTTTGAAAATACTTTTGCAAATACTTTTAAAATGTATTTTGAAAATACAAAATAAAATAGTATTTTCTATTTGAAAAAAAATCTATTTTCAAAATACTTTTGTGCCCATCACTGCCGATTTCCCGGCCTTTGTAACGCAGTTATATTCCTCGTCAATAGTGCACAATCTGTCTGGATCTAAATACACAAGATAGATATTCAGACAGTAAGTAATAAAGTAAGCCAGTACCGTATATCTTTTTTCGGCAAACTGTTTACCACACTTTGGTGTACATGAAAGCCTTATACTGAATGAAACGACTTCTCAATTAACTATTGATTATTAATGCTACAATTACCGCAATTACCGACAATAAAATCACCGCTGCCTATTACGGTCATTATTGTGAGTCGCTACATTTTGAATATCGTTTCAACGTCCAGAACTAGTTTAATCTAATCTAGTTGCTTTATGAGTACAGACAGAGAGCTTAATTGAACAGCCACAGTCCGCATTCCGGTGTACATACATCATTGCATTGTATTGTGTTGTACTTATTGCAATAACCCATCATGTACTCGAAACAGTCAAAACTGAGCCATATGTTCGCCTTATATCACTGGACTTTTCCAAGGCATTTGACCCGGTAAGGCATAACAGTCTTGCCGAGCAACTTGCCTCTATGCCTGTGCCAGACTTTGTGTACAATTGGATACTTGCTCTGCTGCTTAATCGTGTGCATTGTACAAAATTTTGCGAAATAATTTCTTGCTATGTACGTATAAATGCAAGTATTATCCAGAGGTCTGGGCTAGGACCAGGTAACTTTCTTACTACAATCTCCGGCCTAAAACTCCTTCATCCTGGAAACCGAATATTCAAATATGCTGATGATTGCTATTTGGTCATTCCAGCATCTAACATAGCTACGACTTACTCAGAACTTGACCATATAGCTCAATGGGCCAGAAACTGCAATCTACGCCTTAATCCTGACAAGTCCTGCGAAATTATTATGAGGCGACCCCACACCAAAATACATGAAACCATCCCGCCAATTGAAGGGATTGAACGTGTAAATGAAATTAAGATTCTGGGAGTGATCCTTTCAGAACGAATTGGCTTCTCCTCACATATCAATAAAATTTGTATCAAAGCTAAGCAATCCTCTTTTGCTCGGAGAGTTCTTGTGGCCCATGGTCTCACTGGTCACCGCCTTCATGACGTTGTGCGCTCCACCACACTTGCTCAACTTCTGTACTCCTCCCCTTCTTGGTGGGGATTTACTACTGTGGGGGGAGAGAGAACGCATGACTGGCAGCTTATACGCCAGGATATCTACCTACTTGTACCCCTACAATTGAAGAGCTGTGTGCCAAATCAGACGCAGCTCTCTTCTCCTCGGTTTTGTCGGATCCTGGACATGTCCTACACGGACTACTCCCTCCTATCCGCGAAACCGGATACTCCCTAAAACCTCGTTCGCACAATCGTACCATTCCGCAATCTGACCCCTTTACTAGGAAGGGATTTATCACCAGGATGCTTTACAATTATTAATTATTATCTTCCACCTGCAATTAGCTTGTTACCCATTATTATTATCATTATTATTACTTCGATGTTTTACAATTAACATTGCATAACTGTTGTCCCATTGTGCGTTTGCAAATGGCGTAATAAAGACCATACTTATTTACTTACTTACTTATATGGCGCCACTCACAGCAGTGGCCATTCAGTAGCGCTCCCAGTGCGAGAACCCCTAGAAACGAAGAAGGTTTGAGGATGGAGAAGGCAGTTGGAAAGTACCCAGAAAGAATGGTAACATGTAGAGAGGAGGGAAGGGCATTCCACAGGGAGGGCCCAATAGTAGCGATAGATCTAGTTTTGGCCATAGTGGTCCTAACTCGTGGAAGAAGAATAACATGTCTGACCAAGGAGCGGAGAGGTCGATGAGAAACTGAAGAAAGAGGGGAGCGAATGTGATCCCTAAGATATTTAGGAGCAATGCCCAATTTGGACTTAAAGACTAGAACAAGAACTTTGAACTGAATTCGGGCCAGTGCAATTGATTGATCATAAACGAAGAGATATGGTAGGATTTAGGAAGGCGAGCAACAAATCTGGCAGCAGCATTTAGAACTGACTAGATAGGGGCAGGCGGATCTTAGAACGGCTTATAAGAAGAGAATTGCAATAGTCAATTCTGGAACAGAAAAATGCATGGACTATGGAAGCCAAGGTGGATGAGGAGACAGATCTGCGAATGATTTGCCGGAGTTGAAAGTAGGAGGAGCGTGTAAGCTGAGTGAAATGTTCAGAGAAGGTAAGAGAACTGTCCAGCGTCACACCTAGGTCACATACACTAATAGAGAAAGTGAACTGAGGGAAGTTTTCAGCAAGAAGCAAATCGTCAAGTCTTTGGAGTTGTTGGGGAGTGCCAAACCAGATGAGTTGAGTTTTGGAGGAATTAAGAGATAGGCGATTTGAAGACAGCCATAGCTGTAAGTCATGAGAAAGAGCGTCAATGCGGCCAGCAAGAACACGTTTAGCTGGAGAACCATAGACGTAAGCCTGAAACGTCGTCAGCGAAAAGGTGACCGTGGCAGAGTGATTAGAAATTAATGAAGTAATATCAGCCGTAAACATAATGAAAAGACCTAGGCCAGAACCCTGTGGAACTCCGAGAAGAACTGGAACCCATTTAGACCTCGAGTTTCCAGACATGTTCATCTGAGTAAGATCAGATAGGCAGGAACGAAGCCAAAGGAGAGGAGTTCCCTTTAGACGAGACCATAAGAGGATTCAAGGCATTGAAGCAAGATTCCGTAGTCCATCATGTCAAAAGCTGATGAGACATCAAAGAGAGCAAGTAGGGAAGCTTGGAACTTGTCAATAGCTGAATAGATTTCAGACAACATGGAAAGCACAGGCGTTTCAGTTGAGTGGTTAGCCCGAAATCCAGATTGGTGAGAAGGGAGTGGGACAGATTATTCAAGATAACGGAGGATCAGGATGGACACAATTAAATGGATATCATATAATGGAATGAATTCTGGCTGTAAACTAGGATTGAATGTTGGCCTGTACTGATACAAAAATACGAGTGAAAGGTTTAATCGCAGTAGTTCACGAGCTGCTAAACAGATAACTGTATCGTTCCAATCGTATAGCAACTCAATTTCATTGAGTGAATACTAAATGACCTTGGCCTTCCAAAGTTCTCTATGAAGAGTGCCGGGCTTGTGAATACCAGTGGTGTTTGGTGCATTTAGCCCCGTTATCGATGTGGCGAGGTTAAGGCATTCACGGTTATACTCCTGAGGGTGATGCTATGTCACCTGATAAGATATGAATGCTATCAAATCTTCGGTAACTAATATCTTTGCGATTTGTTGCTTTTTAGTTTGGACCAGCGTTTACGATACCTCTTGAAAAACAGAACTATACTCAGTGATCCCGGTCAGTAACAACAGTTACAGTAATGGATTTAAGACAATGCAACGCTATTCGTGATACTTAAGTCCAGATCTTGCGCCAATCGAAAGTGATATTTAAAGCCTGATTATGTGACTATATTGTAAGAGTAAGTTTCAGTATTCCGCATCACATATCACGAAATGCAAATTTTACACGAAAACAGAATTTCGATAATGATTATTGTTTTTACTTATACGAAGCTTTTCTAGAAGAAACCTGCGAATAATGCGTTCAAACGGAAGATCAATAACCATATCTCAATCATATCGTTGGATTTCTCAAAAGTTTTTGACACGGTCTGTCATTCAACCCTAGCGTGCAAGCTTTCAAATCTGGACATACCTGAGACTATATACAATTATTGGATTCTCAACTTTTTCAAGGACAGAGGGCACGTTACAAGATTCCAGGGGAGGCTGTCCTCAGTCAGGTCCATCAACGCAAGTATCGTCCAGGGATCGGGGATTGGACCATCCAATTACATCGTCAACGCCTCTGACCTAAAAGCACAAAATTCCGAGAACCGTATCGTAAAGTACGCTGATGATACGTACTTATTAATCGGGGCGTCGATGCGTGACACAATCGGAGAAGAGTTACAAGCTGTAACACGTTGGGCCACCTTGAACAACATTCGACTGCACAGTGACAAGACAAAAGAAATGATAGTCCTGCGTCGAGCTGGTGGACCTATCCCGGAGCCCGTTGATGGACTGACTCGAGTCAGTCCATCCTCGACACTGAAGATTCTTGGAGTCACCCTTCGGTCAGACCTTCGTGTCACATCTCATGTGGACGAGATCTTGGCTGCCAGCTCAGGATCGCTTCATGCATTGCGCATCCTGAGATCACATGGATTGCCGCCAATGGCCCTGCAAGAAGTGACTCGCGCCACCACAGTGGCTAGAATAATGTATTCTGCTCCTTCATGGTGGGGTTTCACTTCTGCAGATGATCGAGCTAGAGTCGAAAGATTTCTGAGAAGATTACGAAGAACGGGGTACCTCAAGGATGATTCTCCTACGGCAGAGGATATGCCAAACATGCTGACGAACGTCTTTTGGCTGCCGTCATTAGATGTGACCACCACGTTCTTCGAGGACTATTTCCTCCTGTTGTTACCATCAAATATCATCTACGACCCCGTCCACATAACTACACATTGCCTCCGAAAGACGATAGACAGTTTATCCCCAGAGTCCTATATAGAAGCTCTCTTGGTGATATAGGCTAATGTTCAATCAATCGTTTATTTGTAGCCAAACAACAATAAACAATAATATTACAAATCAGATTCACTTTTAAGTATAGATTGTTGAATGCCACAAGGGAAGGCCCTGAAGGGATCAAAGATCCCGCTAAGTAGGGACACGTTTCAACATAATATGTGGTGACCGAAAGATGCTTTACTAATACAACAGTTGCTGACTTGATTAACATAAAAAATCTTAACTAACCTTAACCAATAATAAGAAGAGAACAACAACAATGAAACAATAATTAGATATGTAGGCCTATTGGTTACATGGGGTCCAGAAGGGATCATGGATTCCGCTAAATTACAGCCAGTCGATACTTAGATTGCAATAAGTCTTAATCAAACAAAAACATAAGAAGAGTCCATTAAACAACATTAACAAAAGAATATACAATCTTAACTAAAATAGAAGTACAGACAAATACAACTAAGATAAGTCAATTAATTCATTAACTAAGAGGGAGCGTAGCTTTTTTTCAATAACAAGAGGTTAGGTGAAGAACGAATAGCTAGAGGGATATTATTCCACACCAAGGTACCAGTAAATTTGATAGAGAATAAACGAGTATTAGTGTGAGCATAGTCACAACGATAGGAATTCGAACCTCTCGTGTTGTAAGAATGGATGCTGGAAGTACGACAAAAGAAACCTTTAAATACCAGTGGTAACAAGTCATGATCATAGCGATACATAAATTCCCCGATTTGAGCAATCCTGATCTGTTCAACCTTTAATAATCCAAACTCAGAAAATAGTTGTTTAGTGTGAGAACCATATGGAACACATGCTAAGAAACGGACAGCGCGTTTTTTCAGGATAGTTAAGCTATGGAGCCGAGATTTATAAGTTGAGGCCCATACCATATTGCAGCAAGATAGGTAGGGGTAAATGAGTGAGTAGTATAGAGTAGTACGAGTGTAAGATGGTAGCAGATAAGAAATACGAGATAAAATTCCAATATTCTTAGCAATTTTTGATGAAATATTTCTTATATGCTCATTCCATGTTAAGTTTTGGTCTACATAAACACCCAAGAATTTAGTTGACTCAACTTGAGTAACAGGAACACCATCAATGTATAGATTAGGGCACTCAGAGGGATAGCTTTTTCTATGAGATTTGAAGAGAATGTAGTTTGTTTTATCAATATTGAGTGTTAGCTTGTTAGCACAAAACCAGTCTGTAACAAGGGTTAACTCAGAATTCACAATTTGAAATAATGTATCCAATGAACCATGAGAATAAAAGATATTGGTATCATCAGCAAACAAAATAAAAAACATGATAGATGAAACATTAGGAAGGTCGTTTATGTAAATGAGAAACAACAAGGGACTTAAATTCGAACCCTGTGGAACACCAAAATTAATTGCATGCATGGTAGAAAATACACCATTGCAGCAAACAAGCTGCATGCGATTCTCAAAATAGCTAGCGAACCAGTCAAGTTGAGTACCTCGTATACCATAAACACTTAGTTTCTTTAATAAAATACAATGATCCACAGTATCAAACGCCTTGGCTAGGTCAAGAAAAACTCCCAGAGAGTATTCATTATTCTCAATTGCATTAGAAATCTTATCTTGCATACTCAGTAGGGGCATGAAAGTGGAGTGTCCAGATTGGAAACCATGTTGAGATGGGAATAGGATATTAGTCCAGGCAATCTAGCTCAAATATACGTTGAACCTGGGCAAAATTGCTTCAGAAGCTTTTTAAACGGTTTCCTGCTCAGTTTCCGTTGCTGAATAACATATCCAAAATCCCCCAAAATCCGACCACGGGGTCACCCCCAAAAACAGCATTTTATCCAAGATGGCGGCCAATAATGGCGCCAACACAGAAAACAGTATATAGCAGGGCATAGGTAAGCTACAATGACAAATGAAGTATCAAACTTAACATTATCAAGGTCAAGGAATCGATTTATCATAGTTGCAATAGTGTCGGAATGTTACTATTGAAGATGGCGGCCAATATGGTCGCCAAAACACAAAATATGTATAAATCAGGTCAGAGGTAAGCTACAATAACAAATGAAGTGTCGAATATGATATTTTCAAGGTCAAGAAATCGATTTATCGTAGTGGCATTAGTATCGGAATGTTACTATACAAGATGGCGGCCAATATGGCCGCCAAAACAGAAAAATATGCATATATCAGGTCATAGCTAGGTTAGCTACTATAATGAATGAAGTGTCAAATTTAACATCATGAAGGTCAAGGAATCGATTTTCGAGTATCGGAATGTTACTATACAAGATGGCGGCCAATATGGCCGCCAAAACAGAAAAATATGCATATATAAGGTCATAGGTTAGCTACTATAATGAATGAAGTGTCAAATTTAACATTATCAAGGTCTAGGAATCGATTTATCGTAGTGGCATTAGTATCGGAATGTTACTATCCAAGATGGCGGTCAATATGGCCGCCAACACACAAAAAATGTATATTTCTTGAAAACTATTTGTAGCGCTCACAACAGCAGAAGCACATCTGATAAAGCTTTGATTTTGTAGATCTTTTTATGCTTTCTTGGATTGCAGCAGTCTTGCACTATTGCCACTTCATTTGTTATTGTGGCTTAGCTATTCATTCATTTATTTAAGGAATTTGATATTGCGCCTCTTCAAGAGAGCTACTCAGAGGCGCTCCCAGCCCACTAATAATTAGACTTAAGCAACTTATTAAATGCAAACGCACTAACCCTATCAGTAGACGAATCTCTAATGGGAGACCATTCTAAATGGAAGGTCCAACCATTGAGAAGGCACAGTGCTGCCTAATTGAGGAGCGAGCATGAGGGACTAAGAGTTCTCCCCAGCAGAAGATAGGAAGACTTGACGGCTAGCTGTATCCCAGGACGGACCAAAAAAAGATCATGCAGGTAGGCCGACCGCCAGACCAAAACAATAACCCTGTTAGAGATGCGTTGTGGGACAGAGAGCCAGTACAATACATCCCACATATACTACAGAAACAGGAGCATATATTTGGGAAAGCCCCTCTAAGAGGAGCAGCTGACGGAGGAACCGGTCAAGGCGCCCAATTAGTCCAAGTGGCTCCGTGGCAGACCCACCAGAATGAAACTTCAGTGATCCAATCTGCCAGTAACAAAAGCAGGGATATATGGATCACAGCAGAGTCATGAGATAGGGAGCGAGAAATATCCCCCAATTGACGTAGCTGATAATAGCAGCTATAGGGGTGACGTGATATAGGCCTAAATGTGCTGAGAAAAACTAAGTTCTTAATCCAGAGTTACCTTTAAGTCCCGGCCCGAATCCAAGAAGGTGACATACGAAAATAAAATGTTTCCGCCACTGCAGGCACCGGTCAATGCTCGCCAGCCGGCTACCACCACCACCCAGCCAAATGAATTGAGTCTTGGAGGCGTTTAGAAGCAGGCGATTGGATGCTGGGCATCCATAGCTTGGCACATCTGCTGAACGGCAATCCACCCCGCAATTGGGGTGGCAATGGGTGTAGGTCTGCACATCATCATCACATAGCTGGTGCAGAAGACCACATGATGCCAGCAAGACCCCATTACCAGACGTTTAGATAACATAAAGCAATGGGCCTAGCACCAAACCTGTGGAACACCAACAGGGGCAAGAACCCAGCTGGACCTAGAGGAGCAAGAGACAATACAATTAGTGTGCTCTGACAGGAAGGAGAGAAACCACTCTAGCGGTTTGTCTGTATATGTGTATGATGGTCAAGAGAGTCAGAAGCTGAGCTGACTGACATCGAAGATGGTCAAGAGAGAGATCTGTCCGCCATCCTTGGCGCCATAGAGGTCAGACAGGAGGCGGTCTAGTAGGGTCTCCATAATTATAGTGATTCTTCCTAAAGCCAGACTACTGTGAGGTAGCAAACCACTTATATATAGATAAACAATAGCAACAATACATTCCAGAACTTTACAAAGAAATGTCACATTTGCAATGAGGCGGTAATAATATTTGCTTAATCACTTGAATTCAGCCCATCCTGCTTCAAGACTGGGTACAGAATCGAGCTCGGACGTTTTAGGCGCGAAGGTTAAAATGAACACTCGTAGCTCAGCACTCGTGACCTAGCAAAGAGTAGATATAGGCGACAGTTTGTAGACGGATAGTCCAGCGGGGAAGCAGAGGAGGTTGCCTGACGGATGGAAGAAATCTTGGATGCTAGTTTCTTCAGGGACAGGAATACGTCGGCAGTAAAAGGTGGCGGAGTCTGTGACCTTTGGCTACCCGACCGTCGGCCACGAAGGTCATTGAAGATAGTCCAGAGCTTTTTTAGCTCACCCGGTCGTCGGCTGATGATGGCCTCCAAGTATTCCTGCTCCGGTAGTAGGATTGCATGTTTCAGACGAAGAGGATCCAGGTGGTCTGATCTTTCGGAGATCGCGTTCGTCTGTAAACCCTCTTCAAGTGCCGGGCTTGACGCCTAAGGGTTCAGCATTAAATCACGGCAAGAGGGGTAGTGACGCGTCTTGACTGACAGTGCTGGGTGAAATGTATCTAGTGGCTCAGTCATCACAGCCTTGTAGGAGTCAAACAGCTCAGAGACAGTCCGCTTAAAGTTTCCGTCAGTGTAGTTGAGAAGATGATGGTTCCTAAGAGCAGTTCCAAAGGCCCCCGATCCAGACTTTATGAGCTGAGGACATACCTATTTTGTGTGTTGGCGGCCATATTGGACGCCATCTTAAATAGTAGCATTCCGACACTATTGCCACTACGATAAATCGATTTCTTGACCTTGAAAATATTATATTCGACATTTCATTTGTTATTGTAGCTTGCCTCTGACCTGATATATACATATTTTTCAGTTTTGGCGGCCATATTGGCCGCCATCTTGGATAGTAACATTCCGACACTATTGCCACTACGATAAATCGATTCCTTAACCTTCATGATGTTAAATTTGACACTTCATTTATTATAGTAGCTAACCTATGACCTGGTATATGCATATTTTTCTGTTTTGGCGGCTATATTGGCCGCCATCTTGTATAGTATTATTCCGATACTAATGCCACTACGATAAATCGATTTCTTGACCTTGAAAATATCATATTCGACACATCATTTGTTATTGTAGCTTACCTCTGACCTGATTTATAGATATTTTGTGTTTTGGCGGCCATATTGGCCGCCATCTTGGATAGTAACATTCCGACACTATTGCAACTATGATAAATCGATTCCTTGACCTTGATAATGTTAAGTTTGATACTTCATTTGTCATTGTAGCTTACCTATGACCTGCTATATACTGTTTTCTGTGTTGGCGCCATTATTGGCCGCCATCTTGGATAAAATGCTGTTTTTTGGGGTGATCCCGTGGTCGGATTTCGGCGGATTTTGGATATGTTATTCAGGAATGGAAACTGAGCAGGAAACCGTTTAAAATGCTTCTGAAGCAATTTTGCCCAGGTCTAACTGTATATTGCCTGGACTATATTAGCTTTTGTAATAAAATTACTAAGACGTTCATACATTAATTTGTCAAAAAATTTAGAAAATAAGGGGAGAACAGAGATGGGTCTATAATTAGATACCTCATCTTTACCTCCTTTCTTAAAGACTGGGACAACTTTTGCAATTTTTAAGGCCTGGGGTACAATGCCTGAAGTAAATGAGCAATTAATTATTTTTGCCAATGGCTTAGCAATACTAGACAAAGTAGGAATTGCAATATAGGGATCAATATCATCAACTCCTTTACTATGTGACAGATGAATAGAATGGCTCAGATTCAAGATTTCTTCAGGAGATGTTTCACTAAGTCCAAAGCAATTAGGAAGGGGTGGGTTCATGTATTTTTCAAAGGAGGTAGGGGAATCAGAAATTTTATCAGCTAGTGATTGTGCAATGCCTGTAAAATAATTGTTAAATTTGTTTGCCATCATTGCAGGGTTTGTTATCCTTTCCCCATTTACTAATAGAGAGTCAATCTTAGTTTCATGGCCACCCATACCAGTAAGAGAGCGGATAAGACTCCAGGTTCTTTTAAGGTTATCACTACATTTACAAAATTCAGCTGCATAGTAATTTCTTTCAGCCTTAATCCGAATGGTTTTGAATTTATTTCTATAGGTTATAAATTTACTTCTGTTAGCATCAGTTGGATTTTTAAGTATTTCAGGTACAGTGAGGATTTCTTTTTACTAGACTTTAATAGACCACGAGTCATCCATGGTTGCTTAAGGGTAGGTCTACCTCTGGTGCTTTTAGAGGCAAGAGGGAAGGAGTCATCATAAGCTCTCTTATAACGCAACATAAATAAATCGTAAGCCCTATTTGCATCACCATTAGCGCAAGCATCCATAACTGAGGACCAGTCAATGAGATCGAGAGATTCACGAAAGGAGTCAATCCTAGCATCAGTAATAATTCGGTGGTCTCCAAAGGATGTATTCTTAAGCTGCAGAGACTCATAGTCGAAACGGGCCAAAATAGGTAAATGATCAGAAATGTCAGAGGCAATAATTGAGGAGTCTGACATTGTATGTCTAAAAACACCACACTCATTCTAAACTTTTCTATTAGGCTACTATTATGTGTCAGATAGCGGTGTGTCTACCTGTTTCTTACCATTAAACGAATATATTATCAGCTTTCTGAGCAGCAAATTCTCTCAGTGCTTCTGAATACGGAAGATCGCATTCTATATAGCATCTGATTTTCAAATATGTTGCAAGAAAATGTCTTCCAAGAAAATAGTGACATTTAATGGAGTTACAGTTTAAAATAGATATTGAGAGATGGACCCTCTGAAAATACACGGTGTTGGTGCAACACCTTAAGAGAAATGTTGAGAGTTGGCCCTTATGAAAGTACACATGGCTGGCAAACCAGTGTTCAAACGTTGAATCGAAAGTTGCCTCAACTTTCCGCATATCGTCATTGAGAGACGATAAATAATGAAAGAGTGTATGAAATCCAAGCAACGATTGTACGTCTGTATCGAAAAATGAGTCATGCGGTGGCAACAACAAAATATTCGCAAATGCAAACTCCTTCAAATCATTCTGCAAATCAGGCTCACAAAGAATTCGTTCATATAAGCGCAATACTGCATCATATTGGCGATACTTGTAAAAGTTTAAAGTACGATAGCAATCAGCTGTGTTGCACTGAATGTCAAAATCTTTGCGAATCACACTATAGAATGATGTCATATATTCTAAGCCATATTCCATGAGAGCATCAATTACAGTTTCATTAACCATTAAAGGAATCATGTTAGCCGCCACGGTTTCTGTCGAAGACTCTTTTCTGCGAGCTTTGAAATGAGTACCTGACTTTATCGCAGCAACCCATTTTCGTTTTCTCAAATCCTTCAAATATTCGTCCATAGGAAATCCTGAATCAGGAAAATCATGATACAAATCCAAATGTTTCGATATTTTGTCCGCTGATAATATAGTTCAATAATGAGCAAACACCTCTGGTGAAAGACGCAGATCAAGATGAAGCCGCCTGCCAATGTAATGAAGATTATTGTCGGTTATCTTCTTGTGAAGCACACACAAACCAACGATTCTTACAACATCGTCAATAAACAATAAACATCCCGCATTCAGTGATTCATTTTCCTTGTCAGAAGTCTGATCCACGAGAACTGCCGCGCAGAAGCGCATTATTTGTTGGTATTCTGATGAGGAAAAATGGAGAGCAGCCAGATAGGCCAAAGCTGCAGGAGCAATGCCATTGGATTTATAATCGTCGTATTCTAAAGCTCTTCTAAGAAACTGTTTTGACATGAGAGACAGTAGACCTATTTGACATTCTGAGCGGCTATTTGATCCAGTTAAATTTTTCATGAGACTCTGAGCGCCCAGGAATTGAAAACGACTACTTTGTGTTGTGAACGTTTTCGGACAGTCATGATACTGCGACCGAATGATTTTAGGTTGCATCGGAATTACGTTGACAAATTCTACAAAGAGACTGCTAGGCTATCCCATGAAATCTCTCCATAACGTAAACCATATGCAGTATGCAAGATATACAATAGAATTCTATAGTACTTGAAACATGAATCCTTCTCTGTTGTTGGGAGATATGTAAATCTGCTATGTGATTTAAAATTAAGACTTGTTCCGTATAGCCCAATTTTTAAAGTGAGTCGCAGTCCTGTACTAAAGCCGTTAGTAATTGCAAGACGACATTCATAATTGTGAAAATATGAGATTATGGAAGAGAACAACAAATCCAAAGATTCAATCGCTAATTCATTCGCTTTACTATATTCAAGGAGGAGTAATAAATAACCCACGAAATGTGGTACCACTTTCTTTGTGTTTAGACATTGAAATTGTGTCCGAGTGACTGGCAGTATGTAATTTTCCGTCTCAAGATCGCCTGACCTTAGGGGTAGCATTGAATAAGCATGTCAATTTCTTTAAAATTTGTCGTGTATAGTAAATTTCCTTTCCGCGTCCTGTTCCCCGTTTCCTTTTTTATTTGGGTTTATATTTTCAATATTCTCAAGTCTCAACCAAATCGCATAATTAGGCTATATTAGGCCAATAAACCTAAGTCAAAGCTAAATGAAGTCTCCAGTTTTACTACATCCGTGCAAACTTGAAGTTAAGCTCTCTTTTCGCAAACACCGTGCTGTCAATAAAGCAGGTAACATAAAATATTATTCAGGTGTTGGCAATTGAGAGTGGCTCGAAACAAAGGTGAAGTGGTACTCTCAATTTGCAAACACCGAGCTGCACAGCTATTATTATCAGTGGACGATAATTGAGACCCCAGAACCGATCGAATACCAAAAGCCAGGAGCAAGCGACATCTGTCTATTAAGAAACGATAGTTGGATGATTTAGAATTAGATCAATTTTGCAGACATGTATGCCTTATCTCAGTTATCTGAGAGCGAAGTTTTTGCCTTATCCCTCTCATCACTCAGTCAATATTCTGAATTGCCCATTTGTCTCTGAACCTGGCTACACCAATGTCAAATCCGAGATTCAGCAATCAAAACTGACCACATGGCCAACATAGCAATATCGCGCAGACAAATAACCAGCCTGAACAAGCGAGCCACTACTGTAACAGTCTCCTTCAGAAAACGGACGCTTCAGCAAAACGCGACACTCTAATCGAACCTATCATTGGTCGACCTAATCAGACAACTCATGAAACCACCTCAACAAGTTAATCGTAAAAAACAACTGGAACAGATTAGGGATCATTGCATAATTACGTGACGCCGAAAATGACCGTTTTTGACCAACCCACCCGCCCTATAACGCTTCGTAACGCTTCCCTAGACCCACCCACCGTTAGGGTTACGCAGGGCCAGATTAAGACTTCCGGGGGCTCTAAGCCAAGAACCGGAATAAGACATCCGGGGGCCCTAACCCCAAACACGGGCATCTGTAGGGGGGAAGGGAGCATTAAAAATATTAAAAAAATTACTTATTTTGGATGTTAACAATAAATGACTATGATATTTTCCACAGTTTTATTTTTTATTCAAACTAGTCAAGATAACCTGAAAAATGTAAAATATATGAAAACATTGAAACGTTTAAGTTTTTGTGTCTGAAATAAACGTTCAGAAATAGCTGAAAACGGATCCCAGAACGCTAACAACTGGCTCCATATCATGTCAAATGCTTCCAAAAGCATTGGCGGCTATTGGGATCCGCGCCAGACCCTAATTGCGGGAGCGAATACTGATGGTGACGTGAGAGGTTGCTTTCGGCACCCTCGTTAGTCCACATCCCCGTTCCAATAATTCGAAAATGTCTCCCCTAAAAAGAATCTTTGCCCTTCCCTCTAAAAATTCCTGTGGACGCCCATGGTTATGTTCCATTTGACTAAATTTATGTAATTTCAGATTTTCACCCGCTTGCGCCCAGTCACCAGTCACAGCTTCGGGGGACGGGGTGTTTGTAGTGTAGTGGTAACATCAGCAGTAGGAAGCTGGATCGCTTCCCGCACCCTCCCAGAGGTCCACACAGCCCATCATTTGCGAGATTGCGCATTGATAAAAGAGACGTAGGACGTGATGGGCGACATGCATGACTGCCGAATACAGTTAAAATTCTACCTACTGGGACAGTAATAACTTGTGATCATCCGTTCATACTAAATTGTAATCATCCTGCGTAATTGTCAGTTTGGATTAATAAAGGATAGGCCTATATAAAAAAATGTGCCAATATGGTCGACACCGAGTGGGAAATATTAGAGTTTTTCGCCTTGAGCCTTTGACGTCTGCCGTCGATCGATAAAACTTTGTAGCGCTAAATTATTTAAAATTA
Source organism: Aporrectodea caliginosa (assembly GCA_020284085.1). Taxonomy (NCBI): domain Eukaryota; kingdom Metazoa; phylum Annelida; class Clitellata; order Crassiclitellata; family Lumbricidae; genus Aporrectodea; species Aporrectodea caliginosa. Next base: position 501,579 of record JACEVL010000428.1, on the reverse strand, counting down.
TACAAAATTAAGAATTTGCTTCAACAATTTGATTTAATTTTTCTCCGGACTTTGGGGACCCAAAGCCATGGCTTATCTGGCTTATGCCTTAATCCAGCACTGCTTAATCGACTGCAACCATTGAAGCTCAACAGTTTTGCTTGATTTTAAGAAACTTAAAAGCCATTTTGCGTTTGAACACATCATGCGTTTCTTCGTACAATAAAAACTTCGACAGAGTGGAATTAATGCAGTTGCCCTTGGATTCTTTCTTTCTTTTCTTTAAGTTCTCTGCCCTTCGGCAGGTTTCAACTTCCAATGACGCCACTCTTCTCTGTGCTGTGCCTTTTCCTTTAATTTGCTGTATCCGTCGGCCATCCACCCCAGCATCATCTGCCTCGGTCTTCCCCTCCCTCTTTTCCCTTCCATTCTCCCTTCTATGATTTCTTTAAGAAGGGAGTCTCCTTGTAGTACGTGCCCTACCCAGTTCTTCTGTCTTTCCCTTATTGTTGCTATTAGCGATCGTTTTTCATCAACCATTTGTAGCACTTCGTCATTCGTTATATGCTCAGTCCAGCTCACCTTCTCCATCCTTCTCCAGATCCACATCTCAAAAGCTTCTAATTTTTTAAACTCTTCTTTCCTGATGGTCCAGGTCTCTGACCCATATAGTGCCACACTCCATACCAGTGTTTTGACCAGTCTTTTCTTTAGGCTTTTATTTAGCCCTCTTCTCAACAATTCTCCTCTTTTCATGAAAGCATCTTTTCCCAGTGCTATTCTTCGTTTCACGTCGCTTTGACACCTTGCATCTGTTGTTATCATGCTTCCCAAGTAACAAAAGCTCTTAACCTGTTCCACCTCCTCATCGTTGATTCTTATTTTCTCTGTTACCTCCCCCTCCTCTCGGCTTATCCTCATACTCTTGGTCTTTGCAATGTTGATTTTCATGTTGTATGTCTTTGAGGTCATATTTAATTTGTCCATCATCTTCTGTAGCCCTGCCTGTGTCGTCGCCAGCATTGCTTGATCGTCAGCAAATCTTAAGGCTTTTATAAGTCTTCCTCCTACCTTTACTCCTTCCTCTAACTCCTCCATTGCCTCCTGTATTAGCTCCTCTATATATATGTTAAAGAGGAGTGGTGACAGAGGGCATCCTTGTCTCACTCCCCTTCCAATTTGGATTACAAAAGCCTTTACAGACTAAAAACAATAATGCGTACTAATGACGCACAAGTGGCTGGTTCTTTGAAACTGTTTGAAAATTAATGTCTTCGTTTATGTCACAAGTTGCCGATACACCCTAAATCCATTGAGTTTTTTGCGCAGCCAATCACAAAACGTTACTACTTCTTATAATAGGAACCTGCAAGCTTCGATGTAATCATGTTTGTTGCTAGAGCAGCAGAGGACGCTTTACAATGCAGAAAATGTCAACGTTTCTGCAAGTCAAAGGAACACCAGTATAATTGATAATAGAGTACAAAATCGGTGGACAGTTTCTAGTAATCTGTTATTGGCCTAATATTATATATATTACTCATAGATCGACCGCTCAGATTTGTTATAATAATATTATATTAGTCATAGATCTACCGCTCTGACTGTGTAAATTTGCGACTGGTAGATATTAGGTAGTCCCCTGCTATCTAAAGTGCATTCGTCATCTAAACTACGTGTCAATGCAAAGTAGTAGCTCTCATGGAGAGTTAATGTTATGCAAATAGCTGTGTAAATTAGATTCGTCGCACATCCTGTAATATAGGCCTAGATTACGGTTGCAAACCTTTCGGGAGAATTGTCAACCAGAAAGTTCAGCTTGAGTCAAATTAGTTACAAGATATTTACTTCCGCGTCATCATAGAGCCAATCCGGCAATATAGTAATTTGATTGCACTTCTATATTATATAATAAAAATTATATATAATTTCTTCGTTTAATAGCAAAACCAGAAAACACATCGCAACTGGGTACAGTAAAAGGGGTCAACAACTGAACTGGGATTATCTGATAGCGGGACAAATCGTCCTTTCTAAGTTCCTTACCATTTAATTTATTTTCTATTTTATTTCTAGTTTATTATAATTACGGACTTGAAGGGGGTGGTATCCACCCCTAGGTGTTTTTCATCTCAAACTTTTTCCGTATGGAATCAAAATTTGACCTTTTAGCCGGGCGGTTACGGCATCACCTGTTGGAAGCTCGTTAGCCAGCGGGACCAACAGCCGGGCGGAAAGGCAGTTCACAAGCATCAGCATCCCCTCTAATTACTCTGGCGCGCCAAGCTGGTTATGCGTGAACACAGAATTCGGCAGGACGTTCCAGTTGACTGACACAGACAGATACTGGACTGGATATGCGGTGTCAACTCCCCTCGTATGATCACTTATCTGTACAGACTGGTATGCTCAGCTGCGGCCGCAGACAGATCTTGACCTCCCGTTGACTTAAAGATAAGTAAGTAGGTTAATAATTCAATGGCCTACTTTAAGTTAAGCAAAGCTTTAGCTCATAAGTATTTCCTACCAAAACTTGTGCGCGGAATTTTGAAACTGATGAGCTGAGCGGCCGCGCAGCCGCGCAGCTTAGAGGGAACATTGCTTTTAGGTAGCTGTAGGGGGGTTCATTTACACACATTTTGAGGTAAAATGTGAGATGATATCTCACACCGTTCAAAAGTTATACCCAATATACCCGAGGTACCAGGGATTGATTGATTGATTGATTGATTGATTGATTGATTGATTGATTGATTGATTGATTGATTGATTGGTTGGTTGATTGATTGATTGATTGATTGATTGATTGATTGATTGATTGATTGATTGATTGATTGATTGATTGATTGATTGATTGATTGATTGATTGATTGATTGATTGATTGATTGATTGATTGATTGATTGATTGATTGATTGATTGATTGATTGATTGATTGATTGATTGATTGATTGATTGATTGATTGATTGATTGATTGATTGATTGATTGGTTGATTGATTGATTGATTGATTGATTGATTGATTGATTGATAAGATCACAGAGGTAATGTGAAGCTTGACCCAAAAACGTAAGAAAGCGAAGTTTAAACTGAATCCGAGCAGTTAAGGGAAGCCAATGGTAGACAATTCCAATACGAGGAGCGTTGCAGCTGATGCTTACATGGTTCCTGTAACAGTTGTCTTGATTCGAACAGACATACATACATACATACATACATACATACATACATACATACATACATACATACATAGGCCTACATACATAGGCCTACATACATACATACATACATACATACATACATACATACATACATACAGACATACATACATACATACAGACATACACACTTTGATAATCCATTCATTCAGGTGATAGGCTGGTGACAGGTGATTCAGATGACAGGTTGCGGCCGGTGTCACAAAATAAAGTATCCTCGTACATGAGTATCCCCCTTAGCGAAATGGAGTATTCGGTTTAGTTTGTATTTTTGACGGTTTCTAAATGTATTCAGTCGTAGGGCCTACTGTTTGGATTTATTGTACACATAAAATATTTTAAGTTGCGTATCTTTTGTTTTTACGTCGACCTGAAATTAATTTACTTCGTTTTTGGTGATTTTGACTGGATTTTCGTCGAGGCTATCATGATACGTATGACGATGGGGATAGAATGGTTTATCCCCCGGACACTCATAACCGGTTTATTCCATCCGGGGGGGTAAATTCATACATCCCCCCGGATAGTCTTCGGACGGATACTCTATTTCGTGATACCGGCAGATAGCAATTGAAAAGCTCCATAAATAAAATACTAGGCCGCTGAGGCCTCTTATGTTAGTCAAGGGTGCATGGAAGATTTTCATTATGCGTGTACAAATGTCACCTACAATATAATCTGTTATCCATGATGTAGAAAACGTCGACAATAATCTAGAACAAGGAAGTTGTGTAACTTCGGAAATTCCGCTATTGTCCAGTGAGCTACAGTTGTTTAACAGTTTAAGAGCATCTAGTCGAGCTGTCTAGCAACTCGGCTGCAATCGTATGAAAGGTTTAAGAAGAATAAAAGCTGTTGGCTGATTGATGCATCCAAACGCTAGGCTATAGCAAACCGGAGCAGTGCTCGTCTACACAACAGAAATCAGAATGAAACATCTTAGTATCTGGATTCTCGGACTCTTCATTGTTGGCTAGCGTCAGATTCTGTGTAAATATTCGTTGCCAGTAGTCCTAATATAGGAAACTGAATCCTGTTGAGGAAGATATAGATTAAGTTGACAGCAATAGGGCCTAACGATAACGGACCGACTACACGCTACTTCGTTAAACACAAGCCATCTTAAATTTGGATTTTAAAGATAAAGTGTGAGTAAACGACTGGAGTTGCCAAGTACCAAAGAGTTAAAACTACACTTTGTTTTGTATATTCCGAATGATACCGACAAGTTTGACTTTTACTTGAGGCTCGTCAATTCCACTGGTTACCAGTAGCCAATAATTGTCTGTAGTCAGTGCAACGGAAGAGTTTGGATTAAGAACTGAACACTGATTGCAGCATTAGCTGAGCAATCAAACAAAACCAGACAAAAGATAGTCTAAAACATTTTGTGATAAAGTCTCCAACAGCCCCTTAAAACTTCTCCCTATAGCTGCTATTATCCGCGTTATCCCGGTGTCCACACCCTGGATTAATCATTCAACTGCATTAGACCTAATTGTAACTTATGGGGCTTCGTCAAGTGGGTGCCGAGGAGAGGTCAAACCGAAGCTCATGGTGATATTCTATAAGGCCCAGGAGTTGATTTTAACATATATAGGTCGAATTCCCAAACCCCGTCAGATCCAAACGTAAACAGTTTCATGTTTGACTTTTAAGCAGTTCATGCCTCACTCGTTTATTCGGTTTTGTTACGAATCAAATCTGTGACGAAAGGAGAAGCCACACGTCAGCCAGCACACACACATTGGGTCAATGTTGGCCCGACGTCAGAGTCACCATCGGCGAATGGTTGTATACCCGACATCGGCAAAAGGTTTTTATGAAATCCGGTCCAATGTTAGTCCAATAACGTTGGCCCAATGTTATTGGGCGAACATTGATCCAATGTCGTATATAAGTCGGTAAAGGGTCGGATTGACGTGGGCCGTCGGTTGGATATAGGTGTGTGTAGCTACGTTGGGCCAATGTTATTGGGGGAACATTGGACCGGATTTCATAAAAACCTTTTGCCAATGTCGGCCATACAACCATTCGCCAACGGTGATCCTGACATCGGACCAACATTGATCCAATGTCGTATATAAGTCGGTAAAGGGTCGGATTGACGTGGGCCGTCGGTTGGATATAGGTGTGTGTAGCTACGTTGGGCCAATGTTATTGGGGGAACATTGGACCGGATTTCATAAAAACCTTTTGCCAATGTCGGCCATACAACCATTCGCCAACGGTGATCCTGACATCGGACCAACATTGATCCAATGTCGTATATAAGTCGGTAAAGGGTCGGATTGACGTGGGCCGTCGGTTGGATATAGGTGTGTGTAGCTACGTTGGGCCAATGTTATTGGGGGAACATTGGACCGGATTTCATAAAAACCTTTTGCCAATGTCGGCCATACAACCATTCGCCAACGGTGATCCTGACATCGGACCAACATTGATCCAATGTCGTATATAAGTCGGTAAAGGGTCGGATTGACGTGGGCCGTCGGTTGGATATAGGTGTGTGTAGCTACGTTGGGCCAATGTTATTGGGGGAACATTGGACCGGATTTCATAAAAACCTTTTGCCAATGTCGGCCATACAACCATTCGCCAACGGTGATCCTGACATCGGACCAACATTGATCCAATGTCGTATATAAGTCGGTAAAGGGTCGGATTGACGTGGGCCGTCGGTTGGATATAGGTGTGTGTAGCTACGTTGGGCCAATGTTATTGGGGGAACATTGGACCGGATTTCATAAAAACCTTTTGCCAATGTCGGCCATACAACCATTCGCCAACGGTGATCCTGGCATCGGACCAACATTTATCCAATGTCGTATATAAGTCGGTAAAGGATCGGGTCGACGTTGGCGATCGGTTATAAATTGGAGGGGAAAGCTACGTTGGCCCAACGTTAATGGGCGAACATTGGACCGAATTAAAGAAACCTTTTGCGTTATCCTTTACCGACTTCTATACGACATTGGGTCAATGTTGGCCATACGACGTGTTTACCATCGGCGAATGGTTGTACATCCGACTTTGGTCCAATGTGTTTTGTACCCAGTATTTTAGTTGTCAATCTAGTGCTGGGGTAGAAAATGTTACAAATTATCACAGTACACAAACGCATGTCAAAACATAATGTTGGCAATAATTAAGAACTATGCATTCTTTAAAGAAGTCAATGCAATCCTTGAATTTTAATATTTAATGACTTCAGCCAATCAATAATTATAATTATTATAGCAAATCGTTGGTAGTAAGCAATCACATCGACAGCTTCACATCTGTAGGTCACTTTCTTTGTAGAACTCATTCATAAACAGATATTCTTTAATTAGCCTACAGCTGTCCGTACGCTACAAACTAGATTACACTTGGGTTAGTATTCAGATAAAATTTATCAAAGTACAGGTTTACGAAACACATTGTAAGTTATACTGTAAAAAGTGCAGATATCGTCTAACAACTTCATTTATATAAAGTTTCTCAAAGTTGCTCTTAGCCAGTAGGTCTAGGATACACATTGTAAGGTAATACTATACAAAGAAAATGAAGTCAGTCAGGACACTTAATATAGCACATTTTAAGTGCTTCACAAAAGCGTTGTAAGCTTCAGACAGTTATTATTCACTAGCAACACTTGTCCACAAAAATCAAAGCTGCTAAAATCCCTTGGTTTGTAGTGCATACCGGTACATAGTCAAAAGGCTTCTCAAGATTTTTAAATTTTGAAAACACATACAAACGCTTAGTCAGAGTCATAACACCGTCAAAATAAATTAAAATAGTCACTATTTCTGACTTAACCATAAAAAGTATTCAATTTATCATCATGTAACACTTTTCAAAATATAAACATGACTTTCACCAAAGCACAAACCTATTTCTTAAATTGCTTTGATCAAAAAGAAATGTGTAGGCTACTGCTGGTTTTCAAGTACTTGGAGTGCTAGTTCTTATGCTCCAATGTCCATTGAAATTAATGGTTAAATGCACGTGCCATTACATCTAACAAGAGGAAGGGCTAGTGTCTCATCTGTCTGAGTGGGTATGGTGTAGGAATATTATGGCAAGTTGGACCATAATACAAGAATTTATGCTCCATGCTGCTCAACACTTGAATGACGAGAGTGTACCAAGTGATCCTAAACCGATGCAGCTCGTCGTTAAAGTGTTAATGCCAGTTCACCTACCAGTGATATATTCAAATGGCTAGGATGCTAAATGTAGTTAAGAGCTGTTACCAAGTATAATACTGTTAAACAGCAGAGATGGGCATGATTAGTTAAATTGCTAATCAATTAAAATAATTATTAGAATTAGCTGAAATTTGCTAATCGATTATAATTAGAATTAGCAAAATCTTGTACCTAATCAATTAGCAATTAGATTTCGATAATTTAAACATATATTTGATTCATGAATTTGTTAAATTTTAATAAAAGCACAGCAAGTTACTGCAGTCTCCTTAGCCTGCATGGGTTTCCTTGTTTGCACACAACATCGTGAAGTTGCAATTCTCATTAGTTTTATGAAACCTTCATTTTCCACTTCAGAAAATGGTCGCATTGCCTGCATCAAGTAGTTTGACACAGCAGTTGTTAACTCATTCTTAAAATAATTTTAAAAATTCTAATCAATTAGAATTAAGAACAAATTGCTAATCAATTACAACTAGCTGTTTTATCAAATCAATTAGCTAATCAATCAGATTATAATCGATTAGTTATCCATTCCTGTTAACCAGTTAGAGTTTACATGAAACAAGTGTTTGGTTAATTGCACATTATTTTAACAAAAACTCCAGATTTTCTAATAGAAATTTGTTATCATCAAGTATACTGTTAAATAGTTATAATTTATGCGAAACAATTAAGTTTTTGATTCAATGTCCAGTGCTTAGCCAACATTTCAATTCACAAGAAGTAAAAAACAATAAGCTAGTAACTAAAGCAATCACATCAATGCTAATACAGATAATCATTCATTTAAATGGCTGAACAGCTTGAAACCTATGTTAATCAGCAATTTGAAACATCTAAAAATCATGTCACTGACTGTTGCAGTAGTACCGATTCTTGAACAATATAGTTTTTGTGAATATGTGATTAAAAGGATAATGCTGCAGAGTTTGATTTGTGAAATCAACAGCAAACCCCTACAGATGTTATGACTTTCTCGACGTTCTCCATTATACAGAGCCTGTTTCATTCTAAACAGCCTTTCTTCGCGGCTTTTATGTTCCAACGTCAAAGGGTTGGGGCCAGCATGGCACATGAGTGCTCTTTGTAGTTAAAAGAAGGCTCGACTGGAAACATGGTAGAACATAAGTCACAGGAACTGAAGCCACCGCCGTTGTGCTGGTCTCCGATGGGCACCGAGTGCTTTGTTAGCCTGTGGAGAAGAAAACATCAGTTGTAGGCCCTATTCATTTTGGGGTCCATAGAGTAGTGGTAACATAACTGGTGTGAAGAGCAGTAAGAAGCGGAATCGCTTCCCGCAAACCTCCCAAAGGTCCACTCAGCCTATCATTTGCGAGATGGCGCAATGGTAAAATGGTACGTAGGACGTGATGGGCGCCTTGCATGGCTGCCGTATACAGTTAAATTCGACTCCTGTAATAACTTGTGATCATCCGTTCATACTGAATTGTAATCGTACTGCGTTGTGTCATTTTGAAATTAAACTAAGATTATTATTATTATTATTACAAGCATACCATGACATGGGGCTGATTGTCAAATCCAACACCCGGACTTCTAATGTACCATAAATAATGCACAGTATATTTGTCTAGCCATGTAGCATATACCAGTTTACAATGCTCCTATAAGAAGATTGACAATGTCAGAGTAACTTTAGAAGCATTATGTTAACAAAATTTGAACATGGGTTGATAAATAGAATGCAAAAGCATAAGAAAAATGCTGCAATTGCTCTAATATGTTAGGATTGTTACTGTAAAACTTTTTATAAATTGCCTTTACACCAGGGTAAAATGTAATGTATTTCTTTTGATCATGATCACTGCTCTGACATTCAGTCACCAACACAATTGCACATGCTTCTAAGCTTTGTCAGCCATTTTCTTGAAATATAATTGTAGCATTGATGCTGGCAGTGGCACCACATGAGACCTAGTGCTCATAAAAGACTGGCATTTACATGGCTGGCATAACTTGGGATCTGGTGCTTAAAAAAGTTTTAGCATAAGCAGACTGCTGCCAGTAACTCTTATGAGATTTTAATTTGTCAGAAACATAATATACCATAATGATATTAAGTACAACAGCTATACTATTAGTTCTGACAGTGTAACATGGAATCTGAAGTACAATAACTATATTGTTTACAGCAAACAGTGTCACTGTCTCATCCTAAAGTAATAATAATAATAATGACATTCTTTATTTCAAAGCGACAAATGCAGTATGATTACAATTCAATATGAACGGATGATCACAAGTTATTACAGGAGTCGAATTTAACTCTATACAGCAGCCATGCAAGGCGCCCATCATGTCCTACTACTTGTTTTACCAACGCCATCTAGCGATTGATAGGCTGAGTGGGGAACAGACATTATCCCCCTGGACATAATCCCCCCGGACAAAATCCCCCCAAGCTAGGACATAATCCCCCCATGGTAAGCTACGATATTATCGTATAATATTTTAGAAGTTTATTATACTAGTCTGTCCCAAAATTGTTACCAGCAGCAGGAAAAATGATGAAAATAATTGTTGGCCTAAATGGAATTTTTATTGTTTGATGAAACTATTTATAATTAATATAAAATTGTTTCAGTAAATAGAACTGAACGACATTAACACGTCTTAACTTTAAACCTAAATGACACTAACAAGTCTTAACTTTATAGGCCCTAACTGAATAACCGATTGACATTAACAAGTCTTAATTATCGAACCAAATGACACTAACAAGTCTTAAGTTTGCCATGTCACCTTAGTGACATGGCAAACAAAAACAGCGGAATCAAGGTTTATCAATGACATGCAGAAATTGGCTAATTGCACAGAGGGGGGATTTTGTCCGGGGGATTATGTCCTACGCAAAATCAGGGGGGATTTTGTCCGGGGGCTTTTGTCCGGGGGGATAATGTCCTACACTCGCTGAGTGGACCTTTCTCGTCAGGTAGCGGGAATCAATCCCGCATCCTACTGCTCTTCACGCCAGTGATGTTACCATTACTATATGGACCCCCAATCACAAAAGTATCACACATTTTGTACCTGTTCAGTTAGAGGCTATACACAAGCCTAAACACACAGTTGCTTAATTCCAATTGTTGATACTTTTCCATTATAGTGTGGCACTATGAAAAGGTAAGAAATGCAGTAAAGTTCAAATTCAGAACAGTGCGTTTGGACTGAGGAGACCGTGATGCCTTATTGTTTGCAAAGTTTCCACCAAACTCTGCACAACTGCTTGCTTGCAATCTCTCAATGCCATAACTCTATCTTGTAAAAGAATGCTAATTTCACACTATAATGAGCAAGTTTACTGTAGAACAGCTCAACAAGAGAAATCTTAACTTAGCACTACAGAATAGTTAACCTATCATAATATAGTCTATTCTGTGGCAACTTTATAACACATCCCAGGTCTAATAAAATCACAAGGCAGTGATTTCTGTTAACTAATATACATGTAGAGATAATTGGGAATGGGGTTTAACAGTAACTACGTTGGCTGCACTTTATTTGCTCAACGTTCACATGAAGTTTGCTGTGAGTGCCGTAGATACTCAACCATTGTGTTATTACAGAACACAGATTTACACGAACCAGTGTGTTTAGCTAGTTACTTGTTAAAAGTTATTGTTCTGCCACAACTGTATGAAACTGCTCGATTTATGCAGTAATTTAATAAAACAAGAATTAACCATTTCAATGCATAAAGTCAACCAAAAAATGATCTAATACTTTAATTATCTTAAATACTTATTTCAAAATCAGCTAAATTATCAAAATGCCACATAAAAACAGTCTAATACGTCTTCAGTAGAGATCTACGGGCAACAAGAAAGGAATAAATTGCTTGACAACAACGGTGTATGCTCGGTAAACCTGCATTTTAGCGTATCTTATTATTGCATTGAATATATCCTGCGCATTTTATAATTTCTCATATCTCGCTTCGTAAACGGAAGCTGGATTGCTGAAAATAATTCTTTGCATAAACAGAAGTCAAATTGCTGAGAATAATTGTTTGCTTTAAAATAGAATTTGGCTTGATGAAAAGAATTCTTTGTGCAAATAGAAGTTGGAATGATGAAAAGAATTTTTGCGTTAAAATGGAAGTTGGATCAATGATGAAAAGAATATCTGCGTTGAAATGGACGTTGGATTGATGAAAATAGTTGCCTCTGAAACTAAAAATCGGATTGATGAAAATAAAACTTGCGTAAATAGAAGCTGTATTGATAACAGTTATTAAAAAAGTTAAAATAATTAAATACATTATAACTTTTCACTGTACGAAAGAATAAAATATGCTAAGATGCAGGAATATCGTATGCTCAAACGTAACTTTTTTGGGTAAACGTGTAGACTAGCGTCGTAAATTATTCGGACATTGTAGCATTAGTATTTTTCATCAATCCAACTTCTACTTTGGCAATAATCCTTTTCATCAATCCAGCTTCTATTTAGGCAAGAACTCGTTTCATCAATCCAGCATCTACTAAAGCAGTAATTTATTTTTTCATCAATACAACTTCTATTTAATTAAGAATTATTATTCATAAAGCCAGCTTCTATTTAACAAAGATTGTTTTCATCAATCCCACTTCTATTTAGCAAGAATTCTTTTCGTAAATCGAACTTGTATTCGACCAACGCTGAAACCCATGCAAACTATTAACGGGGACTCGGTTAATTTTGCACTTTAATCTCTTTTGTGGAATTTCGTTTCGGGAATTAGCACTAATTTTCGGTATACAGTTGGTCTAAAACTGCTTTCGGGAATTCGGTTTATTTGGCATAAATCTTAATCGCTTTCAGGGAATCGGGATTCGGTCGTGAAGTCTGTAGAGTAGACCACGCTATGTCAGAGATATGCCAGATTTAGGTAAATTCATCGTTTCGCCGTGAATTCTGTTTCTCTAGCACCAGAATATTTTGAAGGCGAAGAAAGAAGTAAGTGTAAAAATAAGTATTTCTCAGGCAAAAAACAACCAAGACGATAAATGACTTAGCATTTACCAAACCTACAACGCAAAGAAAGAATATCAAACATTGGCGCCCAAGGCTTAATTTTCATAGATGAGAAGTGGAAAGTCGCACAGATAATTTTATTCCCGGTTGCTTTCGTACCCACAGATGTCGCCCGGCCAATTTTTCACACCTCATATTAAAATATGATATTTTACTCTTCAGGTACAGGCAACGTTTCACTCTGAAAACATAATCATTTATCGATTTCGCTTTAAGAATATAATATCATAAACTGCAATATTGATGCATATGTTTATTATATTAACTAAACCTACGCAATAATTTCCTAGCCGCCAGAGGGCCACGCTCAAACTATTCACAACGTGTTCAACGAGTTTAATTTATATTATTCATTATATTATTATATTAATGGGTATACCTTTATTGTTCCTTGATGTGATAAATCATTTTATTAATGCAGCAGAAAAGAAATTATACAAAAGGGAACGAACAACGTAGGCCTACATAATTATACTTTGAAAGTTATACGTGCCAAACTACATAGGACTAGCAAATAAATAATGTTCCTGACTGCTAGCCTAATTGTACCGTTGTAGCCTACGTGGAATAGAGTGGGCTGTCATAATGGGTATACCTAAGATGATAATAACAAAAAGCATTTAGTGCTACGTTGGCTATATATTCATCTTAGGGTATACCTTTAAGTACAGAATGATCGCAGTAAGTACTGAATTGACAGAGAGCTAGCCTAATTGTCAACGTGCGTGTGCAAAATTTGTAGTCCCAGGAAAAGTTACTTAGATAAACACTGAATTGTGCTAGCATACACGTGCTATGATCTCACACGATCAATTCATTTAAAAATGAAGTGCAATCATCGACGTATATTAGAAGGGATGGAATACAGATTGTACGTACGTTCTGCATAACGCTGATCTCATAAGGTCGACATAGGCCTATAGGCTACAGCAGCCTATTATAGTTGTTGTCACTATTTTGACCTGAAATATCCGAATATTTGTTAAATATAAATGTCAATAAATGCACAACTCGATCTTTTCTCCGTTGCACGCTTAAATAAAGAAAAACAGATTTAAATGAATATACCAAGCTCTGCCTAGCAAAAGCACTCGTTGAATACACGTCGGAAACCCTACATTACGCCAATGTAATTGCATTCGTCACATATAGGGGCAACATAGCCTACATAAGGTCAACATTCGCGGTTTTGTGACATTGGATCAACGTTGGCTAAGTGTTGGTATTATGCTGGAGGTGTGACGTTGGAAGGCCTACCGGTACCGACGTAGTAACATACATCAGAAACATCGGAAATTCTATAATATCTAAATGTCAACATAATGCAGACTTCTCAGTCCCTGGCAGACACGCCTAGATATGCATAAAATGTTGGTCCAGCATTGGTTCAAGACCGGCGCATGTAACATTAGTAGTAGCAAAACTAAGCGGCTGGGCCAAGAACCTAACATAGGTCCAAATCAGCACACATCGAAAAGAACGATAAGGAAATCCCCGCCATCTTGCCAATGACGTCATCTCGAAACTATTGGAAATCCCCGCCATCTTGCCAATGACGTCATCTCGAAACTATTGGAAATCCCCGCAGTATCGATAAGATCGCGCAACCCACAGCCGAGTCAACGCGTAATTACAGGGACTAATTTCTGTAGTGTCGTGCGTTGTCGGCCTGTGTAGGCACTAAGGTAAAGTCATCAATGCCTCATTATCGATCCAAGAATTGAACGAGTCTGGGTATCCGAGCCACTTTACGAGAGATTTCTTCCCGCGTGTTCTAATAACTTTTTCGATCCTGAATATTTCTTGAGTAGTCTTTTGTAGCTCTTCTTCGTAGAATGAACCCTGTATTTCCTCATCATTACAATCAGTAATTTTATAAGTTGGTGGATCTGTGTATTGTACTTGCGATACTGTAAATACTTCTTCAGTCCATCTCGGCGTGTAACCCTTTTCAAAGGTCTTCTTTTTCTTAGTGATTCTAACGCTGTCGCCTACTGAAAACTTTGGTTTGACGCGCGTAGGGTGTAGGCCGCCGTATAAATTCAACCACACGATTCTTTCATTTGCCTTCATACTCGCCTTAGCAGGCGTCATTTTGATAGAACTGTGTCTAACGTTGTTGTAAATGCTAACCATTTCTTCCAACACGTCTACATATCTTCTCGTAGAATTAGCTGAAAAATATTTGTACATCTTTTCTTTCATCGTCCTGTTCCATCTCTCAACGACGCACGATTTCTCTTCATTTTCAGTCGAATACAGCTCGACTCCCAAAGACTTCACACGTTTATTATAGAATTCAGTCCCTTTGTCAACCCAGAGTTTCTGGGGTTTTCGTCCGCTGCTCGTAAATATCTTCGCGAAGGCATTGTAAACGGAGTCACCGCTCTTATCATTCAATGGAGCGATCCAACCGTATCTAGAAAATAAATCTATGACGCATAACAGATATTTCACATCATCGTTCTGTTTGGCAAATGCCTGCATATCAACCAGGTCAGCCGCCCATATATCATCAATACCCCCGACGTAAACCTTCCTTTTCTGAAAACGATGTACCGCGGGTTTGTGCAATTCATTCGCTAGTTCATCAGTCCACTTCAACTTCTTTTCCTCTTGTAGTTTTTTGAAGAGTCCAAACCTAGACCGAGACTCGCTTTGGCGGACAATACAGGCTTCACTACCGCTCTTTCGATGCGCTCTCTGATAGTAGGATTAGGAATATTATTCAGCACACACACATTGGGTCAATGTTGGCCCGACGTCAGAGTCACCATCGGCGAATGGTTGTATACCCGACATCGGCAAAAGGTTTTTATGAAATCCGGTCCAATGTTAGTCCAATAACGTTGGCCCAATGTTATTGGGCGAACATTGATCCAATGTCGTATATAAGTCGGTAAAGGGTCGGATTGACGTGGGCCGTCGGTTGGATATAGGTGTGTGTAGCTACGTTGGGCCAATGTTATTGGGGGAACATTGGACCGGATTTCATAAAAACCTTTTGCCAATGTCGGCCATACAACCATTCGCCAACGGTGATCCTGACATCGGACCAACATTTATCCAATGTCGTATATAAGTCGGTAAAGGGTCGGATTGACGTGGGCCGTCGGTTGGATATAGGTGTGTGTAGCTACGTTGGGCCAATGTTATTGGGGGAACATTGGACCGGATTTCATAAAAACCTTTTGCCAATGTCGGCCATACAACCATTCGCCAACGGTGATCCTGACATCGGACCAACATTTATCCAATGTCGTATATAAGTCGGGAAAGGGTCGGATTGACGTGGGCCGTCGGTTGGATATAGGTGTGTGTAGCTACGTTGGGCCAATGTTATTGGGGGAACATTGGACCGGATTTCATAAAAACCTTTTGCCAATGTCGGCCATACAACCATTCGCCAACGGTGATCCTGACATCGGACCAACATTTATCCAATGTCGTATAAAAGTCGGGAAAGGGTCGGATTGACGTGGGCCGTCGGTTGGATATAGGTGTGTGTAGCTACGTTGGGCCAATGTTATTGGGGGAACATTGGACCGGATTTCATAAAAACCTTTTGCCAATGTCGGCCATACAACCATTCGCCAACGGTGATCCTGGCATCGGACCAACATTTATCCAATGTCGTATATAAGTCGGTAAAGGGTCGGATTGACGTGGGCCGTCGGTTGGATATAGGTGTGTGTAGCTACGTTGGGCCAATGTTATTGGGGAACATTGGACCGGATTTCATAAAAACCTTTTGCCAATGTCGGCCATACAACCATTCGCCAACGGTGATCCTGGCATCGGACCAACATTTATCCAATGTCGTATATAAGTCGGTAAGGGTTCGGGTCGACGTTGGCGATCGGTTATAAATTGGAGGGGAAAGCTACGTTGGCCCAACGTTAATGGGCGAACATTGGACCGAATTAAAGAAACCTTTTGTGTTATCCTTTACCGACTTCTATACGACATTGGGTCAATGTTGGCCATACGACGTGTTTACCATTGGCGAATGGTTGTACATCCGACTTTGGTCCAATGTGTTTTGTACCCAGTATTTTAGTTGTCAATCTAGTGCTGGGGTAGAAAATGTTACAAATTATCACAGTACACAAACGCATGTCAAAACATAATGTTGTACATCAACTTTGGTCCAATGTTTTTACTACCCAGTTTTCAATTTGTCAATCTATTGCTGGGGTAGAAAATATTACACTAATTAACTCACAATTACACAAACGCATCAAAACATAATGTGGCAATAATTAAGAACTATGCATTCTTTAAAGAAGTCAATGCAATCTTTGAATTTTAATATTTAATGACTTCAGCCAATCAATAATTATAATTATTATAGCAAATCGTTGGTAGTAAACAATCAGATCGACAGCTTCACATCTGTAGGTCACTTTCTTTGTAGAACTCATTCATAAACAGATATTCTTTAATTAGCCTACAGCTGTCCGTACGCTACAAACTAGATTACACTTGGGTTAGTATTCAGATAAAATTTATCAAAGTACAGGTTTACGAAACACATTGTAAGTTATACTGTAAAAAGTGCAGATATCGTCTAACAACTTCATTTATATAAAGTTTCTCAAAGTTGCTCTTAGCCAGTAGGTCTAGGATACACATTGTAAGGTAATACTATACAAAGAAAATGAAGTCAGTCAGGACACTTAATATAGCACATTTTAAGTGGGCCCTTCACAAAAGCGTTGTAAGCTTCAGACAGTTTTTTTTTCCCTGCCATTATTGCATTCACTTTTAAGTGCTTCAACACTCCACAAAAATCAAAGCTGCTAAAATCCCTTGGTTTGTAGTGCATACCGGTACATAGTCAAAAGGCTTCTCAAGATTTTTAAATTTTGAAAACACATACAAACGCTTAGTCAGAGTCATAACACCCAGTCAAAATAAATTAAAATAGTCACTATTTCTGACTTAACCATAAAAAGTATTCAATTTATCATCATGTAACACTTTTCAAAATATAAACATGACTTTCACCAAAGCACAAACCCATTTCTTAAATTGCTTTGATCAAAAAGAAATGTGTAGGCTACTGCTGGTTTTCAAGTACTTGGAGTGCTAGTTCTTATGCTCCAATGTCCATTGAAATTAATGGTTAAATGCACGTGCCATTACATCTAACAAGAGGAAGGGCTAGTGTCTCATCTGTCTGAGTGGGTATGGTGTAGGAATATTATGGCAAGTTGGACCATAATACAAGAATTTATGCTCCATGCTGCTCAACACTTGAATGACGAGAGTGTACCAAGTGATCCTAAACCGATGCAGCTCGTCGTTAAAGTGTTAATGCCAGTTCACCTACCAGTGATATATTCAAATGGCTAGGATGCTAAATGTAGTTAAGAGCTGTTACCAAGTATAATACTGTTAAACAGCAGAGATGGGCATGATTAGTTAAATTGCTAATCAATTAAAATAATTATTAGAATTAGCTGAAATTTGCTAATCGATTATAATTAGAATTAGCAAAATCTTGTACCTAATCAATTAGCAATTAGATTTCGATAATTTAAACATATATTTGATTCATGAATTTGTTAAATTTTAATAAAAGCACAGCAAGTTACTGCAGTCTCCTTAGCCTGCATGGGTTTCCTTGTTTGCACACAACATCGTGAAGTTGCAATTCTCATTAGTTTTATGAAACCTTCATTTTCCACTTCAGAAAATGGTCGCATTGCCTGCATCAAGTAGTTTGACACAGCAGTTGTTAACTCATTCTTAAAATAATTTTAAAAATTCTAATCAATTAGAATTAAGAACAAATTGCTAATCAATTACAACTAGCTGTTTTATCAAATCAATTAGCTAATCAATCAGATTATAATCGATTAGTTATCCATTCCTGTTAACCAGTTAGAGTTTACATGAAACAAGTGTTTGGTTAATTGCACATTATTTTAACAAAAACTCCAGATTTTCTAATAGAAATTTGTTATCATCAAGTATACTGTTAAATAGTTATAATTTATGCGAAACAATTAAGTTTTTGATTCAATGTCCAGTGCTTAGCCAACATTTCAATTCACAAGAAGTAAACAACAATAAGCTAGTAACTAAAGCAATCACATCAATGCTAATACAGATAATCATTCATTTAAATGGCTGAACAGCTTGAAACCTATGTTAATCAGCAATTTGAAACATCTAAAAATCATGTCACTGACTGTTGCAGTAGTACCACTTCAATAACTTTAGTACGATTCTTGAACAATATAGTTTTTGTGAATATGGCAGAGTTTGATTTGTGAAATCAACAGTAAACCCCTACAGATGTTATGACTTTCAGCTGTCATCTGAACAAAATTGCTCTATTATTTGAGTGCTGATAAGAACCAGCTGTCACTCATAGCTATTATTATTATATTCATGAAATTTTTCAGAAATATTGGGGGGATATAAGCAGCTCCGTCCCACCCACCTCAAGGGACCGTCCCCCGCTGTCCCCCCCTAAGTCTCCGCCCCTGGGTGCCACACCATTTAAGATCCCAGTGTGCGTACGTGCTAGCCCGAGATTTAAATCTTTGAAATATCCACCACGGTTGGCCTATGCGAACCAGCAGCCGTACGCATATTATTATATATTATAGGCCTATTATAATAGGCGCAAGGGAGTGCTCTCTAACCAATGTAGCTAAACACTCGAACGAATTCTCGTTAAGACCTCAAAGCGAACGCTTTAACACTGAATACAGTCTAGGCTGAGGCCGACGATTCCGACAGCTTATCGACGACGTCTGAAGGTACTAGGCCTAAGGGTCATGATAGACGTCGATAGGAAAGCACTTTTACAGTTCTCACAGGACAATGTATTTTTATCGTCAATTGGAACACATAAGGCAATCATTTAACCAACTCTCTAGCTGCTACAACGATGGAGGGGCGCGACAGATTAATGGCAATAAAAGGTCACACTTGACCGTGGCACCTACAATACCTATTCAAATTTACCTTTTTTCTATTTCTGTGCATAAAAAGGCGATTTTTCCTATCCTTTAAGCTGCCTATTGGTGATGCCGTTGCTACAAAGTACCAATTGCGCGGAAGTAATCGTATGAACAGGGCAGCGCTGCGACCCTATTATCAGCCAGCATGAAATAAATTCTGAAAACAGCTGTAATTGTTAATTTTTTAAATGCAACGTCTTTATGTTTTAATTATGACGTCTGTGCGTGAACTGTTATTTGACAATGCCTTCCTTATTGCACTGAATTTCTTATTTTTTCCGCACATTATATATATATTTTTTTTCTGTAAGCTACTTTGCGTTTGCTGGTAGTCAAATAAAGAATATTCTTACTTACTTACTTACTTACAATGTGGCACTTCTACCTCGTTTATCTCGCAGTTTTGGAAAATGGAGATACGCTAAGATAATTTCTCAGACGATGAAATGTAAGATCTGGGCGAGAGAGATTCCACGGGGGAAAAAACTTTACATTATTTCTAAACTGACCTGTATGAACCCAGAAAATAAAATTAAATGCTGGCAAGATATTAAGATGTTGTAAACCTAATAGATGCAGATTAGTAAGTGTGGTTCTAATTCAATGAAATTCGTGACATATTCATCATCCATAAACTGTTTTCGTTGCCGGATAAAATTATGATCAATAATAAGTTATATTAATATTTTTAAAGCTGTGTACAACTATTTTCATATCTTTAAAAATAATGTTTGATAAACTCGATCTGAATAAGAGTAAATTGTTGGATTGTTCCAGGCTAAAATTCGACTTTATAAAGATGCGTTTTTCTTAGCAATTATTAGCTCATTATATCATCGGTCTTCAAGGCTAAGTAAAAACCGATCAATTAACACTTTCAATATAATCTAAAATTCTTTTTCCTTAAAAAATGGCAGCTGTCAGCCTGTTTGTTACAGAATGATATTGGTTAAAAGCAACAATATTATAGTGCTAAGATCTACTAGGCAGCAAGTCTTTTAAATTTGTCTCAAAAGCAGCCTTTTGCAGATGTTTAATTCTTTCTTGTGAGGACAGTATTGTTATTTATTATTATTACATTATTACAATTACTATTACTGAAATACTACTACTACTACTGCTGCTACTACTACTACTACTTCTACTACTACTACTACCACCACCACCACCACTAAGAATCAGTATCATTCTCACACGAGGCTAATACAATAATAATTATTATTATTTAATAATAATAATAATTATTATTATTATTAAAATTATTTAAATGTTGGTCTGCTGTTATTACTACTATTTTTTTTAAACCCGAATAATGTTTTCGTAGGTTACAAATGAAGGAATGAATGTTTGACTAAAATGAATGGGTTTTATGGCATCGTAGACTGTCTGGAAACTAATAATTAATTTTCTTTTCCTTACACCATGAGTATGTGACATCACTAGGTGTTCAGAAAGATAAAGCATTTTGCACTGTCACTTGGTAGCACTTCGTAAAGCAGGAAGCAATGAGCAGACTTGTAAGCTTCTAGCTAACATCTTGGAATAAGTCTTATTTTGAAAGGCGATGGTGAAATGACGAGGCCGTGCACTTCTTTAGCACTGACAAAATCCTGGCCCTCTGGTGGCTGGATATCAAAATGCCTCACAAGGTTGGCCAGGAAGAGGAATATCTCTTGGCGTGCCAGCTTCTCTCCAATGCAAGAACGTTTCCCTGCAAAACAAAATGCACCAATAGGAGTTGTTGTAAATCTATGCAATTCAGGTCTTTTTCTAGTTGTCATTTTGCTCAGGCTCCAGTTTCGCAATTAAATATAGGCTAACAGTGCTCTTTTCTGTTTTCTAAATCCTTATCTCAGGCTTCAGTGTTGCGTTCAAATCCATCGGGGCTCTTGACTATTTTCTAAACCCGATTAAAAAGAGGCAGAACTTGTTGATTTTAGCGAAACAAGTTTGTCAAATAATAGTTACAAAGTGTTATTGCCATTTGTCATTATAGATTTTTCTCCACTCTCTGACAATCGAACTCGGACCTACACCGGACATAGACCTCTTGACAACCACAGTGATACGACGCAGCGCTCATAAATAAGCTGGTGCCTTCGCTTAGTTTAAGGGTACCGTTCAGATATATTTGTAATTTACGATTACGACGATTAGGATTACGATTTGACGACCAGAACTTGATGGCTGGACTGATCTAATATTTTGTCGTGCGCAGAATTATGAAATTGCGTTCATTGCGTTCATTACAGCGATGAAAACTATATTGAAATGAGAGATATAAAATAGCAATTATTTTAATGCACGACTCTATTGACAGATCGGAAGTAAAGCAATTCCTAAGCGTTACTTACCGATGTTAAACGAGAAGATGTCATCTCTTCTAATCACGTTGTTATCCTTATCCAAGAATCTCTCTGGTCTGAAATTCTCTGGGTCTCCCCAGGCCTTAGGGTCCATGTGAGCGCTGTACATATTAGTAATGGCCTAAAACAATAGCAAATTTCATGGTACAATAAAGCAATCAATTGAAGTTCATAAATAGCGTTCATATAAGATAATTGAAACCAGAGATCGGACAAGAAATGTTAATGCTAACTGACTGCACACCTAGCGGGTCATAACTCAAGAGTTCAGAAGTCTTTTACTAAGGTTATTACAAAGACGTCTGAATAGAATCGTATCCCTCCAGTTGCTAAAAAATAATATTGATTCCACATCGAACAGAGAACTATTTCACTAGGCCAAAAGTAGGAAACTTCCTATAAGAACTCCACTAGGTTCCCATATTTTGTCTTTCAATGCCATAATTTGGAGCGGAGATGCGATTGATAATATTTTGATTGCCACTAGAGCATTGTTTGGGAAAGCAGTGATAGATTTCATTATTAGGTGCGTCGCGTCTTTCCGTTCTCGACTTAAAATGCTTTTATTTAAGAGCAAACTTCACTTAAGTCAATGTTAAATTGGTAAAATGCACACCTCTTTTCGTGCTTCTCTAGAAACTATACACAGATTGGTCACTTCAACATCTAAGATATTCTTAGAGACAGTGATCCCGTCCTAAATAAAAAAAGGACCGGAACGCCTGCTTCAGGCGCCATGTTGATCTAGAAATTTTAACCGATACGGCGTTCCGGTAGTCAAAAAAGAACCGGAACGCCGTTCCGGTGCGTACCGGTCACAACCGATCGCTGCTTAGAGAACCACAAACACATCCGCGGCAATTATAGGCCTACAACAACCGACTTCCTTTAAATATCGATACAGGAAACCCTTAGGCCTCAGACGAAATGAAGAGCTATAACATGTAGAGACCTGCGAAGCTTCAATATTCGATTCGAAAAGTAATCGGACGACAGTCTGCGACTCGATTCCAAAAATGACGCCTTGTTCTAAACTAATTGTGAATAAGTGATTTAGGCAGTAAAGTGCGTGATTAATTTAATGAAGATGGAACGAGAACAGAACGGCATAACTGGTTTTAATCTAAGAGATTATTTGTGTTATTTTAATTCTGTTAGTGGAAATAATTAGTTTAATTAATTTTAAACTGAAGAAAAGTTGTTAGGCTTACATTGACGTATTGATAACGGTGTTACTGTGACCTATACGTACGCCTGTGCCTGACACGAATATCAAACTGGTACCTATTGACGAGATTCGATTCCAATTCGAACTTTTACACCGATTCCATTCGAGATTCGATTCGTCAGAGAATCTGTGATTCGTAGGTCCCTAATTAAAAGGCTTAGCAATCTCAATTTCTTTAACATTAAAGATTTGCAATATTGCAGCGTTTATCATGTACATACCAAACACCCACGAGGTATGAAGTAGCCACAGATCTCCGTGTCTTTCATCGTTAAACGCCCAATCGGATTATAGACTAGGGTGTGACGTCGCATCACTTCGAACATCACAGCTTCTGTATAAGGCAGATGTTGCTTGTCATCAATCGAAGGAAGTCTGTTTCCATCGCATACTTCGTCAATTTCTCTCTGAAGACGGGCCCGTACCTTGGGATGATTGGCCAATTCCAAAAGCGCCCACGACAAAGTCACCTCGGTGGTATCTGTGCTGGCTAAGCACATATCTCTTAAGATATAAATGAGGTCCGGCTGGCTGTAATTGGGCCCCTCGATTTCAATAAATCGAGTCACAAAAGTTCTTTCTGAAGGATTTCTTTTGTTCTGCTCTATTGCCATCTCAATTTGATCCATCATGCGTTTATGCGAACTTATCTGCTTGGCAATCTTCTTACGAAAACTTGGAAGAAATCAAATTAAGGGAGCGTAATCAATTCTCGAATCCAGATTCTCCAGAAATTCATTCGAATCCATAATCATCTTACTCCTGTTGATACCAGCCTGAGATTCGCTGCCAAAGAGAATATTCATAACCACATTTGAGGTGGCATACATCAGGGCGGACTTTGGGTCAAACGGCAAACCGTTTTGTTTCCGAATTTCTGCGATCAAACCTTCAGTTTCTTGCGAAATTCTCATATCCGTTTCTTGATTGATTCCAAATCCAAATTCCTTCAAGATGGAAAGCGTAAGTTTGTGATAGTTTTTGAAAGTTGTGTTATAATGCGAGAAGATGATACCTAGGTAGAGTTTAAACACAAGCAATAGCATCTTCATTCAGTATTTATATGTTTCCCCAAACGTCTACTCTAGGTTATGCCAACAACAGTATTATTCTATCAGACATACTGACGCGTATTTCTTAATCCTCCTGGTATGTCAAATTCAGTTTCAGGCATTAACGTCTAAGTATTTTTTAATGAAAGTGTGAATGTAGACGAACTGTTTCAGAGTAATGCGAAATCGCATCATGGATACCAGCCAATTCATCGGTGCTATAGCCTATGAAATGAATTCCGCGAGAGCCATGCAGTTCGATCGGTTTCTGTTCCAAATTAGCAACCGCGAAGTCAAGCCTTAGAAACAGCATGGTGTTAATGTGGAAATCGTTGATGATGGTTGTTGATGGAATGGTGCAGGCGCATCAGCAAGATATCTCGAATTAAGGTTTTTGTAAAAAGGCCTTGACATTGAGGTGAATAGAATCTTTTTACTCCTTACTTTGAGCGATGTGTTGAAACTGCTAAGTTTGTATTTGACAAACAACTTTGTACGCCTGAATGACAACTTAATACCTGGTATAAAAGTAATCTATTATAGTCTTGAGGAAGTAGCGCTTATTTTTTTAGTAGGAAGCAAGTTTGTGCTCAAGCTCCTTCCCGTAGTGACAATATTTGTTTTATAATAATAGATGAAGATTACTAAAAGGAAGTAATAATTATGACTAAATACACCGCATATATGCACTAGTGGTAGTTCGCTTAGTCAGATGACGTAAACAGGAAGGTACTTTAATTTTTTTCTGAAACGTTCGATAGAGAAAGTTCCAGAACACAGCGTTCGACGGATCGATCGATCTCCTTGGTCGATCGCCTAGCAAAGGTCTGGTGGATCGGTAAATCGATCGCGCAAATCGAGCGCGATCGATTGGCTCCAAGAGGAAACTGCAGCCATTATTTTATTTACCTAATTTACATTAGGCTATACTTTAATTTTTGCTTACTTGCGACGACGGTTCGGAACAACGACCTCTTATAATTATATGGTTCGGAACGCAGCGTTTCGTCACTTTCGTGACCTAATGACTGTGAGTGATCGCTCCAATTTCGTGCAATATGATTGGTCATAACAACACGGTGGACACCTCCCGCGTAACGTCATTTGTAAGTTCGTAACGTCACTAATTTTGGAAATTATTTAAAGCAACAATGGAGCAGTGTGATTCTCCTTACAGATTTTATTTTAGTTATAGTTACAGTTATAGTTAATGGTTTTTATTTTAGTTATAGTTATAGTTATAGTTAGTATTATTTTTTAGTTATAGTTATAGTTAATGGATTTTATTTTAGTTAATTTTAGTTACTACTTAGTTACAATAATTAAGGCTATAAGCAAAATTTTGCGTATTAACACGGTGTTTCACAATTTGCTGAGAGCTTTTAAAGCCGTTGAAGCATGGGTTCATTCAGCTTCATGAATACACGAGTTTCCAAAGTAACTGACAAAATGCATAATAAAAATATCGCATTTTTTCGTTCTTATTTATGTCGAATCGTCCATCTTGCATTTCCTATTTTTATTTTTTGTATTAACGAAAATAAAGATGAATTTTCGTCATTGTTATTTTCGTAATAGTTATAGTTATAGTTAATGATATTTTTTAGTTATAGTCATAGTTATCGTTAACGAAATCATTTTATTTTCGTTAACGAACATTGTCGTTATCGTTATCGTTAACGAGAATCACACTGCAATGGAGTCGACGGTGGAGAAGTTGAATAATAATGTACAGTTTAGCACGTTTCTGTCATAGAAATTAGGTGACTCGTTCGATATGGATGTAGTCGAGATAGCCAAGTAGGCAGTAGCATGTGTAAACTTATTACAACCATGAATGATGCGGGACGGATAACAAGCAACGGGTCCGCTTTCTGTTGCTGGCCCTAGGACTGGAATCAGCTCCCTGTACAGTTGCGCTCCGCTAGTAAATAGAGTTCACACGGTCACACCATTATTCTTTAATAACTTAACGACTGTCTTATTCAGCCGTGGCTGGACTAGGAGCGCTTCTGATCACCTTGAAGGGGCGCTATAAGAAAACTAATTAATAATATACTATCAATAGTCATAATTACGGAACTGAACTTAGATAGGCCTATACTAGATTAGTAGGCCTACTACATAATATGCAGCTATACGTAGGCCTACTATATAATATGCAGCTATACGAATACGATAGGCCTACACAAAATACGATGTACATAAAAGCTCTCCAGGTCGATCGCGCACCGATCGCCTACGCAATCCAGCGCGATCGATTTTCAAATCGCCTTCTATTTTCAAATGAAAAGCTCTGCCTGAATATGGACACCACCTAGTCAAAGAAAACTCACACTAACATGTACTCTTCAGTTGTAATATTGAACATTTGCGCATGATATTAAAAGACCAAGCCCAGAAACTAAAATTGGAGTAACTGTTTATGATATATTCTTATCTATACTTTGGACTAAATCTGAAAATCCTAGGTCTTGTATCGTCTTTAGTTTCATGACTTGGTGTTGATTTTGTTTTGGGGCATCGACAACTTTGTCGGTGTCTCAGTCTTGGTACCTCAACGTCCTAATCAGATTTTGGTCTTCAATCGTCAAGTCTTGCATACTACACTTTAGTACACTGACTGGATTCTCGAAAAACGAACGCAAAAGAAAAAGTCACGAGAAACGTCTGAAATAACTTGAAAATGCACATCTTACGAATGCATCCTGCACACACACACCTCTAATGCTTGTCAGAACTGTAATGTGATTCCTGTGAAACAAAATGGTACTCGGGGAGTGCGGAGGTCATAAAAAAATGGTAACATCACTGGCGTGAAGAGCAGAACATTAAGTAGGAAGCGGGATCGATACCCGCTACCCTCCCAAAGGTCCACTCAGACTGTCATTCGCAAGATGGCGTTGGTAAAATGAGTGGTAAGGACGTGATGGGCGCCTTGCATAGCTGCATACAGTTACATTCGACTCCTGCAATAACTTGTGATCATCCGTTCATACTATGAATTGTAATCATACTGTGGTGTGTTAGTTTGAAATAATAAACAAAGATTATAATAATAATAATAATAATTATTATTATTATTATTATTATTACTATTATTATTATCATTATTATTATTATTATTATTATTATTATTATTATTATTATTATTATTATTATTATTATTATTATTATTATTATTATTATTATTATTATTATTATTATTATTATTATTAATTTATTACTGTTGTTGCTGTTGTTGCTGTGATGGCACAATAATACGTTAATACGTATAATAAACCTAGCAATTTCTAATTCTATTTAGAGGCTAGTGTGTAATAATCATTGAATAACCAACGTGAAACTTTGATTTTTTGATTTGGTGTTCATAGAGTTGAACTGCACTAGATTGAACCTCTGTTTACTGTGGAACCGTTAAAAAAAGTAGTCGATAATTTTTATTCAGTTTTTCTATTGCGTTGTCTGCTTTGTGCGGAAATAGTAGAAACCTTTTGCAATCCCAAACAGTTTTAATCATGTCATCTGAACATTGCCTTTTAAACAAACCTTTCAAATCGGGGTTCAGAATGTTGACTTCAGTCCAAAAGTCCGGTCGATCACCGAAAGCTTCCGCATTTTTCTGCAGAGCATCGACAATTGCCACCTTTCCGTTGAGTGATACGGCCAACCTTTCGCATAAAACAAACGTTGCGATATGCTATTCAGCAATCACTACTGATTAGATCACTTAGAGAGGTTTTATATAAAACCCCGAATGAGTGAATGAATAATATGTTTTAAGCACAACCCAAATTCAGTAAAGTTGAGTTTATAAAACCTCCGAGAAGAAAGAAAACATTGTAAGTAGTTTAGCCTCTTCTTTTATGAAATGGAGTCTTTATAAAAGGAATTTAGCCTTTCCCGTTTCTCTGCTCTATTTCCAGAGATTTTCCTTTGCATTGCGATCCATTTCCAATTTCTTCGATTAAATGCATTGTATTGTAATTAGTCCTATCTATAGTTTGCTGATAACCCTTAAGCCACAATGATTATCGATTTACTTAACTCCCCTCTCAGAAAATGCTTATAAAGTCATACTGATTGTAATATGATTATAGTTTTTTAAAATAAAGCATGATTTTAGAGAAAGTCTATACCTGTTTCCGGCGCGGAGACGAATGATTGGACCCAGTTGTTCTGCCTTGCGCATGAAAAAGATGTGCATCTTTTCCAAGTTCCCTGTGAAAAACGGGATCGATCCAAGCAGCGGCAAAGCTGGAATTGATGGAGGATACCGTTTTCCAGCATCTTTGCTACCATTTCTTCTTAAGAAGAGGAAGACTATCAAGATTGCGAACACTACCACAAGAACTGCGTTGGCCTCAAACATCTGCAAAGTATTAAAACATGTTTTAGAACTGAATACATACATTATACATGCCCATTTAATAAAAGAGCCAATGGGCCACACACAAATTACAGACAAAAGAAAATGTAAAGACGTCAACGATCATTGTTATCATAAGACGTCGTTAAACTCAGGAAAAGAAGAAGAAGAATACGAGCTCCAAGAAAAAGTACGATAAAGTTCCGGATGTGTACAATATAGCCCTAATTTTTCATTCATTGTGTTTCTCCGGCTTCACTGCGTCGGGACTCGGGAAATATCCAGATGTGCCTTTTAAAATCTATCGATGTTCTGAACTGTTTTCTACACAATCTTACTGGCTTCTTTACCTTCACAAGACAATGATTATTCGGACATTACTGCATCAGCAGACAACACCATCATCAGGCTGTTGACGGAGGTTCTGGTGTTTGTAGCAATAGTGATGCATGTATGCATGTATAATTATATCGTAGCCGCATTTAAAGTAGCCTATCTCACGCAAGCGCTTTCTCTGCGCTGGCCTATGATGTTACATTTATTTGCAACCAGACTATTACATCAGGTAGCAAAACAATGCTCAGTAAACTTGAAAATAGTCACTATATTAAATGGTAGGTCCACGCACACTCGTAGAACCAACCAACGCATTTCCGTCGACAGTGGACAGATGGCATAGACGTTTAGAGTCTTTGGACCAACTTTGCGTCGATAGCTATACTGCCGTGCTAAGGACAGGTGACAGCGTTCGCACACACGATGACGCTGGGCCCGAGCAGTCCGTCGTTGGTAGAAGATGATGCAAGTCCGAATAATTCGTCGAGATGTAAGGCGTAGTTAGAAGAGGCATTCGTCGCGTGTCAGTCGGTGGTTTGTGATGGTGATGGTGATGGTTGACACGTAACGGTACAATATACAAAACGGGATTTCTAGTGCGTCATTTGGCATTGGTAACCAACCTAGGCATACAACGAAAGGAAAGAAACTGACGGCAGCACTCCGTTAGCACCACCATCATCATTCAATGCACCACGAGAAATTAATGATCACCTTGTACTGATTCTTCCGCGTAGTAGTTGAAGATTGATTAAGTCTTTAAAGGAATCGTAGCAAAAAATTCAACGAACTAAAATGGATGACTACAGACTAGACGTTTATATAGGCCAATTTCTTTAACCTAGAACTTCCGCCCACATAAATTTATAAAAATTATAATACTCGTCAATCAGGATGTCGGGCGGTTGGTTGTGTGGTAAATATTTACCAGACGTTCATTTAACCCACATGTACTTCGCCGTGGCTCGTGCGATGTCGTCATACTATGGACACACGTTCCTATGACCTAATGTGGGCTGATAGAACGGGTCAAAGCTTATCTCTGCTGAGCAGAAATGTAGAAAAAGGGCAAATGCCCATAAACGTCTCTTTTCTTGGCTTGCAGTTGAAGTTCCGCGTCCTCCATCGTTGTGGTAGAAAGTTAGTTAAATGACCGTTTTGTGTTCAAGTGAATTCTCCTACAAACAATGATTGCAATTGTAATTACGACAATTTATATAGCTCGACAATATATAGATGCTGTCAATGAAAAATGTACCAAAGATATCCTCAATCGACGTCAGCGATTTTTAATGCTATAACATGTCGTTAAGCTGTTATGGTAGCAAAGGTCGCTGACGTCGCTAGAAAACTATGTCGTTAAATAATGTCATAAAAATAATATGTCTTTAAACTGCTGAAATCCTCCTCCTCCTGTTTGAGTTCGGTATGCGTTGAAACATTCGTTGAAGAGCTCGGTATTAAAAATCAGTTGCTGTTTACGTTGATATCTGGCTATACGCTTAACTCATAAAGCATGGATTCGTGTAGGGCCTATAAGTTCGACAATATGGCTGTTGTCAATGTCTTTGGACTTGGGCCTGCTCCGAGACAGAAGATGTAGGGCCGAGTGGTAGAAAGGAAAAACGACCAAAGTATTTGATTGGAATATAGACGAGACGCTATGCAGCCTCAACGGTCCTGGGAAAAGTGGGCGTAGAGCGAATCTTAAACGAAATAAATCAGACAAATCTAGACTGCAGTTCTATAGATACAGCCAGTCTACGTAGAAAAGACTCTGGGAGAGTAAACACGACTGTAATCTAGACGGGACTAAATTACTTTAGCCCATAAGTAGCCTAAGGGTTATTTCGTCAGACTGAAATCCACGTGCAGTGGTGTTCAAAAGTTGGGAATCACAATGTCATGTCGATTTTTGCAACTCATTCATTCATTGTCATAATTATATTAAGGTAAATAGTGTCCAGGTAAACAACTGCACGTGAAATAAAATGTTTTCTTATTGTTTGGTTGCCGTCTAATAATTTTGTTTCCTTGAATTAACATGGAAATAAGTTTCTCCCACGTGGTGGATGTGTCGCGATGAAAAAGTCTAAGACAACCTTGCCATTGGTCCATGCTTCCTCTATACAATCATGTAGTACACATACAATCTGTTGAAAAGATAATAAAGAACATATATTGTACGATCGTAAGCCTTCTCTATCAATCAGTGATGGATCAGTATTTTATGGGCCAGCTCTTGTTCTATACCACTTGTGTGCAGCGTGTCGGCATTGAGTGGACCAGCTTGACGAGGTGGTTTCGTGTGACGACACGGTTCCAGGCGGCGATGAGCGACTCGATCAGCTCGCACTTGATGGTGGATGTTTCTTGAATACCTCTCCTTACAGCCCGCATTCAGTTCGAAGTCCGTGTTTTTGTCCTCAAGTCCAAGCTGGGTTTTGCTCCGAAATATCTCAGAGATCTCATTCACTCTCCTCATTTTGCAGCTTCTCTTCGACCTCGCCGCTCTTTGGACTGACATGGTCTCTTTGTCCCGCGAACTACGACCACTTTGGCCCCAATAGATCATTTGCTACCATTTGTCCTGCATTTGTGGAATAGCCTACCATTTTCTTTACGTGTTTCCATTTTTTCTGGATTTGTTCCTACATCTCTATCCTCAAATCCTATCTTTCTCTCGGGGTACTCGCACTGGGAGCGCTACTGAATGGCCAATGCTGTAAGCGGCGCTATAAGTTGCTAATTACATTAGCCTACTTGTAAACGGTATTCTACACGTTCGTGAGTCTAGACTGAGCCATGCATCCCTATCTTGCAGCATCTCAGCTGTATACCACAGACTCCCGGGAGATTTGCTATTTTTAAGGATAATAATTAGGTGTATGCAACAGCTGCGGTTCGGTAGATTTAAAAATACTCTCTCCAAATCTAGGTCCACTTCATAAATCGATCCTTAAAAGCAGGCCTACAACAAAATATTAAAGCAGTCTAGTGATCAAGATTTCCTGCTGAAATGGAATAGGTTAAACATAATGAATAGGAATTGAGGCCTAAATTGTACAGATCTATATTCTATAGTTATTTTCCTATCTGGTGAGCGTTCTTGTATTGGAGAGATAGATGAAGGAAGATAGATTAATGAGAGATAGATGATATCCATCTGTCCTTTTCTCCCTAGGTTGTGTCCGGAGCGCCTCTAAATAGAAATCTTGACGGGGTGCTATACACTTTTTCTGAATGAATGGATGAATCAATGAATACTAGCACACCAAGAGTTCTTTCTCTTCCTCGCAAATCCTGTGAAGGATTTTTATATTCAATAACCAGAGGGCCAGCATTTTGTCACTGCTAGCGAAATACGCGATCTCGTCATTTCACCGTCGCCTTTCAAAATAAGGCTGATTCCAAGATTTAGACTATGACTTCTGCTGTCAAGTGCCATTGTTGATTAGGCCTACTGCTTAATGCCATATAGTTTTGAACACTTAATTCCTACTGATGTCACAGAATCATGTTGCAAGCAAGGTCTAGGCAATAAGTTTTTGACTTCCAAATGATCTACAATGCTATAAAACTTATTCATTGCTGACTTGCTTGTCTCTGTGCGGGTTGACTAGGTGAAAGGTTCCAGTTGCAACGGCTTAACCACTAGACATCTTCACTGAAAGAATTGAAGTCACCCTGTAGTAGACAACTAATTAATACCTTTGAGCGTCTACGGCCTTTGATGCCTCGACATGTCGTTAAATAGTCATAATTCTCAGCCTCAGTTTTAGATTTCAGTCTTTGGCCTTTCAACTTCAGACGTACATCTATCTTTTAAAACTTCACGCCACATTACTTTCAGGTTTAGCAAAATGCTAGTCTTTGGACTCGGATAGCTGCAGTGAATTTATGCAGTTGGAACGTAATCAAACCCTGATGAGAATAGTCGTTGTTAAGGTTGACATTTGTTGACATATTTAACTGTGATGTAATGTAATGCAAGGTAAATCACCGAAATTCCTCAGTGCCACACAGAAGCCCAGTGAGAAAGACCAGCTTAAACACAGACGCCATATCAAAATCAAGTCAGCTATATATAGCCAGGTTGTTTTGTCCGCTCCGGTGCTGGGTCAGAATCCGAGGAAGTCAAACCGAGCAGACAGCTATGTGCTACGGTGGAGATTGTTGATGATGGTGGTCGTGTGGTGGCGCAGGAGTAGATTCGGGATAGGAATTGGAATATAGGAATAGAAATAAAGGAATAGCAATACAGGAACAGGAATGTAGGAATGGGGGAGTAGGAACGTAAGGATAGGAATAGTATAGTAACTATAGTTGTTTGTCATTGTTATTGGGCAGGCTTCGAAACGGCAGATACAGAAAGGTTAGAAGAACAGCATTCCCTCAGGCTAACCCATGGAGGACGCCATGGCTATCAAGAATTATCTACTTCATTTTCGTAGCCTCGGCACATGGGGGCGGGTGGCCAGCCATCTGGCTTGACGCTGGATTTTGGAACTAAACTGACAACAGTCAATGTACAGTATGTACTCGAAAGTGTAGTGCAATGGTAGAGGTATTTTGAATCATCACAAAGCAAGTAGACTCGTGGACCTAGGTATAAAGTATTTTTAAACACGAAAAGGCAGAAATTCTTCAGTTCAAGAAGTGGGCACTATCAGAGCCTTTTTACAGTGACTATATGAAGGACGGGCTATTAAGTATTCTGCATTGCTCCTAAGAAGTTCTAGCACGGATTTCATGTCTTCTAAACCAGTCTCTAGTGTATAACGACATGTCTAAATCTCACTTTTTTGGTAGGATCCTCGCACTGGAAGCGACTCTGATTAGGTAGTATTGTAACTTTTGTAAGAGGCGCTTTATAAATGCACTATCTGGCACCTTCGGCACAGACTGGTACAAGCGGAGTTTCTTCGAACAAGTAAACACTTATATTATTTATGTAAGGTTATGAGACTGAACGAGTCAAAGCGATATATGGGCCTAGGCCTACATGTATCTAACACGAAGATCTGGTAAATATTTACTGACTGTTTAAAGTTCAATGCTATAGTCGTCGTTTTAATGCAATAGGGTGTATGTCTGCATAAATGCTCAAGGCGTAGCCAACGATTTTAATCAGTTCGTCATTTTCTTGCAGGTTCCTGTAAACAACTTAAAACCGGTCTTCAACTACCATCCAGAGGATTAATTACAAGGTGAGAGTTAATTTATCGTATGATACCGTTTCTCGTTTTTCTTTTTATGCCTTGCTATAGCAGCACTGATGGTTAAAATGTCAAATGACGTAGGCCTATAATTGGAAATGCGGGAGTGTAGTATTGTATGATTATTAATATATGTGTGAATGATGTTTTGGCCTACCATTATTCATCGCTACCCCGCCATTAGCAAAACCACCACCAACATCCATTGCAATGGGTGTTGGTTGTGGTTTTGTAATTGCCGATTGTAGTACGTGATGATGAAGGCCAAAACAACATCACATATATAGTGATGTTATAGATTATTTCGAGGCATTGTTTACGTTACAATAACACCCTCCACTTTAAAATGTCTTTTCTTCCTATGCAGATGTTTGACGCCAACGCAGTTCTTGCGGCAGTGTTCGCAGTCGTCGCACTTTTCCTCTTCCTAAAAAGAAATGGTAGCAAAGATGCTGGAAAACGTTATCCACCATCAATTCCAGCTTTGCCGCTTCTTGGGTCGATCCCGTTTTACACAGGGGGCTTGGAAACGATGCACATCTTTTTCATGCGCAAGGCAGAACAACTGGGTCCTATCATTAGCCTCCGCGCCGGAAAAAGGTAGGCCTATAGATTTTATCAAATTTTGCCACATTTCAAGTAGTATTGTAGGCCTAATTATTTTTGCGATCAGTATGACTTTGTCTAAATCTTTTCCTTAAGGAATTTCTAAGAAATAATTTCTTAGCGAGCAAAGTAAATCGATTATTATTGCGACTTCAGATTTTTGTAGTGAAGAACAGATAATAATGCATTTAGTCTAGCAAAAGATTCTATTCTTAAAAGAAATGGCCAAAAATATTACACTCACTAGCCTATGTTAGCTTTCTCGAGGTTTATTAAACACGTGGTAACTTTATTGAACTTGATTTGGTGTCTAAACATAATATTTGGTGAATTGTGTAATTATCGCAGCCTTTGTTTTACGTTAAAGGCTGGCTGTTTCACTCAACGGAAAGGAGGCAATTGTAGATGCTCTGCAGAAAAATGCAGAAGCTTTCGCTGATCGACCGGACTTCTGGACTGAAATCAACATTGTGAACCCCGATTTGAAAGGTCTGTGTAAACGCCAACATTCACTTGACATGACTAAAACTGCTTCGTATTGTCTAACGTATACTAGGGTGTGACCGACTGGAATTTTTTGCCGATTTCTGAACCGGATATTTGGCCTGATTTTTTGCCCAATCCGAGGCGATCTGATTAACGGGCAATATTCATTTCGTTTGGTTCTATAGGTACTATTGGTTACTCCGTGATAGCAGAAATAAAAAATTCTTATAATGTTCTCACGAGATATAATTCAAACGAGAGTTTAAGCACTGAACTATCTAAAATAAATAGTTGGAAAGATTAATGCTGTAATGTTCTTTATTTTTAAGAAAATTAACATTTGAAACCGCGTTGCTTAAGATGTTGATGCGTAGACTCCCAATAATGTTTATTAGTTTACAGTAAATTTACCCAGACTTTCAATATAGAGATTAAAGATTACAGCAGGAGGTCGCCAAAACAGGTTACTATTTTTACATAAATGAAAAAGAAATTATTTTTGGTCAAAAATATTATTTCGTTTGGTGTTTGAATCGGTAGGCTAGTCCTGGGATGCGCCGGTGTAGGAGGCTGAATGCACTCCCCGTATGAAAAGACTCCGGGGGTGCTTTTATCCTAGTATATAATGACTCTAGAGTTAATCCGTACTAGGACAAAAACACTCCACCCAGCGAATAAACACTCCGGAAGTGTTTTCGTTAAAGATCGGACCAAATGACTCAGGGAGTTGATTCTTCCTAGGACATATTGACTGGAGGAGTTAATTCTTCCTAGGACATATTGACTGAGGGAGTTAATTCTTCCTAGGACAAATTGACTGGGGAGTTAATTCTTCCTAGGACAAATTGACTGGGGAGTTAATTCTTCCTAGGACATATTGACTGGGGGAGTTAATTCTTCCTAGGACAAATTGACTGGGGGAGTTAATTCTTCCTAGGACATATTGACTGGGGAGTTAATTCTTCCTAGGACAAATTGACTGGGGGGAGTTAATTCTTCCTAGGACAAATTAACTGGGGAGTTAATTCTTCCTAGGACATATTGAATGGGGGAGTTAATTCTTCCTAGGACAAATTGACTGTGGGAGTTAATTCTTCCTAGGACATATTGACTGGGGAGTTAATTCTTCCTAGGACATATTGAATGGGGAGTTAATTCTTCCTAGGACAAATTGACTGGGGAGTTAATTCTTCCTAGGACCAAGTGACTCGAGGAGTTGATTGTTCCTAGGACAAATTGACTGGGGAGTTAATTCTTCCTAGGACCAAGTGACTCGAGGAGTTGATTGTTCCTAGGACAAATTGACTGGGGAGTTAATTCTTCCTAGGACCAAATGACTCGAGGAGTTGATTGTTCCTAGGACAAATTGACTGGGGGAGTTGATTATTCCTAGGACCAAATGACTCGTGGAGTTCATTCTTCCTAGGACCAAATGACTCGTGGAGTTGATTCTCACTACGACAAATTGAATTAGGCTATGGAGTTTATTGCTTTTATGTTTTTTTAATGCGCATAATAGTGTGTTAAATAAATTATTAAGCTACTGTAGATATGAATTAAAAAGAGCATGTTAAACAAGAATTATCACTGTGCAAGGTGCTAAAACTTACTTTTCTGAGAAGTTACTACTTTCTCGTTAGCAACTTTTATTCGTTCTTAAAATGCGTTTAAGTGAATGTTTAATCACACATGACTATATAAATGAAACTTTTAAAGTTTTTAGTGTTAACGGTGCTAAGTTTCCGCTTCATGTTCCATTCGTGATTTCAAATAAATAATATGATTACTATCTCAATGAAACATTTTGCATGACTTTGTAGTGTAAAACAGCGTCAAAATATTCTACCAGTTCATTGATCCAACACAGAAGATGCTTCATAACTATAACTTTCCGATTCAGTTTGTCCTAGAATGAATCAACTCCACAAATCATTTGGTCTCCCCCCCTCCAATTCACTTTGTCCTAGGAAGAATTAAACCCCCCATCCAATATGTCCTAGAAATAATCAACTACACAAGTCATTCGGTCCTAGGAAGAATCAACTCCCCCAGTCAATTTGTCCTAGGAAGAATCAACTCCCCCAGTCAATTTGTCCTAGGAAGAATCAACTCCCCCAGTCAATTTATCCTAGGAAGAATGAACTCCCCCCATTTCAGCTTGTTCTAAGAAGAATCAACTCCACTCCGTGGGGCGCGGTGGTGTAGTGGTGTGTTCGGTGCCTTGCAGCCGGATGGTTGCGGGTTCGAATTCACCTCAAGCTGTCGCGTAGGGACCCTGGGCAAGTCCTTAATTCGCAATTGCTCATGCGCTTCGACGTGAAACTCCGATTCAGTGTCCGCGCTGTAGTCGGGAGCGCCTCTGAGTAGTTATCTTGAATGGGCGCTATATCAAGTGCTCATGCATACATACATACATACACAAGTCAATTTGTCCCAGGAAAAATCAACTCCTCATTCAATATGTCCTAGAAAGAATTAACTCCCCCAGTCAATTTCTCCTAGGAAGAATTAACTCCCCCAGTCAATTTCTCCTAGGAAGAATTAACTCCCCCAGTCAATTTGTCCTAGGAAGAATTAACTCCCCCAGTCAATATGTCCTAGGAAGAATTAACTCCCCAGTCAATTTGTCCTAGGAAGAATTAACTCCCCAGTCAATTTGTCCTAGGAAGAATTAACTCCCCAGTCAATTTGTCCTAGGAAGGATTAACTCCCCAGTCAATTTGTCCTAGGAAGAATTAACTCCCCAGTCAATATGTCCTAGGAAGAATTAACTCCCCCAGTCAATATGTCCTAGGAAGAATTAACTCCCCAGTCAATATGTCCTAGGAAGAATTAACTCCCCATTCAATTTGTCCTAGAAAGAATTAACTCCCCCAGTCAATTTGTCCTAGGAAGAATTAACTCCCCCATTCAATTTGTCCTAGGAAGAATCAACTCCACTGGAGTGTCAATTCACCAACAGGAGTGTTTTAGTCCTAGTAACAATAGACTCCACCGGTCAATTATTCCTAGTAAGAATTAACTCCACGATTCAATATATCCTGGGATAAATAGACTCCGGAGTGTTTAAAAGGGGGAGTCTATTCAGCCTACTACACCGGTTCAGATAATAATTATTGGTCTAGGGCACAATCCGGCTCCAACCGATTTTCCGGTCAAGATTCGGTCACACCTTAAAGGGCAGGCTACTAATTATTTCCTTTGGAATTCAATCAGCCAAGCAGACAAAATGAATAAAAAATAATAATCTATTAATTATTTAAAGCAGCAGTTCGCAAACCTCTCTGGTCGTGACTCATTTAGAAATGTCTTGGCAGTCTCGGTATCCACTGTGTAAAATTAAGCATTGTGTACTACAATTTGTTTCGTTAATTGGCATCGAAGTATGCGGATTTGCGTACAGTGTTTAGAAATTGGCAATTTTAGTGCATTAAAGGGAAACTTAGGAAAAAACAGTTTGCAATTTATTGGAATCCAAAAGCAACTGTTGTACCTATGTAATGTAACCAATCTTAACAGTATCAGTGTGACGGATGAGCCTGCAGGTTAGGCCTACGCTTATGTAAGTCATTGCGTGGTTTGAAGAAAGTCAGATAATATATAGTCTCATGTCGTCGTCTCTGCTCAGACTATATCCTGTACTTAGTTTCAATTGGTTGAGATTAGGGCTGCGGAAGTTAACGATTAATTAATCGATTAATCGCTAATTTATCTTAACGATTAAATTTATTTTTAACGATTAATCTTGTCATTTGTCATATTATCAACAAAACTCGTTGCTCGCTAGAACCTAGCAGTTTAATATGCTGGCTTGGTTACGTAATTAGTTGAAGGACGACATCTGAACTGAAAAGCGCAAACAAGACTACCAATATGAACAAATAACTAGGTTACTAAGTAGGCCTACGATACGTAGTAACTACTAACTAGCAATGCATATTAATAATACCATTAAAAGATAAACAATGAATAATGATAATTTTGTATTATCATTACTTATTGTGGAATATATGTAATCACAAGTTAACTATTAATTATTGAATAGTTAACTATTAATATTTTTTAATCGTTAACAGCCCTAGTTGAGATGATTCCATGGCCACCGCCATCAACGATTTCCACCTTAGCGCCATGCTAGCTGTTTCCAAGGCTTGACCCAGCAGCTTCTGATTTGAAACAGAAACCTCCGCGGTTGCTGATTTGGAACAGAAATCGATCGCGATTTGATTTGATATAGAGTACCGGTGTATTAGGGGTCGTCCATTAATTATGTCAACAAATTTTAGGCAGTTTTTGACCCCCTCCCCCTTGTCAACAACTGTCAAACATTGACGGACCCCCTAAAAAATTATGTCAACAATCCCAGAACCCCCCTACAAAAAAGAAACACACTGCTCAATACATGTAGAATCATTTTTAAATTTTGTACACTTAAAAATGCAATCTCGAATTTCAAAATATATGAGTTTAGTTTATTACCAGCTTTTTAGTAGTATTGAACATTAAACAGCATTAGTATTTAACATTACACTTTATACATTTTTAGCATTACTTAATGTTTACACTACCATTTAGAAGGGTCTGTGTTGATTCATTAATGGACGACCCTTAGCAGCTTTCGTATGTCGCTGAGAAACTTAATTTACTTGCACATTGCATTACAAATACTTAAAAGTTAATGCCTTTAGCTGATTTTGACATACCAGGAGGTTTAAGAAATAACCTCTACCTCTGGAAAAGACACATACACTGCGGTTGTCATAACCTAAAGGCGTTCGGTGTGTACATAAAATAAAGTAGGCTATAATAGGCCTATAACTTTGTTAAACGTTATCCAGGTATTGCATTCATGCATTACAACGAGACTTCCAAACGATATCACAAACTTACACTTTCCATCTTGAAGGAATTTGGATTTGGAATCAATCAAGAAACGGATGTTAGAATTTCGCAAGAGATAGAAGAATTGATAATAGAAATCCGGAAGCAAAACGGTTTGCCGTTTAACCCGAAGTCCGCACTGATGTATGCCACCTCAAATGTGGTTATGTCTATTCTTTTCGGCAGTGAATCGCAGGCTGGTATCAAGCGAAGCAAGTTAATTGCCGATTCGAATGAATTTCTTGAGAATCTGGATCCGAGAATTGATTACGCTCCCTTCATTCGTTTTCTTCCAAGTTTTCGTAAGAAGATTGCCAAGCAGATAAGTTCGCATAAACGCATAATGGATCAGATTGAGATGGCGATAGAGCACAACAAAAGAAATCCTTCAGAAAGAAATTTTGTGACTCGATTTATAGAAATCGAGGGACCCAATTACAGCCAGCAGGACCTCATTTATATCTTAAGAGATCTGTGCTTAGCCAGCACAGATACTGTCGATGCTACTTTAATGTGGGCGCTTTTGGAACTGGCCAATCATCCCAAGGTACGGGCCCATCTTCAGAGAGAAATCGACGAAGTATGTAGTGGTAGCAGACTTCCCTCGATTGATGACAAGCCACGTCTGCCATATACAGAGGCTGTGATGTTCGAAGCGATGCGACGTCATACCCTAGTCTATACTCCAATTGGACGTGTTACGATGAAAGACACGGAAGTCTGTGGATACTTCATACCTCGTGGATGTTTGGTACGTAGGCCTGCATCATAAACACTGTAGCATTTCACATTTATAATTTTGAAGAAGTTCACCCATAATATTGCTAAGCCTTTCCTGGCTTTCCATAGCTCTTCATACGTTCTTTGGTCTAAGGGTCTCCTGTATCGATATATAACCCTTTCGTGGGCGCCGGGAAGTATACTTCCCACTTTTCTGGTTTTTATATTTAGGGTCATGGGAAACTTTATCTGTGCTTTTACACATACACACATACAAACAAACATACATAAATACATATATACATACATACATACATATATATATATACATACATACATACATATATACAAAAAAATATGTATTATGTCGAATATACATATGTATACATAGATACGTAGATACATTCATATATACACAAACAAACATACATACACACATACGAACATAAATACGTACATACATACATACATACATACAAACATATATATGCATACATACATACATTTATACAAACATGAAAACAAAAATAAATACAAACATACAAATATGCATA
This sequence comes from Aporrectodea caliginosa, assembly GCA_020284085.1. Lineage (NCBI taxonomy): Eukaryota > Metazoa > Annelida > Clitellata > Crassiclitellata > Lumbricidae > Aporrectodea > Aporrectodea caliginosa. Next base: position 460,350 of record JACEVL010000428.1, on the reverse strand, counting down.
TATACATAAATATATAGATAATAACATTCATACATATATACATAGTTTTACGATTTCTATTCAGATGAATTTGTATAATAGCCTTAGCTAGACGTCTGACCGCTTGAGTTATCATTCGCTAGGTGTGCACTTAATAAGCGTTACCGTTTCTGTCCGAACACTGGTTTAAATTTCAATTATCTTCAATATGGATACTGTACATGAGCTCTAATTGACTGCTAATTGTACCATCATATTTTCTATTGTTTTAGGCCATTACAAATATGTACAGCGTTCACATGGACCCTAAGGCCTGGGGAGACCCAGAGAACTTCAGACCGGAAAGATTTTTGGACAAGGATAACAACGTGATTAGAAGAAATGATATAATCCCATTTAACCTTGGTAAGTTGGGACTAAGGATTCAATTCCGATCTGTTACTAGCGTCGTGCATTTAAATAATTTCTATTTCAAATCTCTCATGTTAGTTCTGTGGCATTGGAGGAGTTGTTCGACAGACCGCCTTGTATCCTCTGAGACGAATAACTGAGGAAGGGTGTTTTGAATATATATTTCTTCAACGCTCGATCAACTTTTCAGTTGAGCCTTATAAAAACGACAAAATATTAGAGCAGTCCAGCCATCAAGTTCTGGTCTTGTAATTGTAATAGTAAACATGGTAATCGTAATCGTAAGCTCCATATTTTTAAGGCGCTGGTCTTAAGCTAAGCGCGAGGCAGCGGTTTATTCATGAGCGCTGCGTCATATCAGAGGGGTTGTCCAGAGATTGATGTCCAGTGGAGGTCCGAGCTCGATTGCCAAATAGAGGAGAAATGTATAATAGCAATTGACAATAACATTTTGTAAATGTTATTTGATAAATTTGTTTCGTAACAAGCTAAGCCTCTTTTAATAAGGAATTAGAAACAGTAAAGAGCACCGAAAGCTCTAAATGCAAGACTGGAGCCTGGGAAAATAATTACTAGAAAAAGGTCTTAACTGCTCATATTTACAACGACTATTGGTGCTGTTTTTTCTTACAGGGAAGCGTTCCTGCATTGGAGAGCTACTAGCACGTCAAGAAGTATTCCTCTTCCTCGCCAACCTTGTGAAGCATTTTGATATCCAGCCACCAGAGGGCCAGGATTTTGTCAGTGCTAAAGAAGTGCACAGTATCGTCATTGCGCCATCGCCATTCAAAATAAGACTTATTCCAAGATGTTAGATATAAACTTGTAACTTTGATCCTTGCTTCCTGCTTTGCAAAGTGCTTCCAAAATGCTTTATATTTCTGAACGCCTTGTGTTGTCACAGACCCATAGTTAAAGTAAAAGGAAATAGGCTACTATAGTTTCCAAACAATGTATTATGAACTAATTCACCATAGCTAAACATTCATTTAGGCCTATTGATTTCTAACATTACGGGTTTACAGAAATAGTAGGAATAACACTAAGACTAAAAAAGTTAATACAGGAGTTACACTTGAGTAATAATAATAATAATAATAATAATAATAATAATAATAATAATAATAATAATAAACCCTGAAGACGAGGCCTGACCCTCCAGACAAATTTCCTGCTCCTTATTGTAATTTTTCATAAATCCTGAGGGATCCTTGATACCTCGGGTAAAAAAAAAAATAATAATAATAATAATAATAATAACAATAATAATAATAATAATAATAATAATAATAATAATAATAATAATAATAATAATAATAATAATAATAATAATAACAATAACAATAATATTAATAAAAAGGTTCCCCGTCGCGTTCCGGGGAACCTTTTCGGACAAAACGACTGACAACACCATTCCAGAATAACAATCTTCTCCAGCAGTCTCCGGACTTTTTAGGCCACCTGAGGGATCCTTGATACCTCGGGTACTAAAAAAATTAAAAAATAAATAATAATAATAATAATAGTAATAGTAAATATAATATCCGCCGGATCTTCACGAGCTTTAGCAGTCCCAGAATGCCCTCTTGTATTCTTCGGATAATTTTTCAATTCCGCAGGGATATGAGATACACCTCGTAGCTAAAAAAACAATATTATTAGGCCTAAATATTATTATTATTTCAGTAATAATAATTGTAATAATGTAATAATAATAGGAATAATAATAATAATAATAATAATAATAATAATAATAATAATTTATAATAATAATAATAATAATAATAATAATAATAATAATAATAATAATAATAATAATAATAGACTTCTGCAAAAAGCTGCTTTTGGGACAAATGCAAAGGACTTTAATTGCATGCTGCCAAGTAGATTATATTCATAGTTTTTGTTGCTTTTAACCAATATCTGTAAGAAATAGCCACCATTTGAATGAAAAAAGAATTTCAAATTATACTGAATAATGTCAGTTAATGTGTTTTACGTAGCTATGACCGACGATATTACCCAATAATTGTTAAGAACAACGCATCTGCATTAAAGCGAATTTGAGTGTGGAACAATTCAGCAATTTACTCCAACTTCAAGTATGTCAAGCATTATCTTAAAAGATACGAAACGAGTTGTAAACAGCTTAAAAATATTAATTAATAATATTATAGAAGAAGAAGTGAAGGATGTCATGAAGTGAACTTTACCGGTTACTCTGATTTGACTCATTTCGTTTCGGTAGGTGACACTGCCAAAATCCTATACGTTATGAAGGTTATGAAGGTCGTAAAAATAAACTGGACTCATTCGCAATCGGCCCGCGGGTTGATTTTTAAAAGAAGTTAAGTCATTCATGAAGTGAACTTTTCCTGTTGCTGTCGTCTAGACTCATTGCATTTTGATAGGTGGCGCTCCTAAGAACATGGCCGCCCGTCGACATTGTTCACAAGACTATTATAAGAACTATATCGGTAGCCGTCGCGTAGATTCAAATTTGCAGGTAATGAAAGTTCGGGTGGTAATGCGGCCAGCGGGGTTATTTTTCAAATTATTTTCAACCGTCTTAGGACGGGCAAACAACTAGTATAACTTATAGTTGATCATATCCGACAACGAACAGATGAAGAAGATCCGATGGTGGATATTTCAAACATTTAAATCTCGGGTCATCACCGTCCGTATACGAGACCTGAAAAGACGTGGCAACTATTCAAGTGGACAACGGTGATGAAGGAGCTCACCTGAACAATTAATTGAAAATGCGCTACATAATAATCCAGTCTGTGCTCAAGACGACGAACTGGATTGAATTGTGAGCATTAGAGACGTGTTCAACTGCTGTGCTTTTCGGTTCATATCTAGACCGGAACGCAAAGGTTCAAACCTAAAGGCAGCTATTAGGGTATACGGTCTGTGGACGGATGCTATAGACGGCGTGGCGCCCATACAGACGGGCAGCGGTGGTGATGGAGCTCATCCTATCAATTCATTTATAGGCTAATGAACATCGCCATACCATACGTTCGCTATACAAAAATGTGTGGGCTCTGTATGGGCTCTATCCCTCCAGATGTTAAGGCAGAATCCAGTCAGGGTCATGCCGACAGTCATTCAGAAGGCTCCGGTGGGAGGTGTTTAAAACAGCTATTCAGACATATTTTATGCCCACTAGGAGTATAATGTTGCTGCTTAACGACTCCGTGTCATAACAAAGACGAGTAGCGTGCCCTCCTCTTTTGTCCAGGCTTGGGACTGGCACTGCCAGAGTACGAGCAGTGACGAAGTTCCGCATAAATGCAAATGTGCTCGATTTTATATGGCGACCGTATAATGTCCTCGACCCTGCTCGTTTTTCAATGAATTGATTGGGAGAGATCCTTCATCACTGTTGCCCACTTGAATAGACACCACACCATTTAAGGTTCCCGTGTACAGTCAGTACAGACCGTGCTAGTCCGAGATTTAAACCTGTTAAATAAGCCACCTTCGAGGGGCGAACCGTGATCCCCATTCTCTCTAACACAGAGGAGTATGGGACGCAGCCTATTATACGCTCTCTAACCAATGTAGCTAACTGAACCAAGATCATGCAGACAGGCATTCAGAAGGCTGCGGTGGTATGTGTTGACAACAACAATCCCAACAGTATAAGTATACGTCCTGTACGACTGCACCTTATAGCCTTTGTTGTATTATCGCTGCACTGTACAGCAATAGGCCTAATCTGTGGCACGATGGCTTCTTTAAAATCAAAACGCAACTCTATTCCATATGAATGGCGAGAATATTATCAGTTCTCATCTGTAGTAGATAGATGGCACATTTACAGATGGACTGAAGGCGCTGCTTTCAAGTATTGTCTATCTAGATTCTAGACTAATTGCAGTTCATGTGTCCAGACCTCTGTCGTTGTGAATTAGTTAAATCAGTGGTTCAGTTTCAGAGTGAGATCTGCGTTAAAGTCATTGAGCACTTAGAGTTCGGTAATAGAATTGGATCGAGTTTGACAAGGACAGTTTCTGTCAACGTTGACATATTTTGTTTACCTATTTAACGCTTAAAATGTAGACCCATTTGCTTTTCATTGTTATTGGGCAGTCTTCAAAAAGGAATATACATTATACAGATATATTAAACTATAGAAAAACCAGCAGTCCAACATCTAATCTCTAGAGGAAGCCATGGATATGAAATGTTAGCTGCTTAACCTTCATAGTCTCAGCATATGAGGGCAATTGACCAGTCATCTCCCTCGCCGTCTGATCTTCCCAGTGACATTGTACGGCCAGTGTACCTGAAGGACCCAGCGAAAGACGTTCTTTGAACTAGCACCAGGCTAATGGACTCGAGAACATCGGCATAAGCTATTTTTCTATACCGAAAGCAACATTAGGACAGAAATTCTTCAGTTCAAGAGTTGTCGATTTGTGGAATGGCTTGGATAAGAGTAGGCCTACTGTCTCGGTGTAAAATTTAGCCTTAACCCTAGGGCTACCAAGCTTTTTTGTAACACTGGCTACCAAGGGGGGGGTTACCACCCCCTGGATTTCGTGTTTGGTTTCCCATATCATAACTTGTAATATAGCAATGGATTCAGCATTCATTTCTGCACAGAATGGTATATTTAGTTGTACATTATGTAAATGCACCTCGAAATTACATCACTTTTAACAACGGAACCCATTAATTAGCAATATTTTATATTATTGCGTACATTTTGTACTTTTGGATAAACAAATACAAGATTATGTGTGTTTGAAACTAATCTATGTATAAAAGATACACACAATCATCCCTACACATGTTTATATAGTATAAATGCACATCCATACATATATATCCATACATATATATCGGTTTACGTTGTAATGCTGTATTCAGCCATTTTCACACATATTACGCGTATTATTATTTATTTTGATCACTTCCGGTTTTCGTAAGACAAAGATGTAGCTATGCAAATGAAGCCCTGCATTCCCTCTAAAGAATGGTATAATTGTTTCTCTTCTAGGAAGAATAGTCAATAAGCTATAGTCGAAAACCTAAGCATATCCACCCCCTGGTGCCTCGGGTATATCAGGTATAACGTTTGAATGGCGTGGGCTACCACCATGATGTTTACCTCAAAATGTGCGCCAATGAATCTGCTACAGCTACCTGAAATGCAAAAATTATATTCCATATGGAAAAAAAATTATGCATAAAAACAGTGGCAACCCTAGTGGCTACCCTTGGTAGCCCGAGGGTTAAGGCAGTTAAGCAGAGACTCTGCAGGACGGGCTAATACGCAGTCTGCACCAGTTCTCAAACACTCTGCATATGCCTCTAACCGGCTAAAGTCCATTCTGTGCAGGTTAAGGTATGGTTACAAACGTGTCAAGGCGAACTAGGTCGCATATGAACGTCTGTTAAGTAAGGCGTTCAGGCTCACGGGTGAATGCGCATAGTCCTCAGCCGTTCCAAAGGTTAGATGAAAGGCCTGTCTGATTTTGTAAACTGTAACTCACTGTTGCCTTTAACCGGTCACCTTATTCGTCGGAGGCTGCTGTAAAACAACTTTAAACCGATTTTGAAATACAACGCTGAAGAATATTAATAAGGTAAACGTTGTTTTCTTGTGCAACATTGTAAAGCATATTGCGCTAATTGTATGTTGACGTTTCTCCTTTTTATGCCTTGCTATAAATAACCATTGGTGGTTTAAACGCCAAATTACGCATTAGAAATACGGTGGCGTTTTGCATCGTTGTGTCACCACAATCATATCCATCTTTAGGCCTCCCTAAAGTGCGCCTCTCCTCACTACAATCGGTTCCTAATGCAGATGCCAAGCTTATTGCCCGTATCCCACGATTCTCCCGCATCTCGACATTTGAACAATCGAGCTATCTTGTTTGAACATCGATATCCTGTTTGAACATCGATATCTTGTTTGAACATCGATATCTTGTTTGAACATCGATATCTTGTTTGAACATCGATATCTTGTTTGAACATCGATATTATTATTATTATTATTATTAGTATCGTATCGTATTTAAGTTTTGTAACATCCCTCGTAGGGTGAACCGTTCAGAAGCGCTCCCATGCTGTGTGCTAAGCCCCGCGAAAATAAACAGGTTTTGAGAAAAGCACTGAGACCCGCATCCAGCTAAAGCATTCCAAAGAGAGGGACCAATTCTTAGGAACGAGCCTCCATAGCATCTACTCCCAAGAGGTCAAGTCTATTGGAGGAACGAAGTGGACCTGAGGTCGAAGTAGTACGCCAACCAGATATTGCGGGGCAAGATCCTCTGAGCCTTGAAGATCAGAGAGAGGATTTTAAATTGTATGCGAGCATGCAGAGGGAGCCAATGAAGTTCATCAAACATAAAGGAAGAGATGTGAGAGTACCTGGGAAGGCGGGCTATAAGTCTAGCAGCTGTGTTGAGGACCGACTGAAGAGGAGAGAGACGAACCTGAACATCCTGACCTAGTAGTTAGTAGTAGTAGTAGTAGTAGTAGTAAGAAGTGGTAGTGGTAGTGGTATGGTAGTGGTAGTGGTAGTGGTAATGGTAGTGGTGTGGTAGTGGTAGTGGTGTGGTGTGGTATTAGTGGTATTAGCCCTTCACTAGTAGTAGTAGAAGTCAACTAGTAGTAGTTAGGTTCGCACCATTATATTATTATATTATTATTATTATTATTATTATTATTATTATTATTATTATTATTATTATTATTATTATTATTATTATTATTATTACTGCTGACAGCAATGTTTTCCTAATGACAGAATTGGTGTTTTTGTTGTGTGGTTGTAATACTTGATGTTGAGGGTAAAATCATAAGCTATAGTGACGGTATTGGCGCCGCTGTCTAGTGTTGTCTTCCATTACACATACATTGACCATTGGCCAAATCTTTTCCTAATGACATCTAATCTCCTGGGCTTGAACCCGCCTAAAACTGAATTCACACTTATAGACCTGCGAGACCAGCATTCCTCATCCCTTTATGTTTTCAACCTATACTCTGCATCTACCCACATTAGGCCTATTTAATTGCCAATTCTTCTATCCGTATCCTAGGTGTGATTTTCGACCAAAACTTTAGCTTCTGCGATCTTATCATTCATCTTTCCCGCTCTTATTTCATGCATATCCGGGATCTTCGCAGAATCCGCCATATGCTCGACTTCAAATTTGCATGTATATTGTTGTCTGTCGCTACATCCATGATTCATGCTAAATTAGGCTATTGCAATTCACTCTTCCGGAATATAGGACCATCGAATTAAATCGCCTTTAGGCCCTGCAAAATGCTCTCGCAGTCTCGCTCGTGCTGTCACGAAACACCTCAAACACCATCACAATGACTCTTGTCCTGAAGTCACTTCACTGGCCTAAAATACCTGAACGCCTCTCTGGAACAAACACCCGCCAAAAATGTCAGATCCATACTCCAAACTCACCAAATACTCAGCCCTTGCTATCTCTTCACAGGTCTTACACTCAAAACCAAAAATTACTGCTCTTTCACAAATCCTCCCTGATTTGTCCTCCTCTTCCCCTTAAATCTCTCGCCGTTTCAATTTTAACCACCATCCACCTTTGCCGTGTGACTGTCTGCCTGACTGCCTGACTCATCAACCTTACCTACCTATCGATTTTATATTGACTAAGCGCCTGTGAATAAGCTGGTTCCCTCGACTTCGCTTGTTTGGTGCTTTTATGAATCACGATATAACGATTATGATAACACAATCAACTTTAAAATATGTTTTTCTCTTTTGCAGATGTTTGCTGCCAACGCAGTTCTTGTGGCAGTTTTCGCAATCCTGATAGTTTTCCTCTTCGTAAAAAGAAATGGCAGCAAAGATGCTGGGAAGCGATATCCACCATCAATTCCAGCTTTACCGCTGCTTGGATCGATCCCGTTTTTCACAGGGGGCTTGGAAACGATGCACATCTTTTTCATGCGCAAGGCAGAACAACTGGGACCTGTCATACGACTCTACGCAGCACGAAGGTAGACCTACCTATGCTATATTTCAAAGTATAATCAAACCTGCGTCAGTTTGACTCCATGGCGAGCTCTCAGACATAATTATAATCATCGACCCATGCAAGTCGAATGTTATTATCGTTTGACCTTGAGCACAACAGTATGGCTTGACTGTGGTATAATAATTATGCTGCAATTAGCTGAGCAGATTGGAAATACGAAGTTGTGTGAAGTAACATTGCCTCAGTTACACCAAAAACAGAAATAGTTATATAGGCCTACCTATAGCCTAACTTTAAGATTAAATTTCTTAAATTATACGGCAAATTTCTGAACTTCTGAGGAAAGCTTTCTCATAGGTTTTATCAAATCTTCTCTGAACTGTACTAAACAGGCTTTGGTGCTTAAAATCATAGCCTATATTTGTTACACTACATATTGCTACGTTTATTTTTTGTGAAGTATGGCTGTTTCACTCAATGGAAAGGAGGCAATTGTAGATGCCATGCTGAAACATGGAGAAGCTTTCGCTGATCGCCAACATTCTGAACCTCGATTTGAAAGGTTAGTTTAAATGCCAAAATTGACGTGATATAGAGCAAGAAAACAATAAAAACACAGAAATAACTATTTTTTAAAAGCTTCCGTAGTAATGGGAGTTTGACTTTGGATCAGTACAAATCCATGAGATACCGCAACACCAGATCAAAATTTCACTCTTTTCCTTCAATGATATTGCATCAGTGTCTTTAAACAGGGAAACGTTGCTAGATGCTAGATGCCCTATATTAGGCTACTACTAAGCCCTATGCTGTAGTGTGTTGGAGGTATGATACCAGAGCCTGAAAGCATTAGAGAAGTCCTTCGTGTGTATAAGTTAATGTGTAAGAGGTGCGTTTTTGCAACGTCAAAGACTGATGCGTGTATGCTGTACAAGGCGCGCCGAGGAATGATTAGGCGTGCCAATGCATCTTTCTGTGTATGATGATACGTAGGTCCTATGCAGTACAATGCGAAAGTGTATAGTTGGTAAAAGAACTTTGTGACAATTGTCTGCATTCGGAAGATTTCGAAGGTTTCTGCCTTAATTACGGATAAGAAGTCTCTGAAACAATTGTTTGGGCTTCTGATTAGATAGACCTATAAGACAGAGAAGTTAAACGCGTGAAATTCAATTTTTACTCCTGCTCAAGGAAAAAGGCCTACTCCACCTACTCAATGTACGCTTATGGCGAATGCTTTGTAATTTGGCAACTTCAGGGAATTCATGCATGATCTGGATATGATTGACGTAGATTATAGGTCTAAAATGTTGTGTGTCTCGTAGTTGTAATCATAATTTCGATATTTCTAAATCGCCTAAAAAGCTAAGTCGCAGAAACCGGTTTATTCACCGGCGCTCATTGAAGTAAAAATCGATAGGGAAGTAAGTTTATAATGATTGATGTATACTCTTAAACACCTCATGCCAGTCATTAACCGTTTTAACCCTACGTTTCCAAACAATTCGACACATTGCTCATACTCTATAGTCTATTCTACCTGGAGTTTTTGGTTCCCCGAGAAAATGTGTGTTTTTACTTTAAGAAGTTATAAAATATCACAAAATGATTGTATCACTCCAAACACGCTACAACACAATTATGTACCTACAGTACAACGTAATGATTTTATATTATTTTAGTTCTTTTATGAATGTATCATTTACATTTCTTTTATTTATGAATTTTTTAAATTCTTTTATTCGTAAATTAGGCCTATATAAATTGAAATCGTCACAAACTTGTTCTGACACTTTGCTTAACTTTACCCAGGTATCAGCTTCACGCATTATCACGAATCTGCCAAGTGCTACCGCAAGCTGACCCTTTCCATCTTGAAGGAATTTGGATTTGGAATCAATCAAGAAATGGATGTTAGAATTTCGCAAGAAACTGAAAGTTTGGTTGCAGAAATTCGAAAGCAAAAAGGTTGTCCATTTGACCCGACATCCGCACTGAAGTATGCCACCTCAAATGTGGTTATGACCATTCTTTTCGGCAGCGAATCTCAGGATGGCATCAACCGTAGTAAGTTAATCGATGATTCGTTTGAATTTGTTGAAAATCTTGAATCAAGAATTGACTACGCTCCCTTCATTCGATTTCTTCCAACTTTCCGGAAGAAGATTGGAAAGCTGACCGGTGCACACAAACGCTTGGTGGATCAAATCGAGGTGGCGATAGAGCACAACAAGAGAAATCCTTCTGAAAGAAATTTTGTGACACGATTCCTTGAAATCGAGGGGCCCAACTACAGCCACCAGGAGCTCGTTTTCATCTTGAGAGATCTGTGCATGGCTAGTTCGGACACCGTCGGTGTTAGTTTGATGTGGGCGCTTTTGGAATTGGCTAATCATCCCAAGGTTCGGTCCCGTCTTCAGACAGAAATCGACGAAGTATGCAGTGGTAACAGGATTCCTTCCGTTGATGACAAGCCACGTCTGCCGTATACAGAGGCTGTGATGTGTGAAGTGATGCGACGTCGTACCTTAGTGTTTCATACGATTCCACGTTTAGCTATGAAAGACACGGAGATCTGTGGATACTTCATACCTCGTGGATGTTTGGTATGTAGATCAGAAACATTCCGGTATTGCAAATCTCTAATTTTGCTGGATTAGGATTGTTAGAATTGTTTTCGGGCTAACAGATTTTTCTTTTCCTGATATTTAAAAGTTGCCATGTAACTGCAATGCTCTAGATGTGTTTGTAGTTCAGTTGAAAGATCTTCACTGTAAGGGCTTACCGTTTTTGGTATTGTTTATATTGAGGCGTTTAAAGAAGTAGTTTTTCGTAAATTTAGCCTTTGCATCAGCGCATTACGCGTTTCGTGCAAAGGATCTGAATTTAGTCACACTTTGTATAAGACTTCTTGGAAATTTTGAGCCATTCTTAAAACTTTCACTTTCATGTTATAACCAAGATACCAGGCATGAAATGATGACTCCCAAAAAATTGAGGAAATGAGACCATTTATAAAAGATTTTGTGATAGCATCAACCAACGACCTCTGAACTGTTAGTTAGGTGTGCAGTAAATAGCCACTACCATGCATGTAGTTGCTTGATTATCTACATTATGAGCACTATTTATTAACTCAACTTTATCACCTAGCTGTACGAAATAATTTCTCATTATTTTAGGCCATTTCAAATCTCTACAGCGTTCACATGGACCCTAAAGTCTGGGGAGACCCAGAGAACTTCAGACCGGAGAGATTCCTGGACAAAGATAATAACGTGATTAGAAAAGATGACATCATACCATTTGGCCTCGGTAGGTCACACTTAATAAATGATTTGCTTCATAGTACTGTTGTTAATATGCTAATTTTAAAGTGCTTTTTATTCATTATTAACGCCTTAATCTCGTAAAAGTTTTAAAAACGACTGCAATGAATGTAAACTGCTTACTTATTATGAATGCAGTTGAGCAATCACCAACATCATAAGTGACTTGCTCCTTTCTGAAACGTTGCCATGTCCACGATTGTTTGCAGGCAGTTCATGTCGACTATTTTAGAAATACACATAAAATAATCACGCCCGAGAGTTCATTAACTAATTTATTAATCAGAAATCGCCATTATTTTGAGTTATTCATTTATGATTGTGTCATAAATAAATTTATGTCGGCTTATGATGTCTAAGCTTTTCCTCTGACGGCTTTGATAGTTGTCGCATGCTACAGTCTAGAGTTCAATCTAAAAAACGTCACTTGCTGAAACCGCGTATCAGATTGGCCTATAGTAATTTCAAAGCGCCCATGATCACCTCTACCAGTATATACCAGAGTCGCTCTTACGGCAACACCACAAGGATTTCAAGTGTCAGTCAACTCCTAGCCAAACCACTTACAATATCTGTGTTTGCCGTTTCACAAACCTCTAGACTACACGATATGATTCTCTTTTATTTGAGGAATCTTAGAAACTTCGATGTATAACTACGACTACACTGAATTTCAACAAATGTTTTAAAAAGACGCAAATAATAAAATTATTGTTGTACATTATTTGTAATTTGTTGAGCGTAATCTCATTCAGATTAAGCCAACAGCTCAAACGCTTCATTTGAATAGTGCTAATAGACGTTTCACTTTGAATTTAATTTAAAAAACCTAAAACAGGAGAACAGTTTAAAACTTAGAGAGATTTCAAAGTAACACTGAAAACTGTCCGTTGGCCACGCCGTAGACGATTAAATATTCTAAGAAAGAAAATGACTTAAATTGCACATATTTATAATAAATACTCTTCATGTTATTTTTCTTTCAGGAAGGCGTTCTTGTATTGGAGAGATACTGGCACGTCAAGAGTTCTTCCTCTTTCTAGCCAACCTTTTGAAGCATTTTGATATCCAGCCACCAGAGGGCCAGGATTTGATCAGTGCTAAAGAAGTGAACGGACTTGTAATAAAGCCAACACCTTTCAAAATAAGACTGATTCCAAGATGCTAGCTACAAGCTCGCATCTCTGTTCCTTGTATCCTGTTTTAAGAAGTGCTAACAAGAGCGAGTGTTGAGAGCTGCATAATGTTAGCATTTCTGAACACTTCGGACTTAATGAAGTAAGATAACCACGCTGCAAAAAGTGGCAATTAGCTTTTAGTTAACAAACTATATATCATATTATGATGCGGTTAGATGTGACTTTGCGTATTGAAACATTTATTCTTCAATTTTTTATTTTGTCGAAACTTCTTCGACTTTAAGCAAAGCATCATGTGCAATAATACTTACAAGAGTCAGTATACAGGACTAATGTTTTAAGGATAATAATAATAATAATAATAATAATAATAATAATAATAATAATAATAATAATAATAATAATAATAATAATAATAATAATAATAATAATAATAATACCTACAACTTCATAAGTGAAAATATGTACTTCGGGCATAAAAAACAGTAATAATAATAACAATAATAATAATAATCATCATCATCAGCATTATCATCATTATTATCATGATCGTAATCATAATCATAATCACAATAATAATAACAACAGCAACAATACCACCACCAACAACAGCAACGCCATTGCCTTCCAAGTCACTTCTGCTACGCCGGATCTTGACGTATCCGTCCCAGAGTGGTTTTCTCTGTTCTTCGGATGGTTTTTACTTTTTAATTACTGAGGGATCTGAGATTCATCGGGGCAAATAATAATGAATACCGTAACAATAATAAACGAAATACATTTTTCATTGATTTTGCCTTCCAGTTCTTTGCATTTGATTATTTTGTATAAAAACCAAAATCATAAAGGCGCATCAAAATCATGAAAACCTGATTTACAACTACTTAAATAGAAAACGTTAAGCATATGGCATAGCGTGACACCACCCACTGGCGAACGTAGATCTATATCTGCGCCTGCATTCACATACTGACCTCAAATCCATGTTCCACATAATCCAAGTGTAAAAAGTGATTTTAACAGCAATTTAAAATATAATTAAATTGTTTAAATCGTTTGCTCAGATGAAGATGAGTTCTAAAAATGCCCGCTGAACCGTAAAGATGAAGTTTACTGAAAAATGTTGTGGACTGTCAAATTGGATGAAAGCGGACATATATATCCTATTACTCAAACTGTGGTGGAACAGCTGAAATGGTTTTAAACGGACATACGCTATTACGCCCAGGAACAGGTGAATCATATCCTAAATTTTTTCATGAATAACGGAAAGAAATTGGGAAGAATTAGCTGCGATTTTCAGTGAATCAAGGGGGTGCTCGGTAGTGTAATGTTCAGCTTGTCAGTAGAGAGGTGAGTTTTGAACACTTAATTCCTACTGATGTCACGGAACCACGTTACAAAGTAGAAGCCAAAAGCTATTGATTTCTAATCTATCAACAATGACATTAAAGTTAAACTAATTCATTGTAGACTTGCATGTCTCTGTGCGGACTGCCTACACTAGGGGTAGGCCTATCTGTTGCCACCAGTGTGCGACCGTACGTCACCTACCGGACTAGCGTACGCATACTAATACGAACGTTATCGAAAAGAAAGAAGTACACGTACCGTACGCGTACGTTAAAAATGTAATTGCAGTTGAGCTGTTATGCAATTTAATCTTAAGTACTAACAGAACAGACAGCCTGTAATACACGGTGGTCTGCCTCTTTTGTTCGTACCCTCCATTATTCCAAACAACATGTAAGTCATAAAAAGAAATAACGTGCGTTGCAACCGTTTAACTTACAGACATCTGTTCTTAGAGAATTGAAGTTTGCATGTGGTAGAGAACTAGTTAAATGGCACACTTGTGTTCAAGTGGAGGAGAAAGAAGCAAAAACAGGACTTTGAGAACTGTAAAATGTGTTTTCCTCTGGGTGTCTACGGCCTTTCATGCTTCGACATGTCGTTAAATTGTTATTATTCTCAGCATCGGTTTTAGATTTCAGTTTTCGGACTTTCAGCTTCAGACGTAGGCCTACATCTAGAGCTCAGCTACTATTTAATTGCTCTGTTTATCAGAATTCTGTCTTTAAAAAACTAAATGCCAGATTAGTTTCTGGTTTAACAAATTGCTTGTCTTTGGACTCAGGCAGCTGGAGTGGATTTTGGCTTTACGCACGTACTCAACGCCTGATGAGAACAGGCTCCAGAGGCGGATTAAGGCATGTTCAACATGTTCGGCCGAACAGGGGCCCCCACACTTGAGGGGTCCCCCACATATGCCAAAGAATTTTTCTTCAAATTTTATAATTATTATTGTTATTTGTTTAGTCTAACAGTAAAAATGAGCAAAAAACTCAGAATAAATTTTTAGAAACTGCACATGTTAATACACACAACAAACGACTTTTGCACTTGTGTGGGCCCCTATTAAAGTTTCTATTATCAGGCAGGTTCATCTCAAAATCAGCCGAAAACGAAATGATTCAGTTTGCTGACCAAGCAAAGTCATTTTGCTCATGAACAGACAAATGAAACATCCTTTACTGGTTAATCACAAAAAGGACTCAATGACACCTTTCCAAATGTTGAGATAGCACTGTGAATATAGGCCTATCTTGTTCTGATGGAGACAAACTGAAGCAGAGAACGTTCGTTTACAAAACTCAAATTGATTAAAAACAGACCGAGAGCGTCAATGTCGAAGACAGACTCGTTAGTTTGACATTGTTGAGTAATGAAAGTGACATACAATACAGTACCATACTTAAAAATTCAGAAGTGCACATTGAAGTCGGGCAACCATTAAGAGCCGTAGGTAGACTGGAAGAGGCAAGTTTTCAGTTTAGAGCGAACATGAGGATGTAGAGAGTCCCAGAGGGACCGACAACTGTGACATTGTCAAGACAAGACGTGTACCAGAAACAACATAGGCCTACTTTCCAGCAGATGCTGATCGAAGAGAGGAGCGGCCTTTAACAGAGTTGCAAGGCGTGACCATGGAAGATAAGTAGGAAGGCAGATGATCTGCGCGTGCTCTAAAGCGGACACGCTCACAGACAGGAAGCCAGTGCAGAGAACGAAGAGCAGGTGTGATATGGTAAGAGAGTCCAATACACAGTCTTACAGCTGGTTGCGTTATTTTGGTTAGAGGAAGCAGTGTGCATTCAGGGAGACCATAGAGTAAAGAGTTGCAGTAGTCAAGTCGCGTCAGAATAAGGCAGTGTATCAGTTTTTTCATTTATGCTGTGCCAAGAGTAGAGCGAAGCTTGCGGATTCTCCTGAACGTGAACTACATTTTGACGACATAGCCAAAAGGCTCGCAACGTACATGTATGGGCCTATGTGTGTACATTCCATGACAATTTTAGCGATATTGATTGTCATTGTCAATTCATAATTTTTTGTTGCTCTTAACTCTCTAACTGTTAGTTTTGCTACAAAATGTAAACTGCAAACACTGTGTCCAATCAGTCAAGACTGTATTGTTAGCCTAAGCCTTTTCGGCCTATTTTTATTTTCTGTATTGTGGTAAGCCTGCAGTTGTAATATTCTTTTACCACGACTCCCCCCACGAGTCACTCTAATATTGTTAAACCGTAAAAGATGTACACTTAAGTTAAAGTCATTAACACCAGATTGGATAATTATAAACCCTACTGATATTGTACAAAAAGAAAGAAGGCACGAATTATAATAATAGAACAATATTGATTCGTTGAATATAACATGTTTTATGTGTCCTTTTTGTGATTCTATGGGGCTGGGCTGGGCCCCAACAGTCTTACTGAACAGGGCCACCACATTTGCTAATCCGGCCCTGAGAACAGCTGCTATTAAAGTTGACATTTTCGACATATCTAACTCTGGTGCAACTCATTCATTCATTTATTACAGAGATTTATATGGCGCCTCTTCAAGACTGCTATTCAGAAGTGCTGCCGACCCCAGCACAGCTAAATTGTGGAGTTTGATCATAGAGTTAGGAATTATAATAGTTGTTTGTCCTTGTTATTGGACAGGCTTTGAATTGTGGTAAGCCTGCAGTTGTAATATTCTTCTCTATACGGCTGATCTCTGTCCTCTGCTGACTTCTCAGGGGCTTCTGCACCAGCTCTTTGCAGATGATGTCCAAGCTTACATCCATTCCCATCCATCAGACTCAGTCGCTACTGTACAACAGATGTGCCTAACGATAGATGTTCTTTCCTCTTGGATGGCCTCAAATTGACTTCTCCTAAATCCTTCCAAGAGACAGTTTATTTGGCTAGGTGGCCGTCGGAAACTGGATGGTATTGATTTGCTCCAGGTTACTCGGGTCTTTCCTGATATAACTTTTTCCCTAACGGTTCGTGACCTGGGCCTCGCCCTTGACCAAGAACTTAGTCTTTCTCAACATGTGAACTTGATCTGTCGAAGCTGTTACTATCAGCTTCGCCAGCTCCGAGTAGTTTCTCGCTCTCTTTCTCATGACGCACTAGTGGTTCTTGTGCATGCCTTCGTTACCAGTCGAATTGACCACTGTTGCTCGATCCTCGTTGGCCTCCCTCTTGGGATTCTGGGGCGACTAGATCGTGTTCTGCGCTCAGCTGCTCGGCTTATTGGGCGAATTCCCAAATTCGGCTCTGTCTCTGCCTACATGCGCGATGTGTTACACTGGCTGCCTGTGGCCCAGCGGATCTCATACCGTATTGCTTCTTTGGTTTCACGCAGCATCCTTGGCTGTGCTCCGTCTTACCTGCGCAACCTCTGCTGCCCAGTGTCCGACGTTGTAGCGCGTCGGGCGCTTCGCCCCGCGATTATCGATGAATGAATTCTTGTAACTAGCTGCGTTATGACAGCCAGAGTAGATCAATAAACGAAAATACAATACAATGACGGGGCAATTCCTAGTTCCGCGGGCTCGCTTGACTGCTAGGCAGCGCCGAGCTTTCTCGGTTGCAGGCCCCTCCATCTGGAATGACCTGCCATCGGAGCTGCGCCTGCTACCTTTGACCAGTCAAACTGGATTTTATAAATCACTCAAGTCTTTTTACTTTTGCCGTGGCTGGGCTGGGAGCGCCTCTGAGTAGATTTCTTGAAGGGCGCTATATAAATTTCCAGAATGAATGAATGAATTTGAAACAGCAGATACGACACAGAAAGGATAGAAGAAAGGCATGACCTCGAGTAAGCCTCTTGGAGGACGTCTTGGCTATCAAAATTTATCTACTTCATTTTCATAGCTTCGGAATATGTGGATGTGAGGCCAGCCATCTCCCGTGACCTCTGATTTTGTAATTCACAGAACACAGTCAACGTACTCGATTACGTAGTGCAATGGGAGAGGTCTTTTGAATTAGCACCAAGCAATTATATAAGCTTATTTAAAAACAAAAGAGCAGAAATACTTCAGTTCAATAGTTGTAGACTTTCAGCATGCTTTGGAATATGGTATTGTTTCTGTGGACACTATCGGAGCCCTTAACAATGATTATTTGAAGGACGGGCTATTTAGCATTCTGCATTGCTTCTCATAATTTCTAGCACGGATTGTATGTCTTCTTGACCAATTTCTAGTGTTTAACGACCTCTAATGACTGCCAGGTTCGTAAGCATCGCCCTCCTCAATACACCAGGCTTGGGACCGGCGCTACCTTGCACTATCGGCCCAGATTGGGAGAGGCGTAGTTTCTTCCGAACCAGTAAAAACTCATATTATTTATGTAAGGTTATGAGTCAAAGCGATATAATTTTATTGGTTGCACGAAGAAGGTCTGGTAGATGTTAACTGACGGTTTAAAGCTAAATGCCTGCGGCCCTTTCAAGGCTAGGGAGTAGGTCTATATAAATGCTCAAACCGTAGCCTTCGATTTTATTCATGCAGTGCACTATTTTGTTGAAGGCTCCTCGAAACAACTGTAAACCGGTCTTAAACTATTCTACCACTCAGAGGATTAATAACAAGGTGAGATTTAATTTCTCGTATGCTGGAGTTTCTTTCCTTTCTTTCTATTCCCCGCTATAACCACTAGTGGTTCAATTGTCAAACGACGTATCAGAAATGCGCTGAATTAATGCGGAAATGAGGGTATTGTAATGCGAGAGGTTCATGCTGAAGGATAACAGATGTGGGATAACGACATTGGAAAGAGCATCAGATTAGACCTAATAATATGTATAAATGTATAGGCCTAATTGAAGCTTATCAATCAAATCAAAGCTGTTTATTAAATAGCAAAATCTGACAATAATACAGAGTTGTTAAATAAATCGCGGTTGTATACATTAACATTATACAAGCAGAGACTATTATAATTATGTCGAAATAAAGCATTCACAGTTGAGCTCATTAAATGGAAACCATTTAAGTAATTATCAGATAATTACTGATAAAGGTATCGTAATTAGAGAGGCAGACTGACAGACTGACATAACCCCTCTGGCAGAAGTATCATCCATCAGTGCAGTGTTGGTGGTTATTTGCATTTTTACTTACATTGAACTAACAATCTCAATTTCATCTTAATCTCTACGTGACTCAAACTCCTTCCGCTTCCTTGTTCTAAACTATATTTTATTGTTGTGCAGATGTTTGACCCTAACGCAGTTCTTACGGCAGTGTTCGCAGTCCTCATAGTTTTCCTGTTACGGAGAAGAAATAAGAGAAGAGACGATGGAAAACGATATCCACCGTCAATCCCAGCTTTGCCACTATTTGGATCGATCCCATTCTTCACTGATAGCTTGGAAACGACTCAAAAGTTTTTCATGCGCAAGGCAGAACAACTGGGCCCTGTTATTCTCCTCAAAGCCGGAAGGAGGTATAGGGTTACACTAAAATTATGCTTTATTTCAAGAAGTATAATAATTTTACGATCAGTATAACTTCATGTAGAGGCTTTTCTTAACTACCAAAGAGATCGAACCATGCAGGTTGTTTATCATTGTCGTCTGACGTAGACCCTATAGTCGCACATAATAAATTGAGATCGTTGCAATAAAATGCAGACGAAGTGGCATGCGAAATTTGTGAAACAAACTGTTCACAATTAAACCAGAAATGCGGAAAAAGGAAAAATCAGTGAATACAAATCGTTAAATTATAATTGTTATTTTCCATGATTGTCCTTAAATGCGAGTGTTATCCTTTAATTACCGGTATATTGAAAGGCTGAATTCCTAAACTTACAAGTTAAACATTCTCAGAGTCTACATAAACTTGCTATACATTTGTTACATTTGAATATTTTTTACATTAGACCTACATACCGCAACGTTTATATTATGTTGAAGGTTGGCTGTTTCGATAAACGGAAGGGAGGCAATTGTAGATGCTATGCAGAAACATTCGGAAGCTTTCAGTGATAGACCCGACTTCTGGACCGAAACCAACATTCTCAACCCCGATTTGAGAGGTTTGTTTAAACACCCAAGTTCACATGATGTGGATAGAAGTCTTTCCATCATCCAAGAATGATATAACTATTAAAAAGGATAAGCATAACTATAGTTACTAGGATATATATAACTGTAAGGATAGATAACTATGAAAAAGGATTTGCTTTTTTTCGTTCTCACGTCCATGTGGGACTATTTTTTCTTTTATTGGAACAAAAATCATAATTGACAGAGTCAAACGTGTTACAAATGCTAAAGCATTAATTTAACAGCGTAACTTAAGTACTTAATTTGCAAAAGCATTCAAATGTGCAAGTATTTATGATTATCACGAAAGCAAAATCCAAGGTTTACGGCAATAATTATTATGGTTAATCATAGTAATGTCATTAGTGTTTCGAAATAAACTGGCATTTCTTGGCTGTGTGGCATGAGGCACCATCCTGTTGGAAAATGAATGGTTTTCCATCCCCAAAAATATCCTTGGCTGAGGGTAGAAGCTTTGGCTGAAGGACATCCTTTATGTACTTGTCCGCATTTACTGTTCCTTCGAGCACTTGCAGTCGACCAACAGCATCTCTGGACACACAACCCCATACCATTATGGACAGTGGATGCTTCATGGTAGGCGTTGTGCACGGTAACAGGACAATAACCCCCGGACAATAACCCCCGGGACAATCACCCCCGACAATCACCCCCGGGACAATAACCCCCCGAGACAATAACCCCCCGGACAATTACCCCCCGTACTGACTTACCAAACATCAAAAACTAATTATTAGACAATTAGTAGACAATTAGTAGACATGAAAGAGTTACCAAACATCAAAAACTAATTATTAGACAATCAGTAGTCAATCGGGCAAAGAGTAGACATAAAGACATAAAGTTTTCATCCAACCATTTTGGATTTATTCAAAGAGAACAAGCATTACAAGAAGTTCACTGCAGCCAATTTCTGGCTGGTCACCCATCACAACCTCCGAGGAAGAAGTATGCTGATTCCAATGCAAGAATTCTGGCCGTCGTTAGCAACTACAGTGAGCGCAATGTTCTTGACTATCTACGTGGAATCGCTCACAACCTTACTTTTAAGTTCGACGAACAAATTAACAATAAACAGCATTTAATTTCATACTGTGACATTTCATGGTTCTTTAGTTCTCTTATACATATGTTTAATAAATTCAAATATAAACTGTATGATTAATACACATTATTTGTATATTTATTTAATTAATATATCAGTATAGGGGGTTATTGTCCGGGGGTTATTGTCCTGGGGGGTTATTGTCCCGGGGGTGATTGTCCGGGGGCTGATTGTCCGGGGGGTTATTGTCCGGGGGTTATTATCCTAGAGCCGTTGTGCACTCTGGCAAACAGTCTTCACCAGCTCAACGGCAAACGTAGCGGATACCGTCACTCCCGAAAAAAATGGATATGCGAGTTTCTTCACTCCATAAAACCTTACTCCACTGGTCTGCTGTCCAACTGGCATGTTCTCTGGCCCAAATTAGGCGTTTGAGTCGCTGACCAACATTCAGGAAGGGTTTCTTGCGTGGTATTCTATCCCACAGACCTGCTTTCAACAGCCTCCGACGTACTGTCCAGTCCGACACAACGACTCCAGTCTGAGCCAGTGACTTGTTGATCTCAATCGCAGTCGATTTCCGATCCCGGAGTGGAAGTCTCACAATTCTTCTGACTGTTCTCTGTATAGCGCTGGCAAATGTCCCGTGTCCCGCCTTGACCTTGTCGGGACAGCAAAATGTCCCGACTTTGAAATGTGTGACCAAACAAACAAAATGTTGTGGCTTAAAACACATTACCGTACTAACTACTAAGCTAAGCCCTATTTCATAAAATCTCAGTCGCAATTTCACAAATTGCAGAAATCAGTGTTGCACATTAACCATGATTTAGCATGTAATAAAATTACCACTCCTCTGGGTCACTTCCTTCACGCCCTACCTCTACAATGTTTCACTCATCTCGCCCGCCTTGGCTCCCTGCTCCTATTGGTCTCCCCAAGATTCTGTTCTTGGACCCCTTCTCTACATCCTCTTTACAGCTAATATATGGAGTCTCAACTTGCATCCTGTTCTCTTACTTGCATCCTATTCTCTCAATTTCTTTACCATTCCAGATGAGTGGTAAGAGAAGTGGGACCTTCTCTTTGGAAGAGCCTCCCCTCTGACCTGCGTTCTCTCCTGCGAGACCTCTCCATGGCT
This sequence comes from Aporrectodea caliginosa, assembly GCA_020284085.1. Lineage (NCBI taxonomy): Eukaryota > Metazoa > Annelida > Clitellata > Crassiclitellata > Lumbricidae > Aporrectodea > Aporrectodea caliginosa. Next base: position 437,899 of record JACEVL010000428.1, on the reverse strand, counting down.
CTTTTATAAACTACTTAAGACCTTTCTTTTGACCGTTCCTGGATCGGGAGCGCCTTTGAGTGGTTTATCTTGAAGGGGTGCTTTAAAAATTTCATAGATAGATAGGTAGATATTTATACCTAACACAAATCTTTAATAACGACATTTAAACACAAAAACATTACTCGTTTTCACGACTTGCGTGAGGTGTTTTACGAGAAAATTGCGTCCAGACTTCCTAGTTCGAAAAGGTGGCAACCCTATTACCAAGACAGAGTGAGACACCAAGACGTGATACTCAGGACAATCCAAGGTCGATGCTTTTCGGAGTGAAGTCCAAAGGATAGAAAAATAAAACCATAAACAGCTACAGACGTGTTATATATTTGTTTATGCTCTACTCACATCTAAAGCTCGGCCTTAAAACACTTTAACGGCCAGCTGCATTATTTCCCAGGCGCTTTTAGTACACTTTCGTCGTTAAGTACACCATAAACAATTTAAAAAATATTGCAGCTGAAGTGCAAGTGACTCGCAGAGGCGCCGACTTTTAGTAAAAGTACTGGGGAAAGAATTTCATTCCCATGATCCTGTGATCGGATGATCCCAGCGCGTATCCAGCCCTGTCTTCCCTCTCCCAGAGGCCTCCTTTCCTCAAGCCCTTTCAACTGCAAGAGTCTATGCAACAGTGCTTCCTCTTTTTGCTCTGTCATAAAGACAAGCGCACAGCAACCACGATTCCACGAATATTACATACAAAAACATTCAGTTTTCTGTACATGTAACTCCTTACCCGTGACTGCTTCTACCAGTTGCGCCAGCTCCGCACTATTGCTCGCTCACTCACTACTTCTGCTATCTCGACCCTCATTCATGCCTTCGTCACAACCAGACTTGACTATTGTTGCTCGCTCTACGCTGGCCTCCCTGCTGGTCGGCTGGGGTGTTTGGATAGGATCTTGCGTTCTGCTGCCCGCCTTATCGTCCGTATACCCAAATTTGGCCATACCTCTATTAAGCATTTTTATTAAGCATTTTGAATTCCTGATAATTTGAATGGCCAAAAATGTACTGCATGGGGCGAAACTATACTCTCGCCCCAGGAGTTTGGTGAGTACTGGGGCGAAAGTCCCTGTTGCCCCTGTGGAGTCGGCGCCTGTGCAAGTGAGAGTTGGCGCGCGGTCCATGAGGGCAGCCGGGAGTTGCATATAGGGAGGGTGCCACGCATGCGCAGATCTGAATAGAATGGGGAGCATTCGGAACTTGGTATTAAAAGAGAGAAGTGGAGAAGAACATCTTCGCACATTGTGGCATCAGTGTATGATAAAGGATCTGCGTGAACTTAGTTGATTGTGCGAGTTAGCTGATAGTTTGCTAGATTCGGTGTTTAAGGGCTTAGGTCAACGACTTTGGAGCTGTTTCATAAAACTTTTAGTTTGGCACAATAAGGAGTCATAACTTGAAAACTGTGTGTCGTGTTTCAAGTTGCACAACGCTGATGACCGGGCAAGTCCACAGTGCGAGGCAAGATCGTGCGAAAACTTCAATTAGTCCTTTGAAGCGAAGCTTTATTACGTTTTGTTTATAAGCAACTGAAATTGCAAATTACAAAGCTTTAGTCTGTCTCAAATGCCTGTTACAGACTGCTATAAAAGCTTTTGTTTTGTTCTATCGCTATCTCAACTGAGATGACGACAGAGTAGAAAAAGGCTGATAACTCATTGGCTCATTGGCTGCGGTTCGTTAACCGAAAGGCATTTTAAATCGTCACATGAGAGCCAATATTTTGCATGTGTAATTCATTTGAAATCTATAAAGGCCAAAAAAAGACACAAGTAAAGACACCCCAAGTACATTTAAGCTTATTATGGCGATGAAACACACAGAAGTGTGACATGATAGTTTGTGACAGTCAATTCAGTTACTGACTTGTTTTCTGATCGCGAAAGTCGTCAGTGCGAGGCATGATCTTTCGACAACTTTAATAGTGATCGTTTGACACGAAGCGGTGTCGCTTTGAATTTTGAGAAATGTGATCAAACTTACCAAAGCCTTTAATCAGTCAGTTTTCCGCCAGACTAAAAGATTTGGAAGGTTTGGTGACATTTGCTTAGATTTAAAGCGAGAAAGCTTCATGTCAAGCGACTTATAGAAAGTTGCAGACGATCATGCCTCGTAATGTCGACTTGCCCGGTGGGGAGTCAGCAGTGTAGCTTGAAACATGATACACGGTCTCTAGACCGAGAGTTTGGCTTCAATGCCGCTTCAGAATGCCATGACATTTTCGAGACTATGCAATCCTGTATATATTAGACATCATTGCGGTTTCTACAAAGAGCCACATCTGGCTCCTGTGCTGACGCCCTTGATTCCAGAAGAGTAGGCCTACTCCGAGTGTTTCATCACACAGCGGATTACAAAGACAAACAGTATCGTCTCACGGTTTAGGTAGGCCTAATTGCCAGAATGAGTATCAAATTGAGCGCATACCACTCCCTCCCAAAAAGACACTTTCCTCAAGAAAACAGCCGATAACCTGCCACAAAATGGCGGTAAATTCTGAATACTAGTAATAGCTTTAGGCTCTGTTTTAGACACCTTTAATTCGCTTTTGCAAAACGCTATATATAAACTCCTAAATATACGATTCTCGTATAGGTACAATGGTTCAACGTTCAACTGTTACAACGTCAGTGTTTAACGTGACCCTTAACCCTAGGGCTACCAAGCTTTTTTTGTAACACGGACTACAAAGAGGGGGGTGGATTTTGTGTTTGGTTTCACATATCATAACTTGTAATATAGCAATGGATTCAGCATTCATTTCTGCACAGAATGGTATATTTAGTTGTACATTAGGTGAATGCACCTCGAAATTACATCACTTTTAACAATGGAACCCATTAATTAGTGATATTTTATATTATTGCGTACATTTTTTACTTTTTGGATAAACAAATATAAGATTATGTGTGTTTTGAAACTGATCTATGTATAAAAGATACACACAATCATCTCTACACATGTTTATATAGTATAAATGTACATCCATACATATATATCCATACATATATATCGGTTTACGTTGTAATGCCGTATTCAGCCATTTTCACACAGATTACGCGTATTATTATTTATTTTGATCACTTCCGGTATTCAAAAGACAAAGATGTAGGTATGCAAATGAAGCCCTACATTCCCTCTAAAGAATGATATCCTTGTTTCTCTTCCAGGAAAACAAACGAATACGCTGCAGACAAAAACTAAGGGGGAGTGTGCTTCCATTCAGCCATTTTTCACGCATATTACGCGTATTATTATTTATTTTGAACACTTCCGGTCATCAAAAACAAATTAATCAGTATGAAAAAATAGCAGTACGTGTCCTCTATGCAACGGCATAATTTATTTCTCTTCAAAAATAAATTATGAATACGTTATAATCGAAAAAACATGAAAAATGTGAAAGTGTAACCTATTTTCATACATTTTAATTTATTTTGAGCACTTCCGGTTGTCTCAGGTCAACTCAGTGACCATAGAAATGTAGCCCCACATTCCTGCTATCGAATGGTATAATTTGTGTCTCTTAATATTAAATGACGGATAAGATAGAGTCGAAAATCTAGGGGGGGTGGTATCCACCCCCCTGGTACCTCGGGTATATTGGGTATAACTTTTGAACGGTGTGAGATATCATCTCACATTTTACCTCAAAACGTGTGTAAATGAACCCCCTACAGCTACTTAAAAGGTCAAATTTTGATTCCATACTGAAAAAGTTTGAGATGAAAAAAACCTAGGGGGTGGCAACCACCCCCCCCTTGGTAGCCCGAGGGTTAAAGCAAACAGAAGAAATTTGGCTCTTATATGAGGCGCAGTGGTCCGTAGTGCTCCACGGAAGAGCACTTGTGATCCAACAATTATGGACTGGAGCCTCTTTAGCGGACTCTGTAACGGCTCTGTAGGTTGGTTGTTTGCGCGCACTTTGACCTTGCGCGCCTAATAACAAATTCAGTAATATCACCTGGTTATGTGGCAAGATTCACCGCGGAGGACTGTATTACTAGTGACCCCGCGGGTCACAATAGCCGATTGGTTAGAGAGCTGTCCTTGTAACGAGCAGAGTACGGGTTCGATCCTCCTCTGAGAAGGTTACTATGTAAGGTCCTTGAGCAAGTCCTTCACTCACAATTGAAGGCTCTGAGTAGTTTCCTTGAAGGGGCGCTACATAAATTCCCGAATGAATGAATTAATGAATTGCTCAGCGCCATCGAATGATGCTTGGTTATCAGACAGCGCGCTTAAGAAATGCATAAAAATAATCACTGTACCGAGACCGGTCCCATACACAGTTCCGTTAGCGAAACATACTTTCAATCATTTCAAAACACATTAAAACGTGCAACGAGTGGCATTAAAACTATAAATGTACGAATTAAATAAATATGTGTGTTGTATGTTTTTTCTTCTGTAGACATCGACGAATGTGTTGAGCAGAGGGTTGTATGTGGTCCAAATCAGCGATGCTTCAATAAACGCGGCGACTTCGAATGTATCGACATCACTTGTCCACCCAGCTACGAGCGTGACCAAATCACTGGGTAAGTCAAAAACTCCAGAAAAAAGCGGTCTTGGACCTCCACTGAACATCGACCTTCTGGACAACCCCTCTGACACGACGAAGCGCTCGTGAATAAGCTGGTGCCCTCCGTTTAGCTGTTGAATAGCGCCAGGGAACATTTCAAGATGAGTATTTGAAGGACTGAGGTGTCAGGGTAATTGTAAGGTTCCTGTGCATAAACACTTCAAAGACGAGAGTGTATTACAAAAAGTGATTGGGAAACCAATGCAGCTAGTAGTTAGTGTTGATCAGCTTTCAAGGTATCTTAGTAGGCCTATCAAAGATGGGTCAAGCGGGTCACTCTTGTCCAAATCTATAGTTTGGGGGCAAAGGTCGTTGGTGACATTACATGTGTGCTAGGTAGGATTGGATTGATGATCGTATGACCTTTATTTTGTGGTATAAGGCGTCTCAGGGTCATTCGTCGTTCCATCTCCTCCTCTATCTTCACAACTTTAGTTCATGCTTTTGTTTTTTCTCGGATTGACTACTGCAATTCCCTTCTTGTTGGTCTTCCTAAGGTTCGTCTCTCTCCTCTTCAGTCGGTCCTCAACACAGCTGCTAGACTGATAGCCCGCCTTCCCCGGTACTCTCACATCTCTACCTTTATGTTTCACGAACTTCATTGGCTCCCTCTGCATTCTCGCATACAATTTAAAATCCTCTCTCTGATCTTCAAGGCTCAGAGGGGTCTTGCCCCGAAATATCTGGTTGGCGTCCTACTTCGGCCTCTTTCAGCTTCCTCCCATCGTCCACTTCGCTCCTGCAATAGACTTGACCTCTTGGTTCCCCGCAGTAGAACTGCTATGGCTCAGGCTCGTTCCTTTACTTCAATTGGTCCCTCTCTTTGGAATGCTCTTTCTCCTTCTGTTCGCTCTAAAATTCTCTCTGGCAGTCTCTCTTTTTCCTTCGCTTTTCTCAAAACCTGTTTATTTTCGCGGGGCTTAACGCACTTGGAGCGCTTCTGAACGGTTCACCCTACGAGAGGCGCTTTATAAATGTTTAAATACGATACGATATAGGACTAGTTTGTGAGATTTATTATTAGGATCTATTTAGACACCTCTAAATCGTTTTATAAAACGCTATAATAACCCTCGTTTTTGTTCAACCGTCATTGCGGTGTTGTGGTATAAGGCGTCTCAGGGTCATTCGTCGTTCCATCTCCTCCTCTATCTTCACAACTTTAGTTCATGCTTTTGTTTTTTCTCGGATTGACTACTGCAATTCCCTTCTTGTTGGTCTTTGTAATTTATGTAAAGTTAATTTAATAAGTTAATTTATGTGGTCTTTGTAATTTATGTAAAGTCACAGAAAACATAAACCATTTATTATTAATTTGTAGAAAAGAAAATATTTCTAACATATTAAGAGATGTATGTGTCTTGTATAAAGTAGATTTTAACATTAAGAATTTGCTTGATATAGGTTGCTTACAAAGTGAGGTTTATAGGCTTATAAGTCTTATTTATAAAGGAAAAGTTGTGTAAATGTTATCATTTGTAAACTCTTGCAAGAGTTTCATTTGTGTATGAAATCAGTTAATTAAATATGCATTATGGTATAGGCTAGGAAAGTCTTGTTTTATTTTTTAATGTGTGTTACTCTTTATATAATATTGTTACATTTTCTCATTGATTATATGTGTCAAGAATCTCATGCTCCGGTTGATAACATTATAAATTGTCCTCAAAGATTTAAAAATTTTAGACAAAGGAGATTATGATTCTCATTTCAGAACACCGTTGTCAAATATGCTGAAATCTGTAATAAAAAAGATTTCAATTTTACACTTGTATGTTAAAACTGATGCTAAGTGTTTGTTTGATAACATCTGATGTCGTAATCATAATATAAATGTGATGTTTCTTATGGCCTTTGATGTCATATGACGACGTTAAATCTTGGAGTAAATAAAAAAACCGTCATTGCATTAAGATCGCTGGGACAAATAACTTAAGGTTGAGGGCAGCCACAAGATGGCGTTAAACTCTGAATACAGTATTATTATTATTATGATTTTTAGGCTCTGTTTAAACACCTTTAAATCGCTTTTCAAAACGCTATATAGGGCCTACTCTTAATATTCACCTCATATTGACACTTTTGACAGCTTTCCCGCGTTCCAGTTCAATCATTTTTAATGCGCCAGTTTTAAACGTGACCCTTAACCTTCGCAGGACTGAGGGGAGTAAATTATTACCCCAGCGGTGTTTGAATGATGATTGCGTACATGTGGCTATAATGTGACGTTGCATGTGTTTACAAGTTTAAACCGACGACATAGGCCTATAGGCCCTACTGACACCAAAACTACCACATTTCGTCATCGACGTCCTTTTTTTCGTTCAAAGTGAAGATACCATGGAGGTACTGGTAATGCATCCTGAGTGGCCGAGTGGGTTGGTAGCCCGCTCTCCACACCGGCGGCCCGGGTTCGATTCCCGGTCGGTCGGTTTATCAGAGATTAATTTCTCGGATCTTTACTGCGGGTGGCTCGGTCGCAATATAAACGTGGAGTACAATACAATACAATACAATAGGCCTACAACTGGGACGCGGTGGTGTAGGGGTATGTTCGGTGCCTTGCAGCTGGAAGGTTGCGGGTTCGAATCCACCTCAAGCCGCCGCGTAGGGACCCTGGGCAAGTCCTTCACTCGCAATTGCTCATGCGCTTCGGCGTGAAACTCCGATTCAGCGTCTGCGCAGTAGTCGGGAGCGCCTCTGAGCAGGAATCTGGAAGGGGCGCTATAATAAGTGTTCAACACATACATACAAACATACATACTTACATGTTCATACATACATACATACATACATACATACATACATACATACATACATACATACATACATACATACATACATACATACATACACACATACAAGATTTGTATGTGGCATTGAATGAATAAGAATTATCTTTACCTTCATGGTACAAGATTAGTATGTAGCATTGAAGGAGTAAGCATGAATTATCTTTACCTCTAACAAATAGGACTCATATTGTAACAGGCAGGATTGAATTAATACTTGTATTAATATGTGTTAAATGCAGATACTGTGTGCTCAAGTGTGACCCGTCGGGGATAGAATGTCCAGCTGGGGCCCATTACAAGGACGTCCTAGAGTTCCACATGGTCGCACTTCCCAGCGGAATCCCCGCCCATCGTGACCTTATCCGCCTTCTTGCCTACGACCAGGAGAACGTTCATCTCCCACAGACGACCTTCACGATCATCGAGAATGACAACAAGATTCCGTTCGCAATCCGGCTGGAGGACGGAAAGGGTGTCGTCTACACCTTGGAACCACTCCGCGAGAAACAGCTCTACCAGATGAAGGTCGAGGCAAGGTCGCTGGATCATCGACGGAGAGGAGTCCAGTACCACACAACATTCATGATCTACATCTCTGTTTCCATGTATCCCTACTAAACGTCGATGAGGTTCAGGGATTGTAGGAGTTCGAGATGATGACATCGTACTCCAACGTGGCTTCTTCCTATTTTGTCGGTGGTTTTTTCTTAAAATAATGTGCTCCAAATCGAGACATTCAGGTCCCAGTTAGTCAACTTCACTCGTGGCTTCTGAAAGCGAAGTCTTGTAGCCGTGAATGCGAGCCGTGACTTGTATATATCTTCAGGTACGAAAGTGTGACGAATGCTTTGAATATGTTTAATGCGTCACTTGGTGGATATGTGTTGAATTTTCCTGTTTTTGTCTCTAAATTCGTGAAGACTTTTATGGAAATTTCGTTTTAACTGTAAGTTTTAGAGAGCAGAGTTTAATAGGAAATAAAATTGTCTTAAAACATTTGTGTAAATTATACAGTGTTAAATACTTGTATGAAGTATAGTATTGAATACTTGTGGCACTTCCATAGAAGTATCTAAGACTGTAGGTAGATCTTTTCGGATTTGGTTTCGCTTCTACTTTTAGGTCATCAGATAGTCTGTAGATTATCAAACGTTAATACTGAAATGTGAAAGTACCTAGGCTTAAATTATTTTTAAAAAATTAGTATTCAGTTGAGTTATGTAGTATTTAGTTAAGTCACATAGGAATTGCAAAGCCTTTATTGGTACATTCTCAAATTATATTATCTGTGAATTCTTTAAATACTCTGCACTGTTGAAAGTGATGAAAAATGAAGCTTTTCGACGAGTGATTAATTATTAGGACAAGTTGTGGCAGCTGGTCTCTACATGTAGCTACTGTTCGATAGTAAGTTTTAGGCCAACAATTGTAGTTCTTTGTTTCTATGTAACGATTGTAGGCGCATTTTTTATAGCTCAGTTTCAGTCTGTTTCTTAGCCAAGATCTTGTTCCAGAAATTGCATTTAATTGATTTTAGTTTTTGAAATTGTAGTAAATTATCTGTTCAAACTTTGCTGGTACCGGCCTTTTTAAATAATGTGTTAAATCTGATGTAACATATACAAAAAATAATTTTTAAATTAAATCTTCACCCACTTAACATCATTTGCAACTCAAAACTTGATTTTAAGAAGTTAAGTTCTTGTTATTTAAAATAAGTTAAGCTCTTGTTATTTAAAAATCTTTCAAAGTTGTAGTACATATGATTAAACTATGCATCCCATGTTTTTCTATAAGATTACTAAAAGTTCAAAAGAGACTGTTCCTGATGTAACTGCTTTCAGTATTAAGCAAACTATTGCTTAAGCATCGACAAGTTGGGCAACTGATGCATCGGTTATATTATAACAATTGTTGGAAACTTTATACGGTCTTTTGGGCGGAGCTTTGCCTGCCAATCACTGTCTCATGTTTAACGTATTGTCTCAGAACTTCTTGTCGCTATTTATCTTCAATAAAACTGTCGTAAGAACCAACATGCCTTGTATTTTGTAATTACAACTCTACAGATTAAATTACATTTAGATTAGATTAGAAAAAAATCATTAGTCTGACAAATATACCTCAACCAAACTTTACAGTTAGGGTCGTCAAAAATATTCACCCATTCACTCTACTCTGAACTCTATATCCTGTTTACAAATAGTTCACAGATACTAATTAGGATAATCATTTTCAGAGTTTTATGTTCAGGGTTTCACCAGTGGCGGCGCCAGGGGGGCTAGGAGTGCTTAGCCCCCCCTAACTGCGGCTCATGCAGCCCCCCCAAAAAGTGGGAAATCACTGCAAATCACAGCGAAGAGGGGACAAAAGGGAAGGTCTTTGATCTTTAGCCCTCCCAAACCTGAAATCCTGGCGCCGCCACTGGGTTTCACAAGTTTTTTCATCAGCACTATCTTCTTCACTCTGGTGTGCATGCCATGTATGTATTCATGTATGTATGTATGTATGAATGTATGCATGTATGTCTGTATTTATATAGGCATGTACCGTATGTATGTAGGCCTATGCATGCATGTATGTATGTATGGATGATGATGCAAAATCAAAAACTTATCTTTATATGCGAGTAAGTTCGCTAAACCAAGCTAAATTTCATTGTGAAATGCAATATAAGATCCTAGAGCGATATGCCGTAACGAGAAAATTTTTGCCCAGTGTTCCAATAATGGAACATACAATATCATTGCAAAAAGTCCAAAGTAAAGTTCGTCCTAAAAACTAATTAAAATTATCATAAAATATAAGTGGTATTAGAGTACCAAAAACAGCAACTTCTAAAAAGATCTTTATTTATATTAATTTTATTTATAATATGTAGGCTACCTTTTCGTCGAAATTCGTCGAATTCTTTTGACACAAAAGTGCTCATAAAGACCGTATCTCATAACTATTAGTTATTCAAAATAATAATTTGTTGATAGATATATCTTAGAAATACTGTTTACAACGGCAGGTGATGAATTATATTCACTATATAGCGCTATATTACAAGTAAGTAAAGTAGCCTATTTGCAAAATGTTCCAATAATGGAACACTGGGCAAAAACGGGTTAAAGCATACAAAATTACGAAGTGCTACGTGTTGCTGAGGATTCACTTTTTGCATTCGCACTTCTACTTCTTCCCTGCTAATCTTGGTGCAATGAGTGACGAAAGGTTTCATCGGACATAGCAATTATGGAGAAGCGGCATCAGGGCAACTGGAACCCATCAACGCTGGCTGACTATCGTTGGACACTGATACGAGAAGCATCAGATGCTGAGCAGAAACGAAAATCAGCGGCAAAACAAAAGCAATATGTAAGCATAAATTATCATTGTTGCGACTAAACACAAAAATTCAATAAAAGTAAATTTCATGTTTCTCCAAATTCCTACGTGATACAGGCAGTCTGAAATTATAATTGTGTTTAGACTGAAGCAGTCTATCTTGATCACCAAAAACTGTCTAGAAGCAACACTTTTTTAAATTAGTTGTCCAATGTAATTAAACAAAAAGAAAACGGAATGCGTTTGAATGTCGTCATCCTATCGGGATTCCCCTCACTGGAGCGTATAGTCATGGTCGATTCTTCCAGCCGTCTATTATTCGAATTTCGTCTGCGCAGGTCAATATGTGGGGAGAGTGGACAATTTGTCCTTTCACCCGAATTTTCATATATAAATACGCCAACGATAACACAAGGTAAAGATCAAAGGCATCTATGAACGTCCACTAAATGTCAGCATAATTGCTTAGACTGTGATTTCCATTACTGCACAGGCTTGCACAAGGGATGGTTTTGGTAATTTCCCCTGAATCTTCCACTCAATCGGTTTATCATCGAGGATATTCTGAAGAGGAACATGACGTACGTCATCCCTGCATTTCCATGTTCTTTTGCCATTTATATTTGTGTCGGATTCTCCTCCCCCGATGACAAAGACTCTCTTTTTTTCAAGAACCAAGCCAAAGTGTCTGACTCCGGACTTGAACTGTTGTCTTTCTTTCCAAGTCTCCACTTCAAAATCAAATATAAAGCAAGTCTTCTGTCCAATTAAATTAGCAGATGTCTTCCAAAGTGCAGCTCGCATTAAAATAGTAGGGCGTGGCATTGGTTTTGTCAGGAGAGTGCATGTGTTCTGCTTAGTGTTGTACATTTGAACATGACTTACGTCTTTGTCATATTTGTCTTTTCCACCAAAAATATAGAGTGAGCTCCGAAATGGAACACAATTGCCAGAGCTGTGGACACAGTGAACCAACTTTCCGACTGTCTTGCATTCATTGGTGATTGCGTTAAAGGCTTCCACACTGTCTAGAGCACTTCCATCTGAATCCACAAATCCTCCGCAGATGTACAATACTTCATCGATAAACGCTGCGCTGTGTCTACGTCGGCCTTGATCTAAAAATGCGCATCTCATCCAACCAGAAGCCACGTTGTATTTCCAGATAGCAACTTCATTGATTCCTATTCCTGTAACGTACATTGTGTTGCAGTAAACGGCGGCGATTTCGATCGTCATTTTAGTCGGTATTTGTCCTTGAGTTGAGATTTCGTTTGGCCGATGTAGATTTATTTTTATAACGTCCTTCGTTATATTCAAACCAGCATTTAATCCCGTGACAAATGCAAAGTTCTCAAACTGTGGAGTGGTTTCTGTTTTAACAATGAAAAACACAATGGTAATTGTTAGTTGAATGTATTTATTAATTCACTCATTCTGCAAAAACTCAAACATCCCGGAATTGTGACCTAACAACAAATGACTTAAACGTCATGACTCTTAACGATTTGATTTGGCATAACACTAATGAAAAAATTTCTTCGGTAGCGCTACTTGGAGTGACTCAAAGACATTCTCGGGATTTACATTACATTATATCTCTTATTAAGTTTACAGCTCCATCCTGGACTTATGACGTTTGATGAAGTCACGCATACGACAGACGCCTTTTCGATAACAATGTCCAAACAACGGCGTTGCAGATTTGCATTAAAACAAAGCAGACGCTTGCTGACGCCGCGTGGCCAAAATATAGTAGCCTAAAGTTAGAACGCCAGATTACGGGTAAAACGGCTTGACAAATTCAAGGTCTTGATAGGAACATTGCCCAATGCAATAAAGTAGGGTCGAGTATAGAGGTTTTGAAAGGAAGAACAGACAAGACTGAAGGATTTCTAGAAAAGACTTGGGGCAATGAGAAGCACTCAAAAATGTGTCAAACAAGATACAGGAAAACTATAGACGCGTACAGAATTACCAGACCTGTTATATCACTAGGCTTTGTGTGATTTTTCCTGATCGCCAATTTATATAGCTACTGTATAAGGCTGCAATTGATAATCGCTCCTAAGCAAAGCGCATTTGTAAAAACTCCAATCCATTCAATCCAAACCAGCTGAGACCTGATTATCCAAGACTGGAACACAGGCCATGAAGCATAGGCTAAGTAAACTATAGACAAAGAAACTCTAGAACAGATGTAAACTTCACTGTCACTCCGCAAAGCCGCATAAAGGACTGCAAGTGAATTCATATTTTGTTAATATGCTACCTTTTATTTGCCCCACAACAATTTTCACCACTTTGTGATTTCTACTCAGCTTCTGAGTTTGGTGAACTTTGACGCAGCTGTCGCAGTAGTTATCTTGGCATTGTAAGCATCTCATAGTGGCTGTTGGTATTTGTCCTGTTTTCCCCTCATTCCTGACATTACACATATCGCAGATGATGATGGCACTCCCCATCTGAAGCGTAGTCTTGAACTCCAATAGGTTTTCCATGAAGAAGTTTTTCTGCAAACCATTTATTCCATCTGCTGGTATGATAAACTCTTTCCGACATAACGGACAAGGCATCTTGTCTCCAGGCATCAACTGCTCCGCTTCTGAAGTGCGTTTCAAGCATTCAAAACAGAATGTGTGAATGCATGGCAACATTCTTGGATCATTGAATACACTCATGCATATTGGACATTCTGTTATTTCTCTAAGTTGTTTTGCAGCTTTCTCTCCTGCTTCCGCCATTTCACTTAACCAGAAATCTATGGAAAAAATCAACAAATCTGCGATAAAATTGAATGACCTTTTCGAGAAATAATGACAGGTGATTATTACTGTGATTCGCAGTGGGGTGAAATACAATAGCTGTGTATCAACGTTTTTGCGTCGGCTACGTCAAATTCGATAACTGGAGAAGCTAGACGTTGTTTTGAGGTTTACTTGTCAATTTCGAATAGTTGCCATTCATTAAGGCAAAAAAGACTAATAGATTTATTACCCACAGATTAGGATTTGTTAACAGCTAATCCAAAGCCAGAATTGATGTCTAATGCGCCTCTGATTTTGCAATGCTAATGCTATCGTAAAATCAGTTCTAAAGGCTACGAGACCGTATGGCATCGGCACAAAGCAACATCTACTGAATGGTTCAAAATTCCAACTCTAAAATCACGGCCGATAATACGAATGGTAAAGGAAAAAGCGATTTCTAGAACTGAAGCAGAAAGAGGTAAAAGTCATCTTACTCTGTGTTGTTCTCTCAACAGTTTCTTATCTAAAATGGCATCACCTTAGCCTATGTGTGGTGTATGTATGCAAGTGGCAGGGCGACCCAGTTACCTGTGAATTACCTGGTTTCTAGTCATGCTTAGACTGGTTTCCTCCGCTGTGCAATCCGATAGACTTTGGATTATAAGGTCGGTGGAGTGTTTGTCTTTGAATATTGACTATGCCGCAATCTTCATATTTAACTGCCTGTTCAAGCTATGGTAACCAATGACTTCAAAACCTAATTTGGTTTCATGTAGTTTTGCTTAAAGCAGTTGAATCGTAAAACGTCTCATAAATCAAAGGACAAACCAAAAGCGATGGTATTAAAATCAGGTGATAATAGCCGTTACTTACATAGGCGCCGACTTTTGGTTTTGTCTCTGGGTGCCATTGCGTGGGTTCTACCCCAGTCCCAGTGAACATTCTGTTATATTCTAATTGCCATAGGTGACTTTTAGTGCATTTTGGGGAAAGAAAATTGTTTTCTTGTTAAGGGTTACATGGTTATAAAAAGTATATGCGATGTTGGGTATTTTTTTGTACTGCTTCACAAGTTGTGAGATTACTGGAATATAATGCAAAAAAAATTGAATTTAAGGTCTGATTCTTCTGGGTTCCAGGCATCCACTGAACTTTCTCTCTGGGTGCATTGGCACCCAAGGCTCCCAAGGAGTCGGCGCCTATGGTTACTTAGTCAAGTAGGCCTACGCCACGGATTTCCTTCATAAAATATAGGCCATGTAAGCCTATTCAATTGGCTTTCAGACCAGCTATCTGGAATATTTCTAATGCGGATGTCTACTGCTTTTGTGGCTGCTTTTTTATTCTGCCATGTGACCTTAGGAAGCTGTTCCTGTAATTTTAAAGATGCGCACAGATCAGAGACATTGTGAGGGATAGTTTCAAGCTTTAGGGGGAACGTTCCTAAGACGCACCCCCATTTTCAAAAATCTTAATATTTTCGATCAATATAGAAATAAAAATATGAAATTGTATGTGTTCATCCGTATCCATGAAAGGTACAAAGTAGCTATTCTGGAAATTTATTTGAGTAAATAAATTTTGCGTATTTCGAAAAAATCATTGTTTTTAATAAGGGTGCGTCTTGGGCATACATCTTCCCAAGATGCACTCCCGGGGTGCGTCTTGGGAATCCATGCAAAAATGAATAACAAAGACAAAGACAAATGTTGCCAAACATAGGGTCTAATTGCTGTCTTGATCTGATACCAGAACCTAGATGAGAAATAGAAGTGTAAATATGCAGAAAGTTTACTGGCAGTAATAACAAACTGCAATGTCCTCGGGACCACAACTCTCGTGGTACCACTGTTTGCATGTGGGACACAGCTGCTGCCATGGCTCAAACGGTGGTTCATTATACCGCTTGGTGCACATGTTGCATGGTATATCATCAGAGTTACTCAGTTTCAATTTTTTTACGTGCAACAGACTTCGATTGTGCCAACACCTTTGTATGCACTTTCTCAGCCTTCGGTTTCACCTTTTTCTGAGCTTTCGCAACAGCCATGGTTTTATATTCCTCACTTGCCCCTTCATGTGAAGAGTTCTCCTCGGTATTCCAAACTTCTTCGCAACACTGTGATAAGACATTCCCTCAGTCAGTTGCTGTAAAGCTTGCTTCAGCTTCTCCTCACCATATGACCCTCTCGTAGTCGTGCGTTTATAATTGCGACCCATACTGAAAATCTGTAAACACATGATAGTTCAAAATTTATGGAGTAGGCATACTAGAACAGAAGAATAGGCCTCAACAATGATAAATGGAAATAGGCCTAAGACTGTCTTCGTTTAGGCCTACTTACTGCAAAGCTTTCATATACTATGCCCAAGACGCACCCCCGGTGCATCTTGGGTAGCATAGGTGTGGTGCGTCTTGGGAATTATGAGTATTCTGGTTTATCGGCCATTTTGTCTTAACGACGCATAATTACAAAACAACTTTTACGCGGAAAAATAATCGGAATGAGTCCTCTTTTTAATACGTTTTAGCACTTTCTCACGTCTCAGGTAGTTTATGCACAATAACAACTTAAATATTAACCATGAATCTGTCAGAAATAGGTAAAATCTTACCTTTCACATCACCACACGCCAATGCACGTGATATGAACTTTTTCTTGATCAATATGCAAGCCTGCAGACATCTCAATTTATTCCCAGATCATTATATAAAAATATTTACTAGTTTAATCTAAGACTTTCCAATGAACTTTAATTATTAATTATCACTCATGTTAGCATTTCTGCGTTTTTGTCAGATTGTTTTTCTCAATAAAACGAATATATATATATCTGACGAATGTAGGCCTATGTTAAACTTTTCCAAAAATTTATAGCGCTTTTCTGTATAAACAAATATAATTATAATGATATTTCTCCGTAATAATTCCGCTTACGCTTAATAATGATATTTTAATTAATAATACAGCGTGTTTAATAATAATAATTATACGCTGTTATTATTAATATTATAATAATAATAATAATAATAATAATAATAAATATACAATTATTATTACAATTATATAATTGACAGCTTACGCGGTATTATGACACACGTTGGTAATCCATACCAACCTACAAACATTCAGAGATGCACAACGTAGCCCAAAAGACAGCATTGTCAGCTTGTACAAAGTGACTAAATTTTATTATTTACAAATAATATATTCACAGGAGTTGGTATATCAGGTAATTTTTTTATTTTTCAAGATTTCAAAATATATAGAAAGTTTGCTGCTTTCGACGCATAAGTTCAACGGTGCAGCAGTTTGCTGTCTCTTATTGCCTCCACTATTAGTTATTAATGTTTATCCTCGTTTTTGTGGCCGCAATGGCCGTTCACGTCGACCTTATTTACCAAACAGGGAATTTGTTGTGTATAATCTAGCGATTGAAGGAAATTGGCGAGTTTATTGTGTCTGACGAAGCAATTAAAAAGGTGTCTAAATAATTTAATTCTGTCCATTGTTTAACGACTTCTTAAGTGACCGACTACACGGAAAAGAGAATTGACGATTAGTAATTAATTAGTGTTAGTAATTACAGTCGGCGCCACTTAAGAGCATAGCGGATAAGTGCATAATTTACTTAGGCTACGTGCATATTAAGCTTATATGGTAGCCATACCAGTCGCGTTTTAACGCAAAGTATTTAAATGGAAGACAACTCTGGATATGTGCATATTATTATTATTAAATAAAAATTATTATTACATAAATTTGTAACGCGCGCAAGGTCACACCGAAATGTGAATCTGAGGCGCGGATAGTCAGCCGCCAGGTGAAGATGCACTTAGATTTCTAAATCCTTGAAAGCCAAGGAGAAATAGTGAGTTTTGAGCCGCTTTTTGAAGGAAGGAAGTGAAGTTGAGCTACGAGGAGAAAGTGGTAGGCGATTCCATTCCTTTGGAGCAGAGGCGTGGAATGCTCGAGAGCCCATAACTGTTCTGCATCGTGGTTCATCTAGAAGACCTGTACTTGATGATCGCAGGCAACGAGGAGGGATGTAAGGAGTTAGTAGTGCATGAATATAGGTAGGTGTGCTGGTGTTGAGGGCTTTTTAGGTCAAACAGGCCAATTTAAATTTTATTCTGAATTCAACAGGAAGCCAATGCAGCTCGTGGAGTAGAACTGAGGAGCATGTTCGTAGTGGGACACGCATCACTACACGAGCTAATAATAATAATGCATATCGCATTATGTGCATAATTCGGTTTGTCTGTTTGGCTTACCTTAGGGGCCGTCCATAAAGTACGTCACGCTATTTTTGACCATTTTTACCCCCCCTCCTCTCTGTCACAAACTGTCACAAAACTCGGACCCCCCTAAAGTACGTCACACTTTCGAACAGTGATTTCCGAAAGCAAGGCTAATACAAAAACAAGGCTTCGCAACAGCATTATTACTAGCGCTCCTAGCGAGAGGAATCGTGAAAAACATGAAAAACACATTCAGGAGATATGGATTTCATGCTATTTTGACATAAAACTAATTAAAATGTTTCAGAAAATTTTTGAAAATTATTTTTGAAGCTATGAAATTCTACTAAAAAAATAAAAAATAAAATATAAATAAATAAATAAATAAATAAAATGTGTGACGTCACACCTGGCCTGACCCCCTGTCACAAACTGTCACACTTTCTTAACCCCCCCCCGGAGCGTGACATACTTTATGGACGGCCCCTTATCTGATACTATGCCTTCCTAATTGATTTTGACTTTGGCTAATATTGGAACCTTTGAATACGGACTTATTCACAGGATATATTTTATCCTGAATTTTGTGACCGCAATGGCCGTTCACGTCTACCTTATTTACCCAATATACGAGCGTTTTCGGATTATTTAGCATTATGTGTGTCCACAGTTTAACGGCAGCTTATGACTACATAGGCCGTACGTTGCCGCCGACAAAGATTAGTTTTGGCATATTACAGCTCTTAGCATTGAGGGAAATTTATAAATTTATTTTTCCGCAGAAGCAATTAAAAAGGTGTCTAAATAATATTAATTCTGTACAGTGTTTAACGACTTATGAGTATGTAGCCTATGTATATATGTATGCATATATGTACGTATGTATTTAGGCGTATGTGTATAGGCCTATGTATATATGCATGTATGTAGGTATGTATGAATGGACGTGGCTATTTTTGTATGTACTGTTTTAACTTGACCACTGTTCGATGAGTACCATACTTAACCTTACCTTAAAAGGTTTAATCATATCGTACCTCTTCCCTGCCGTCAGAAGCGCTTATCTTATCTCACCATGTCTTACGTTACGGCACCTTACTTTTACGCTCGCTGTCTGTCTGTCTGTCTGTGTCTGTCTGTCTGTCTGTCTGTCTGTTTATATAATATTAATTCTGTTATGTAATAATCTGTCTGTTTGACCTAATCTGATACTTTACATTCCTCTTTCGCTTTGCTTTTGACTATAATAGTAAACTGAATATGGATTTATTCACAAGAATTATTTTATCTTCGATCTTTTTGGCCACATGCACCAATATGAATCAAACGCGACACCTTCTCATTGAACTAACAATTGAAGAATTTACGCATTTATTTTGTCCGAAGAAGTAATTAAAAAGGTGTCTAAGTAGAGCATAATAATATGATTTCTGTCCAGTGTTTAGCGACATTTCAAGTTACCGACCACAGAGAAAACAGAATAATTGACGATTTAGTAATTAATAATAGTAATTAGCAGTAGTTTCTGTTTGAAGACGCTGTATAGTAGCGAAGAAAGTATATCTTTTTGGCCACAAGGGCCGTTCACGTCGACGATATTTGCCCAATACGAATCAAACGGGACACCTTCTAACTAACAATTGAAGGAAATTTAAGTATTTATTTTGTCCGAAGAAGTAATTAAAAAGGTGTTTAAGTAGAGCCTAATAATATGAATTCTGTCCAGTGTTTAGCGACATTTCAAGTTACCGACGACAGGGAAAAGATAATTGACGATTTAGTAATTAATAACAGTAATTAGTAGTAATTTCTGTTTGAAGACGCTGTATAGTAGCGAAGAAAGTATATCTTTTTGGCCACAAGGGCCGTTCACGTCGACGATATTTGCCCAATACGAATCAAACGGGACACCTTCTAACTAACAATTGAAGGAAATTTAAGTATTTATTTTGTCCGAAGAAGTAATTAAAAAGGTGTTTAAGTAGAGCCTAATAATATGAATTCTGTCCAGTGTTTAGCGACATTTCAAGTTACCGACGACAGGGAAAAGATAATTGACGATTTAGTAATTAATAACAGTAATTAGTAGTAATTTCTGTTTGAAGACGCTGTATAGTAGCGAAGAAAGTATATCTTTTTGGCCACAAGGGCCGTTCACGTCGACGATATTTGCCCAATACGAATCAAACGGGACACCTTCTAACTAACAATTGAAGGAAATTTAAGTATTTATTTTGTCCGAAGAAGTAATTAAAAAGGTGTTTAAGTAGAGCCTAATAATATGAATTCTGTCCAGTGTTTAGCGACATTTCAAGTTACCGACGACAGGGAAAAGATAATTGACGATTTAGTAATTAATAACAGTAATTAGTAGTAATTTCTGTTTGAAGACGCTGTATAGTAGCGAAGAAAGTATATCTTTTTGGCCACAAGGGCCGTTCACGTCGACGATATTTGCCCAATACGAATCAAACGGGACACCTTCTAACTAACAATTGAAGGAAATTTAAGTATTTATTTTGTCCGAAGAAGTAATTAAAAAGGTGTTTAAGTAGAGCCTAATAATATGAATTCTGTCCAGTGTTTAGCGACATTTCAAGTTACCGACGACAGGGAAAAGATAATTGACGATTTAGTAATTAATAACAGTAATTAGTAGTAATTTCTGTTTGAAGACGCTGTATAGTAGCGAAGAAAGTATATCTTTTTGGCCACAAGGGCCGTTCACGTCGACGATATTTGCCCAATACGAATCAAACGGGACACCTTCTAACTAACAATTGAAGGAAATTTAAGTATTTATTTTGTCCGAAGAAGTAATTAAAAAGGTGTTTAAGTAGAGCCTAATAATATGAATTCTGTCCAGTGTTTAGCGACATTTCAAGTTACCGACGACAGGGAAAAGATAATTGACGATTTAGTAATTAATAATAGTAATTAGTAGTAATTTCTGTTTGAAGACGCTGTATAGTAGCGAAGAAAGTATATTTATAGTATTTAATATCTTATCCTGTTAAAATTTATGTAGTTATTCCTGGTGCACTTCTTGTATTTGACCGGAACTTTATTCAGAGTTGCCGGTAGAGAGTGACATGGAGAATTTCCCCGCGGGAAAACCGCGGTAAATCCCGCGGTAATGGGGACAACAATTGCGGTAATACCGCGGTAATGGGGACAACAATTGCGGTAATACCGCGGTAATGGGGTTCAATCTCGCGGTAATACCGCGGCAATGGGGAGTGAGCCGGCAAGAAACCCGGGTGATGTCAAGAACTTGAGAACTGATAAGAAGATTTTCTTATTTCCTGAAGCCTTCTAGTCAGAAATGGACAAGACTTGGTTAATACAAACTGTCGGTAAGATAATTACAGACTAATGCAGTCAGAAATACAAATATCTTTGTAAGCTAAATATGTTATTTTTTAAATTTTAATTGGTGTAAACTTTTGCGGGGAATGCGATGTCGTCCTGCGGGGATGGGGTGGGGATGGGGAGAAAACCTGCGGGGATGGGGCGGGGATGGGGACAAACCCTGCGGGGATGGGGCGGGGATGGGGAAGACTTACTTGTTGCGGGGCGGGGATGGGCCGAGATTGTCTCCCCATGTCACTCTGTAGTTGCCGGTCCATCCATCTGGAACTCTCTACATCCTCATGTTTGCAACAGTTACTCTCCTACCAAGATGCTGTCTTTTGCTCTAAACTGAACACTGACCTCTTCCAGTCTACCTAAAACTCTTAATGTTTGCCCGACTTCAATAATTATGTACGCCTACTTCCAGTGCATATTTTAACGAATTTGGACTACTGGGACAAAGTCTGCTACACTACTTTCAATGTTATTGGAAACTAATATTGAAAGTAGAGTATTGCCTGGGGCAAATCCTAAAACTACTGGGACATTAATTTTGTCCCAGTAGTTATACAGTTAACCCTCGGGCTACCAAGCTTTTTTGTGACGTTGGCTACCAAGGGGGGGGGGTGGTTACCACCACCCTGGATTTCGGGTTTGGTTTCACATATAATTTCTGGTAATATACCAATGGATTCAGCATTCAATTCTGTACAGAATGGTATATTTAGTTGTACATTATGTGAATGCACCTCGAAATTACACCTTTTTAAAGAAAGGAACCGATAATTAGCGATATTTTATATTATTGCGTACATTTTGTACTTTTTGGATAAACAAATATACGATTATGTGTGTTTTGAAACTGATCTGTGTATCCAAGATACACAAATACAGACCTACACATGTTTATATACGTATAAATATGTATCCATACATATATACATGTACATGTATGCATGCATACGTGTGCAATGCTGCATTCAGCCATTTTCACACAGATTATGCGTATTATTATTTATTTTGATCACTTCCGGTTTTCAAAAGACAAACATCTAAGTATGTAAATGTAGCCCTACATTCCCTCTAAAGACTGGTATATTTGTTTCTCTTCCAGGAAGATAAATGATTATGCTACAGACAAAAAACTATGGTGGGAGTCCTTTCATTCAGCCATTTTTCACGCATATTACGGGTATTATTATTTATTTTGATCACTTCCGGTCTTCAAAAGACAAACATCTAAGTATGCAAATGTAGCCCTACATTCCCTCTACAGAATAGTGTATTTGTTTCTCTTATAGGAAAAATAGTCAATAAGCTACAGTCGAAAAACCAGGGGGTGGTATCCACCCCCTCTGGTGCCTCGGGTATATCGGGTATAACTTTTGAATGGCGTGGGCTACCACCATGATGTTTACCTCAAAATGTGCGCCAATGAATCTGCTACAGCTACCTAAAGTGCAAAAATTATATTCCATTGGAAAACAAATTTTATGCATAAAAACGTAGGGGGGGTGGCAACCACCACCACCCTTGGTAGCCCGAGGGTTAAAATATGCACTGCCTACTTCTGAACCTTGAAAGGAGGGCGTTATCAAATTACAGTTGTCATCTATAGTATTGTATTGTAACGAGCGCAACCAGCTACGTTGAAAAGACTAAGACTATCTCTCAAATGTGGGTAGCAAGGCCACATTACATAGTTTTATACTAACATTTTTTTACAGTTACGCTTAAACGTTCGAGCGTAGGCCTAACATGATTACATCGTAACTTCTTCGTTGCCATTTGAAGAGGATCCTCGCAATTTCATTACTGGACATCATAAGCTTAAGGTCTAACAAGGTTTCCCTCTGTCTAGTTCTACTCGACCTTCAGCACTCTTAAGTAGGGACAGACGTAGACAGACACACAGAGACACAGACAGACACATAGACATACAGACACAGACAGACTCACAGATCGACCGACACAATCAGACACACAGACCCATGCAGACGCACAGACAGACAGACACATAGACGCAGACAGGCACACAGATAGACAGACGTAGACAGACACACAGACAGACATACGCATAGACATGCCTCTTCTCAGCCGTCAAAGGCAATTATCTTACCTGGCCTTGTCTTATCTTACTTTTACCCTCGCTGTCTGTCTGTCTATTTGGCTGACCTTCTACCTTCCCCGTTGATTTTGTTTTTGACAATAGGAAACTGTGAATATGGATTTATTCACAGGACTTAGTTATTTCGTTGCAAGTAAAAGTAGTGTAACTCATAATATTTTATGGATGCAGCTTGGATATAATTATATCAAGTGCTATTGTTTCATTTATGAATGAGACTTTCGTGCTAAAGATCCTCTTTACATTAAAAGTCTCATTATATTTAAAGAATTCGCCGAACCGTAGACGTTTGGTTTCTGTACAAAAAAAGTGTGGCATTGGCCTATAAAACACATGTCTACCCAAGAAAGATTCTTTTGCTTCCTCATAATAATTAATATCTGACTGATCAGAAATTTTGTAAAAGCGATGAATAAGGAACGTGAATGATTTCACTCTTTGGAAAGGTATTTCCAAGAATAACTTACGCCGAGAATAGGGAAGGCAGGTTTTGTCGGTTCAAAAATCAGAAACGTCGTCAATGCAGTCATTGTCATTATCTGTAGCCTACGTATCTTGGCACTGAATCTATCGCGTTTTAAGTACTCCACAAAGGCCTTGTGGAGTACTTAAAACGCGATATATTCTGTGCCTAGATACGTAGGCCAGTGCTTCCCAAAGTGGTGGTCCGCGGACCGGTGCCGGTCCGCGAGCCCTCAGTTGCCGGTCCGCAAAGTGGGTAAAAAACTGGCAAAACTGTCTCGGAATCAAGAAGAGGGCATTATATTTTTATAAGTTATAACAAAAACACTTATAAGGCTAGCATTTAATAGGCAATGGAGTCATGGAATTGGCTAAACATGCATTTAAATCAATTTTAATACATAATTGAGGAATTTATGTGAAAAAGATATAGTTAATAAATTAATTGAGCACCGGTCTTCGTGCAGTGGGAATTGCCTGCCGGTCCGTGACATTGAAAGTTAATTCCTGCCGGTCCGTGGCACTGGAAAGTTTGGGAAGCACTGACGTAGGCTACATTGATAATGACAATGACAAGCAGTTTTAAGATCTGCAAGTGGGGGGGGGGGTGGGCAAGGAGAAAATCGATTCTAAGGTAATAACCCCGGGCAATAACCCCGGCCAGTAACCCTGTAGGAAAATTACATCTGGTCAATAATCCATCGTGGCCAATAACCCCCGAGGATAATGATCCCCGAGTCAAACCCCGAATTCAGGGTTTTGACTCGGTGGTTATTTTCATCATTGATTGCCATTGAAGGCAATCAAGGATGATGTTCAGAATTTTCTTGGTAACTACAGAACACCAAACTACGTCCTGCTGATTAGCAACATGTTTCATGCATTGAAAATTACGAAGTGCAACAGGTTGCTGACGATTCACTTTTTGCATTCGCACTTGACTTCTTCCATGTTAATTTCGGTGCAATCAGTGACCAACAAGATGAAAGGTTTCAACAGGACATTGCAATTGTGGAGAAACAGTATCAGGGCAACTGGAACCCATCAACGCTGGCTGACTATAATAGTTGGACACTGATACTAGAAGCATCAGATGCTGAGTAGAAACGAAAATCATCAGCAAAACATTCGGTTGATCCAATGCAATATATTAAGTCACAAACCATTGTTGCGATAAAACACAAATTGTGAATAAAAGTAAATTTAACGATTCTCCAAATTCCTACGTGATACAGGCAGTCTGAAATTACAATTGTGTTTAGTTTGATGATGTCGATCATGATCACGAAAAAATTTCTGGTAGCAGAACTTTTTTAAATAAGTTGTCCAGAGTAATTAAACAAAAAGAAAGCAGAATGTGTTTGAATGTCGTCCTATCATTCATCAGCCTCATCATCTGTGGCAATACCTTCACTGGAGAGTTGACATGGTCGATTCTTCCAGCCGTCTATATTTCGAATTTCGGCGGGCGAAGGTCAGTCCGCACCGCTTGTGTCAACATCTGGCGAGGATGGACAGCTTTTCCCCTCCACACGAATTTTCATATAGAAATACACCAACGATAATATAAGCTAAAGATCAAAGGCATCTATGAACGCGAACTAAATGTCAGCTATGCTATTTCTGATGTGTTCCAACAGTTACTGTAGAGAGAAATTTTCGAATCCAAGCTCAGGAAGTAATTTCTTACTTTTTTATGAAAGAAATAAAGATAAACTATGACTAATATGTTTTAGAAATCCATGGAAGACTCTAATAATAAAAACTCTTAGATACCATCCACAGTAATGAGGTAAGATGCCACAAAGAAATTGGAAAACAAGCACTGAATGCAAAAAGTATGTGTTTGTTTCCTCTTTGAACAATTTCGCCGTTTAAACAAATTGACTTTCTTTGGCTTCATTTTGATGTGTGTGTCCACAGTTTAACGGCAGCTTATGACTACATAGGCCGTTGCCGCCGACAAAGATTAGTTTTTGGCATATTACAGCTCTGATTTTGATGTCTCACTGTATGAGTTATGTTAATTTTGACCTTAGATTAGCCTAATGTTATTTGGAAAATAGAGATCTCAATTTCGGTCGGCCATTTTGGAAAATGGCCGACCGATGATACCGGGGATAATCTGCGATGGCTAGTGGAATCATTACTACTAAATGTGTATGTTTAGACACCAAGATAATGATTCTAAGTGAACGAGAAGTCGAGATACTGAAAAATCTCAATTTCGGTCGGCCATTTTGAAAAAAGCCGCCATCTTGAATTCTAAGCGAAATTTCTAATGCATCCTCTTCCTAAAATTTTCTCTTAGGTTCCAGCTACAACTGTCCAAAGCGGCAATCCGTTTTCAAGAAATGCTGTATACTGACCAAATAGTTTGTCTTTTACCGTTAATACTATAGACTGTCATCCGCATTTCTGCACAAGCTTGCACAAGGGATGATTTTGGCAATTTCCCAAGAATCTTCCACTCAATCGGTTTATCCTTTAAGATATTCTGAAGAGGAACACAGCGAACGACGTCTCGGCATTTCCAAGTTACATTGCCATCTTTATCCGTTTCGCCGATTCCACCCCCGATGACAAAGACTCTTTCATTTTCAAGAACCAAACCAAAGTGTCTGACTCCGGCCTTGAACTGTTCTCTTTCTTGCCAAGTCTGCGCTTCAAAGTTAAATATGAAACAAGTATGCTCTCCAACTAAAATAACAGATGTCTCACAAAGTACAGCTGGCATACAAAAATTAGCGCGTGGCATTGGCTTTGTAAAGAGAGTGCATGTGTTCTCTTTTGTGTTGTACACCTGAACATGACTCACTTCTCTGTGGTACAAGTCTTTTCCACCAAAGATATAGAGTGAGCTCTTGAATGGAACACAGTTACCTGAGCTATGGACAGAGTGAACCAACTTTCCAGCGGTTGTGCATTTATTAGCCACAGTGTTGTAGGATTCAACGCTGAATAGAACCCTTCCATTTGAATCCACAAATCCTCCACAGATGTACAATACTTCATTGATAAACGCTGCGCTGTGTCTACGTCGGCCTTGAACTAAAGATGCACATTTCTTCCAACCAGAAGCCGTGTTATATTTCCAGATTTCATCATTTTTTATTCCTATTCCAGTAACGTACATCGTGTTACAGTAAACGGCGGCAAATGCTTCGAACGTCATTTCAGTCGGCATTTGTTCTCGACTTAATATTTCGTTTGGTCGACGTAGATTTATCTTCATGACGTCATTCATTATGGTCGTACCATCATTTATTCCCAAGACAAATAAAAAGTTCTCAAACTGTGAAGTGGTTTCTGTTAAGACAACGAAACATCAAATTGTAACTGCTAGTTGAATATAGGCCTATTTATCGATTAATTTTACTCATTCCTGAAGAAAATAAACAGCCCGGAATTTTTAACTGACAAGAAATGACCTAACGCTGCTTTGTGGCTCTGATTAAATTCTCGGGATCCACAATACATCGTCTCATAGTTATACAGCGCTACATCTCCATCCTTGGCTAATGACAGGTGACGAAGGCAAGCATGACATTGTGACAGATGCCTTTTCGATAGAAATGCCCAAAGAACGGCGTTGCACAGGTGTAGTCAAACGAAGACAGGAACATTGCCCAATGCAATAAAGGTTTTGTAGGGCAGAGCAGACGAGACTGATGGATCTTTAGGAAAGTTCTGGGGCAATGAGAAGCATTCCAAAATGTGTCAAACAAGATTCAGGAAAATTATAGAACCAGCTGAGATCTGAGACTGGAACACAGACCATGAAGCACAAGTAAACCGTAGAAATTTAAACTCCAGAACAGGATTGAAACATCATTAAGAGCATTAAGAACATCATAAAAAGCATTAAAAATGTATTCATATTTTGTAAACATTTTACCATTTATTTGTCCCACAACGTTGTTCTTCGATTTCTGTAAAACTTCTTTTAAATCTGTTGTTTCGAAAGTAAGCTTAACTTTGATTAGCTGATATGGACGACCAATGAATGCATCGTGATCTTTGTCTAATTCATCTGTTCTAACAATTAATTTGTCAACCGAACTGCAGATGTCACGGGCCGATCCTTTTGATATCAGTTCAGTGCAGTATGCTTCAAGACTTCTCAATATTGTGCAATATCTGTCAATTTCCTCCACTTGATTTTCCATTTCCTTCAGATGCTTTGATTTTATTACAGATAACTCAATTAAAAGCGATTTTGTATGCTCATCTATCATATCTTTGAGTTCCTGATTTCTTTTATGAATTGCATTTTCCGCATCGACTATTTCCGCAAGAAAATCTGCCTTTCTAATTTCCGCTTTCTTTCTTAAGTCTAACATTTTATCTGCATAGATCGATACCTTTGGTGAGTTACTTTGAATTGTTTGGCGGAATTCTTCGTCAACTGTATTCACATCTTTGCATTTGTGTGATGCATGACTTCCAACACAGCAAGAAACGCAGACGATTTTCTTACAGTCGGCGCAGTAGTAGTCTAGTGGTTTCTGAGTGTGTTTGCTGCAGTATTTCACAGATGAAACTGGCTTAATTTCTGACATAGTAGGCCTATCGCTCCCAATTTTCAAGACTCGGTGGTTTCTACTCAGTTTCTGAAATTGATGAACCTTGCCGCAGCTGTCGCAGTAGTTATCTTGGCATTGTAAACATCTCATCGTGGCTTTTGGTATTTGTCCTGTTTTACCCTCATCGCTGGCTTTACAGATATTGCAAATGATTTCGAAACTTCCAATTTGCAGCGTTGTGTTGTATTGCAACAGATTTTCTATGAAAAAGTTTTTCTGCAAACCATTTATTCCATCTGCTGGAATGAGGAACTTTTTTCTACACAAAGGACAAGGCATCTTGTCTCCTGGATTCATCTGCGTTGCTTCTCCAGTGCGTTTCAGACATTCAAAACAGAATGTGTGAATGCATGGCAAGACTCTTGGATCAGCGAATGCACTCAGGCATATTGGACATTCTGTTATTTCTCTAAGTTGTTTTGCAGCTTTCTCTCCTGCTTCCGCCATTTCACTTAAACAGAAACCTGTGAAATAAAGTCAACAAATTCTGCGATAAAAAATTGCGTGTCCTTTTCGAGAAATAATGTCAGGTGATTAGGCCTGTTACTGTGATTCTCAGTATACGGTGAACTAGGTTTATATCAACGTGTTTGCGTCAATTTGGCCAAATTCAATAACTGGAGAAGCTAGAAGTTGTTTTGAGGTTTTCTGGTCAATTTTGAATAGTTACTGTTCATTAAAGTAATAGACCTAAGAGTATTTTATAAATGCATCGTCGTTCATCGCTTGCTCAATAATTCTGCGTCATTGGAAATTAACGGTATCCGTTGAATTGAGCGCGCACATTTCGCCGACCTTCATCTCAGCGACCTCAATTCGCCGCCGCGAAACAGAGCTCCGACATAATTCGGCGCCATTCATTTAAGCGCTGCTTCAATAGCCTACTACCGGGCGTAAACAACACGTGTTCTTGACTAGAACTTCAAAGCAAGAACTGTTATCATAAGAGTCGCTTAAATGAACGGTTTTTTTTCATGAAAATAAAGTTTGACATTGTTATCATAAGAGTCGCTTAAATGAATGGCGGCGAATTGTGTCGGAGCTCTGTTTCGCGGCGGCGAATTGAGGTCGCTGAGATGAAGGTCGGCGAAATGTGCGCGCTCAATTCAACGTAAACCGAAATTAACGGACTAATTTAAACTGCTCTACTTTTACTTTCGATTTCATTTCTTTTTTGCAAGGCTGCTAAAACTAAATAGATTTATTACTCAGAGATTTATAATTATTGACAGCAAATCCAAAGTATTCTCCAACGTCGGCGAAACGTGAGTTGATTTGTAATGCGCCTCTGATGTTGCCAGGGCCTAGGACAGGGGGGCCACTGGGGTCATTTGACCCCAGGCCTCACTTGATAAAGGGCCTCGGAATTTCGGAATTACGGAGTTATTTATTGAAATGGGGAATTTGAATTATCATAAACCTTCACCATTAATCGCAAATGCACGACGCAAGAGAAAGCTGAAGACTTTTATAGAAAAGTTTTCAATAATATCCATTCAACGCTCTCTGAAAGTCTTTCAACAAGATTGTCAGCTATTGTAAACATCGTGGAGAATTTTTAATTTTTATGGCAATTCAATTCTATTCTGAGTGACGATCAGTTGAAAGAGGCAGCTACGAAATATACTTTAAGCCGCTTAGAAGACATATATATCACCAACCAACTTCCTTCATCAACCCGTTCTTTGATGCTATCTGGTGGGCCAGGTGCTTCTTTTCGTTGTCTCTTTTCGCTCGGAGTCTTTCGCACTGGGAGCGCCTCTGATTGGTGTTCACTGTGAGAGGCGCTTTATAAATTTATAGATACAATACAATACAATACCTGAGCTCGTTGAAGAAATGCTTTTCTCAAGGAAATATATAAAATAAATTTCAAGCTTCCTCTTCACCAAGAAATCTACTACAAGAAATAGTGACTCAAAATCTGGTCGATCTGTTTCCAAATGTGTTTATTTCCGTGAGAATTTTCATGACGTTACCTATATCTGCTGCAGATGCCTAGAGATCATTCAGTAACCAGAAAAGAACAAAGAACTACCTCCGTTCCACGATGGGTCAGCAGCGTCTTAATGGATTGGCTATGTTAAGCATTAATTCTGATATCGCTAGAACTTTAAATTATCAAAGCATTATCGATAAATTCGTGGCTTTGAAGATGCGAAGGATGATTTGAACCTTTCTGTTGAGTTTTTAAAAGATATTTGAAAAAGGCCTTGAAAATTAGTTGTGGCCCTGGGCCTCCAAATCCTGTCCTAGGCCCTGGATGTTGCAATGCTATAATGAAAACTTTCTTAAGGCTACGAGACTCTATGGCATCGGCACTAAGCTATAATCTAAAAATGGTTCAAAATCCCAACTATAAAATCACAGCAGATTCTATGAATGGTAAAGGATAAAGCGATTTATAGAACTGTGTTATTCTCTCAACAGTTTCTTATCTAATATAGCTTGTCCTTAGCCTATGTGAGGCATATGTATGCAAATGACAGGATGACACAGTTACAGTGCATATTTTAACTGTGTAACTACTGGGAGAAATGTCCCAGTAGTTTTAGGATTTGCCCCAGTAGTTTTAGGATATGTCCCAGTAGTTTTGGTGATTTGTACTAGGTAATACTTAAATTACATGTTTGTTTCCAATAACATAGGAATGACAGTAGTAGACTTTGTCCCACCAGTCAGCGGTGCAACGAGGGGGGCAGCTGCCCTGGGCAGGACTGAGTAGGGAATATAGTAGATATGTAGGCTAGTCAGCAGACAGCAAATAGCAAAAAAAGAGGCAACAAAAAAAAGTCATCAGAAATTTTGGCGGAAGTAATGGAGAAAAATTATTGGGGAAAATATTATTATCGGAGAAAAATAAATTGTTGTTGAAACCCTAGTTATGCCAGCCCAATCGAAACCCTAGTTACGCCAGCTCACTGGTCTCAGTAGTAAAAATCCGTTAAAATATGCACTGCCCAGTTACTTGTGAATGACCTGGTTTCTATGCATGCTTACAATGGTTTCCAGCGGTATACGCAATCCGATAGACTTTGGATTACATGGTGGGAATGTTTGTGTTAGAATATTGGCTATGCCACAATCTCCATAAAATTCACGCTGTCGTTACCAATGACTTAAAACCCTATTTGGACTCATGAAGTGTTGCTTAAAGAAGTTGAATCATGAAACATCTCATACATCTCCCCCCTAAGCTCCATTGAGACTAAATTTAAATCCACATGTTCTCAATTTTGTGTGCTTCATATCAACTGTAGAAGTCTGGTTCCTAAGCTGGCTGAAATTCGCGAGATGCTTGACTGCCTTCCGGTTACTGTGCTTGCTCTCTCTGAAACTTGGCTAGAGGCTGCCATGGAAGACACTATTATTATTCCTGGCTATAATTTCATCCATAGAGCGAGAACTGGGAGCAGAGGAGGAGGGGTGGCTATGTTAATCAGGGATGACATTAAGTATAGCCATGTATGTGTTTCTCAAAAGAATGGCTCCCCCAAAACCTATGAAGAATTGTTCGTTAAATTGAATCTGGGTAGTTCCTCCTGCATAGCCTAATGGGAGTCATATAAAACAGACCGCCGGGGCACGACCTGAATGAATTTAACTTGGAAATTGAGGAGCTTTTATCTAACACTCTCAAGAGTAGTAAGAAGATAATCTTAGCAGGGGATTTTAATATTGACCTTTTGAAAATCAATGAGCACAAGGATACTAATTCATTCTACAACTGCATGAACTCTCACTTACTCATACCTACCATCACGAGACCTACTAGAATTACCCCAACTTCGGCTTCACTTATCGACAACATCTTCACCAATGCGTGGTCCAAAGTCACTGACTCGTTCATAATTCCCACCGACCTGTCGGATCACTTTCCTATACTCACCTGCCTATCGCTTGATACACCCAGGAGCAGACCCTCCCGTCCTAGGGACGAGCGCCTAGTAAATGATGACAGGATAGAGGAATTTGGTATCACTCTTAGCAATATCAACTGGGATCTTGTATTGAAAAGTTGTTCTGATGGGGATCCAGATCGGGCTTATGAATTATTTTTTGAGCTTTATAAAGGAGCCTATGATTCGGCCTTTCCAATTAGGACGAAGAGTAAAGGGATAGGGTCCAAATTCAAGAAACCGTGGATGACCACTGGGCTCCTCAAATCCAGTAAAAAGAAAGCCTCTCTCTACCTTAAGTATCTAAAAAAAACATCTACTTTGAATAAAAATAAATTTGTTGAATATAGAAACAAATTCAAAGCTGTCCGAATTAGGGCGGGAAAAATTACTATGCTGCAGAATTTTGCAAACATAAAAATGACCTCAGAAAAACGTGGCAACTTATTCGCTCGATTATGACTTTGGAGAAAAAAGAAACCAATATCGAATCGCTTAAAGTAAACGGAATTCTAACTAATGACGCTGTGCAAATGGCGAACAGATTTAATAATTATTTTACTAATATTGCTTGCTCTTTAGCAGAAAATATGCCAGACCCGCCATTTGACTTTTCGACCTATATGCCTATTCCCCTGTCAAATTCGATAGGCCTCTTGCCTACCTCGGCCGAGGAGGTTATTAACATTAGTTCGGGCATACGCTTAACCCACAGTAGGGGATTGGATGACATCGACCCTTGTATTGCCACTCGCTTTCTGACCCATGTTGCCCATCCTCTTGCAGAAGTCATTAACTGCTCGTTCAACAACGGGATTGTTCCTCGGGCCTTGAAAGCTGCCAAAGTTGTGCCTATCTCTAAAAAAGGGGATAAAGATAGCGTTGCAAATTATCGGCCTATTTCGATCCTCCCGTATTTCTCCAAATACTATGAAAAACTTATGTATAGCCGCCTCTTTAACTACGTCAACAGTCTAAACATCATCTTCGAATCTCAGCACGGTTTCCAGTCTGGTCATTCTCCCTATATGGCGCTATTAAGTATGCAAGACATGATCTCCAACGCTATTGATAACAACGAATACTCGGTGGGGGTATTTTTTATCTTTCTAAAGCGTTCGACACCGTCGGCCATAAAATACTAATTAAAAAACTTGAAAATTATGGAATTAGGGGTATTCCTCTCAAATGGTTCATAAGTTATCTCGAGAATCGCACTCAAAATGTAATGTGTAACGAGGTACTTTCTGAGGAAGGGATAATTAGGTCTGGAGTCCCTCGGGGGTCTATTCTTGGCCCCTTATTGTTTCTCCTCTATATCAATGACTTAGCTCACGTCTCCTCCACAATATTCCTGATTCTTTTTGCTGATGATACAAACGTTTTTTTCTCCCATAGTTCCTGGTAAGTCTCCTTAATACCCTAAATAAAGAATTATCTAATATTGCTGAATGGTTCTGTGCAAATAGACTTACTCTTAACCTCGACAAGACCAACTTTATTTTGTTTAAGTCGCACAGGAAACCATCCCCACCGAAAAACCTTGTCTGCTTGTTGGTGATATCCCCTTGACCCAAGTGGAATCCACGAGGTTTCTAGGCATCGAAGTAGATCAGCATCTCACCTGGAAGCAGCACATTAATTATATTTCATGTAAAATTGCTAAGAATATCGGCATACTCGCTCGTACTGCTTTTCTATTGCCTGTGTCTATAAGACTAAACTTATATTACTCCCTGGTATACCCATACCTAACCTACTGCAACATGATATGGGCATCAACATATGAATCTAGGCTGTCTAAGCTAGTTGTGCTTCAGAAAAGGGCAGTACGTATTATCGCGGGAATTCGTAGTGGAGAACACACAGTTCTATAAATATAAGCTTCTTGACATTAACCAAATTAAGTGTCTTCAAATAGGCGAGTTTATTTATCGCCTCAAAAATGGATTACTCCCTCAAGTATTCAGCAACTACCTCCAATTGGGCTCTGACATTCACACTCATTTCACAAGAAACGCTAAGGCATACCGTTCTGTTAGAACCCACTCCAACATTCGTCGCTTCACGATCAAGTCATCTGGTACTTCAGTTTGGAACTCTATTCCTACTGAATTTCGCAATGCATGCAATCTCCACATATTTAAAAAAGGGTATCGCTCTTTCTTGCTTGGTAATTCGAGCTCATCAAACTTCAATGACTCTCACTCTAACCTTAGAATCGCTCACCACGAGTACAATACCGCGTTTTAGTTAAGTCTGTAGTTAAGATTGTAGTTAAGCTTTACATATGTCAATGTAATGCTCTCAGTCAACTCTGGATTCATGGATTACCTCTGTTCGTGTAATTTATACCGTGACTGTTTATTTTCCATTCTGTATCTTCATTCAATTCCATCCTTCGATTGTTTTGGTAATTCTTTACTTAGGGTGTCCCTCCTAGCGGGATTGCGATCCTTTTTGGGCCTCCCCTTTGTAGCCAATGTGTTTTACTCGTTGGTTTATTAATGTGTGAAAATTGGTTGCAATAAAAAAATACTTGACTTGACTTGACTTGATACATCAAAGAAGAAACCAAACGATGTTATTAAAAGCAGACGATAATTATAGTCGTTATCAGAACCTGGTAACGTAAGCCACGGACTTTCCTTCATGAAATATAGACCCTGTAGGCCTATTCAGTTGGCTTTCAAACCAGCAATCTAGAATATTTATAATATTGCAATATGTCCGAGCAGTAAAGTCTGCAGTTCTGTGTTCCAAGCTTTCAGATGTGGTGTTGCTGGTATTGCAGCTATCTCCGAGACTTGAAATTAGCTACAGCTATCTGCACAGTAGGCCTACTTTACAATGTCACTAATATTCATTGTTTAACAGCATAATATAATTCAGTTAATAATGTCGTAATCGTTATCGTAATCGTAATCTCCAAACTTCTAAAGCGCCACTGGAAAGCCAAGCGCAGGGCACCAACTTATTCACGAGCGCTGCGTATAGTCATAAGGGTTGTCCAAAAGAGTAGTCCGAGGGCGGTCAGAGTCCGGTTTCCAGAGGATCAAAGGGGTCAGAGTAGCTGCTAAGGTGGGTGTCGCTTAGGTCGAGAGTTTGAAGGTACAGGATCAGTTGAGTCGGGGTAAGAGTTCTTGAAGAGGAGAGACTGTCTATGATAATTGTATTGCAATATTATTTTCTCTGAGGCAAATTATGCAACAACATAATTTAATTTCTCCGGATGTGGGAGCCTCTAATGCGTTGTGGAATTTGTGGGGCCCTGTTCCCCCTAAACGATGCGACGTGTAAACTAAGCACCAAACAGAAGCTGCTTCCACTGCTATTTAAAACATTTGTTTAATATTACATTAGACAATGTCTCACCTGTGCTTGATCTTGGTCTCTATTAGAATGACTCGCTATCTCCGAATCAAGGCATTTAAAAGAAGGCGTACTTGTCAACGACCTTCGCACAATCATGTGACTTTCTGAACTATGTTTATCTGTCACGTGCTCTTGCACGTGCCTTATACGACCTTCTGCTATTCGGGTCACGGTGATCACACAGCATGTTACATGACTAGATCAATATAATTATTGCTCGTTACAGGTAGTTGCGCTTGATTTGCGGTGTCCTTTTGCCTGTGCCCCATCCTACCTGTCTGACCACTGCTGTCTAATGTCTTCTACTAGTCACTAGTGGATAAATTTTGGTTACGCTCGCGAGTTCTGCTGTTAGAAAGCGCCGGACCTTTTCGATGGTGGAGATCTTCCGTTTGGAATGGGCTTCCGCTAGAGCTGCGCTAACTGCCTCGGAACGATATGCCCATATTCTCTAAGTTGCTTAAATCTCTATTTCAAGCCGTGGCTGTGAGCTCATCTGAGCAGGCATCTGGAAGGGGCGCTATATAAATTCTCGGCATGAAGGCTTGATTTCTCCAACTTCAAAATTTTATGATCTTGTATATTCACTTGTGCAACATAAAGTTCAGCGTCAGGGTCAGAGCTAATGTAGATTCAAGGTTATCAGCGCCTTGTCGTGATATCAAATCAAGTCTTTCAGCTTAATATTGTTAATTACCTATTCACCTGCCAACGTAAATAGTTAGAAATTTAATTAATTAGCCTCAGCACGTGAGGACAAGTGGCCAATCCTCTGCCTTGCCACCCAACGTCTAATCTCAGACAGAGAAGCAGAGATAGAGGCTAAAGGCAGATTAGGAGATTAGAGAGGAGAGAGAGACATACCTTTACTTTACAGACAGAAAAACAGAGAGAGACAGCGACAGACAGACAGACAGACAGACAGACAGACAGACAGAGAGAGAGAGAGAGAGAGATGCAAAATGTACGCTTACAGTTTACTCCAATCAATAGTATCCACTGGAGAGAATTCCATTGCGAGTTTTCGTATATTGCACACTTCGATACAGTGTTATTGTGTTGACGAAGCTAAGCAGACGATAACAGCGCTATTTGAACGATTTACTCCAAAAGACGGCGTTGTCATCTTTTACAAAACTTACTAAATTTAATTTTTCACAAATATATTCACAGGTGTTAGTATGTATCAAGTTATTTTTTTAGATTTTTCAAGAGTTCAAAATAGAAAGTTTGCTGCTTCCTACGCATAATTGAACGGCGCAGCAGTTAGCTGTCTTTTATTGCCTCCACTATTACTTATATAATTTTCTCCTCGATTTTACGGTTGTCAGGGCCGTTCACGTCGACCTTATTTAGGGCCTACCCAATAGGGATTGGTTGTGTAGTCTAGCGATTGGTTGGTTGGTTTCCCAGTTTAACGGCAGCTTATGACAACATTGGCCGTTTCCGCCGGCAAATATTAGTTTTGGCATAGGAAATTGGCGTGTTTATTGTGTGGCAAGAAGCAATTTAAAAGGTGTCTAAATAATTTTAATTCTGCCCATTATTTAACGACTTCTTAAGTGACCGACAACACGGAAACAGAATTGACATTTAGCAATTAATTATTGTTAGTAATTACAGTCGACGCCACTTAAGTGCATAACGGATAAGTGCATAATTCACTTATGTGCATATTATAATAATTATTTATGGTAGCCATTCGCGTTTTAACGCAAAGTATTTCAATGGAAGACAACCCAGGATATGTGCATATCGCATAATAATGTGTATAATTCGGTCTGTCTGTTTGGCTTACCTAATCTGATACTATACCTTCCTCATTGATTTTGACTTTGGCTATAAGCACCTGTGAATACGGACTTATTCACAGGACCTATTTTATCCTGGATTTTGTGACCGCAATGGCCGTTCTCTCTCTCTCTCTCTCTCTCTCTCTCTCTCTCTCTCTCTCTCTTTCTCTCTCTCTCTCTCTCTCTCTCTCTCTCTCTCTCTCTCTCTCTCTCTCTCTCTCTCTCTCTCTCTCTCTCTCTCTCTCTCTCTCTCTCTCTCTCTCTCTCTCTCTCTCTCTCTCTCTCTCTCTCCAACCAGATACGTTTGGTCGCACTGTAGTCTGTAGACGATTCTTCTCCATCCTCTCCTGTCCTCGGTTTCTCGCAGCAACCGTTCCGTTGATAATCCCAACCATCAGAAAAATACATAGTAGTAGGCTCTATTTAGACACCTTTTTAATTACTTCTTCCGACACAATAAATTAGTACATTTCCTTCAAAAGTGCGGTTTAACTCCGCCACTGATTGCTTTCTGTCAGTGCCAGTCCCAAGCCTGGATAAAGGAGGAGGGCGACGCTAATGGTCTCTGTTACCACACAGCTAGTCGTTAAACAGAAAAACCACCACCAAAAGTGCGGTTTGCAGATGATTGAATAACGGAATTACTTTCTGACTTATGTAGTTGTCCCTGGAACCTCCTCATGTTCACAACTCTCCTACCGAGAGACTGTCTTTCGCTCTAAACTGAAAACTTACCTCTTCCAGTTCACATCAAATCCACATTTCGGTGTAGCTGCTCGTTTTACAAATTTAATTACAATAATAATGATAATAATAATAATAATAATAATAATAATAATAATAATAATAATAATAAAAATAATAATAATAATAATAATAATAATAATAATTATAATAATAATATTAATAATAATAATAATTTAAAAATTAATACTAACGGTAGCTCTCTGCCTGTGCTATAGCATAGCCTATAAACTCCGGCAGCTAGGGCTAAGAGTGCAGACCCTTTATTACTATTACAGTCATCATCAGGTGGGGGTGGGCCCGTGGCGCATTGGATAACATCTGGCACAGAGACCGATAGGTACCGAGTTCGAGCCCCCGTTGGGCGGATATGCTTTGTAGGCTGCTATTAGCGCCGTTGTATTGCAAGCTGTCTGTTCTGTTAGTAGTTAAGATTTCAATTGCATAACATGTAAATGTACAGCGCAGTGCGTTTGTCAGGCGCTTATTAAAGAAAAGATATTATTATTATTATTATTTATTATCATCCTATTATAGCTGTATTATTGTAGTTCACGGTCAGTACTCTGCGTGGTCGGTGTGGTCTGACTGCAGCGTCACATGTGGAGATGGATCCAGGGTGAGGACAAGAGTCTGTGATAGTCCGGAACCAGCCAATGGAGGGAGACCATGCAGTGGACCAGTCAAGGAAAACAAGCCCTGCCTTGTACAACACTGCCCGAGTAAAGATTCATTTTAATAATAATAATAATAATATTAATAAATAATAATAATAATAATAATAATAATAATAATAATAATAATAATAATAATAATAATAATAACGTCAGGAAGCCTTGCTGATTCTCAGACACTCGCTGGGCACTCTCAAATTAATCCACACTCTGAGATGCGCTCCATGCGTGAATCACCCAGGATTGGCAACATATGATCAAATCCTGAGGAAGGGCCTTCAGAACATCCTAAACATAGACTTTACAGACATGCAATGGCAACAATCTACCTTACCCATTGGGTTAGGTGGACTGGGCATTCGAAGGGCGTCATCGCTGGCACTTCCCGCTTTTCTAGCATCAGCCGCGGGCACCTCCGAGCTCCAGTCAAACATCCTATGCATACTGGACAGTCAACCGGATTTGCATTACACGAATCTATCCACGCACTGGCAGACAATAACTGGGTTGTCGTTGACGGAATACTCTCCAGCAAATATACAAGCCAAATGGGACAACCCGATTCTTCAAAGAGATCATTCGGAACTACTCCTTGCCACCACAGAGCTGAGCGAACAGGCACGCCTGAAAGCGGTGTCCTTCCAGCACGCCAGCGATTGGATGCTTTGTCTGCCGATTACTTCATGCGGCCTCAGGCTGAGCGATGAGGCCATCAGGGTGGCGGTTGGCCTTCGTCTAGGGGCCAACATATGCCAACCTCACATCTGCGCATGCGGCACACTGGTTACCGCTAGAGGTACACACGGTCTGTCTTGCTCTTTGGGTTTTGGTCGAGTGGCCAGGAACGCCGCCATCAACGATCTGATCCATCGCAGTCTAATCAAAGCCGG
The DNA here is from genome assembly GCA_020284085.1 of Aporrectodea caliginosa. Lineage (NCBI taxonomy): Eukaryota > Metazoa > Annelida > Clitellata > Crassiclitellata > Lumbricidae > Aporrectodea > Aporrectodea caliginosa. The sequence goes on along the minus strand of JACEVL010000428.1, from coordinate 398,246 downwards.
CTTCCCAGCGATTAAGGAGCCACGTGGCATGCTGCGCTCGGATGGTAAGAGACCGGACGGCACCACCCTTATACCATGGAGAGCGGGCCGAAACCTCGTGTGGGATGCAACGGTGGTCGACACGCTAGCGCCTTCCTACCTACAGCAACGGCCGTAGCAGCAGGAGCCGCAGCAGAAATAGCGGACAACAGGAAAAATCAAAAATACCAGACCCTTCTGGACATACATGACTTCATCCCGCTGGCCCTGGAAACTTTAGGTCCCATTAACTTAAGAGGCCTTGAATTAATCACCGAGATGGGCCGTCATCTGACAAAGGCGACGGACGAAGTCAGAGAGACAACCTTTCTGTTTCAAAGACTTTCTTTGACAATTCAGCGCTTTAACGCTGTGGCCTTCGCCGGCTCTTTTGTTGACTCTATGCCCGAGATGGAAGAGGGATAGGCCTTCCAGTTTAAAACTAGATTTTGATATAATAATAATAATAATAATAATAATAATAATAATAATAATAATAATAATAATAATAATAATAACTTTCTTCCTGTTCCAAAAGATCTCAGTCACAATCCAGCGGTTCAACGCTATTGCGTGCCTGGGTTCGATGAGGCCTTGATTTTAAGAACCATGATTTTAAGAACTCTGATTTTATAATACTACTACTACTACTACTACTACTACTACTACTACTAATAATAATAATAATAATAAAAATAATAATAATAATAATAATTATTATTATTATTATAATAATAATAATAATAATAATAATAATAATAATAATAATAATAATAATAATAAAAGTAATAATAATAATAATAATAATAATGGTGTCACGACAATTCCTCTACCGACATTTCGTCAATGACACTTTGTCTCCAGAAATTTCGTCTACCGACATTTCGTCTACAAAGTTATTTTATATTGTCACTTTAAAATGGAAGCTGAATTGATGAAATAAACTGTTTCCCTAAATGGAAGTGGGATTGATGAAAGATAAAATAGAAGCTGGATTGATTTAAATAATTTTTACCGTAAATTTATAGAAGCTGGATACCACGCTAGATGCATGGATGAAAATAAGTTTTCATTCAACAGAAGTTGGATTGATGAAAATAATCTTGTCAGTAATTAGAAGCTGGATTCCTGAGAATATATAGCACGTTTTAGCGAAACTATAAGAAAGCCGTAATGGATTAATATACACTTGTAGACGAAATGTCGTTAGACGAAGTGTCTGGAGACGAAGTGTCGCAGACGAAGTGTCGGTAGACGAATTGTCGCGGAACCAATAACAATTGCCACTGGATAATATCAATAATAATAATAATAATAATAATTATAATACATTCTTATAATTAATATTCAAGTCCCAGAGGGATCCTGTATACCTCGGGGCAAAAAAAAAAAAAAATAATAATAATAATAATAATAATAATAATAATAATAATACTACTACTACTACTACTACTACTACTACTACTACTACTACTACTACTACTACTACTACTACTACTACTACTACTACTACTACTACTACTACTACTAATAATAATAATAATAATAATAATAATAATAATAATAATAATAATAATAATAATAATAATAATAATAATAATAATAACATAACACAATCAATGACATTATACACTGCTCCCTTTCGAAGGCAGGGATTCCATCAATAAAGGAACCACCAGGTCTACTACGCACGGACGGCAGAAGACCAGACGGCCTGACAATGATCCCATGGCGTGGTGTGTAATAACTTACTTTTGAAAATATGAAACGAAATTATTATTATAACATTTCCATCGCTCATCCAGCTTATACTGTAATATAATTTCATCGCTTATCGAACTTCAAGTGTCACTGCAATAATTTATCTGCCTCAAAATGATTTACGATGCTAAAGTACACAATAAGAAAACAAGAAATAAGTTAATACATCAAACTTCATTCAGACTTCATTGTCTGAAGAACTTTCGGCAAAGTTCTTCAGACAATGAAGACGCTGAGTCTCGGTAGCTTCAGTGCCATGCTATGAATCGATTACTAATAACATAAAAGTAAGTAAGTATTTTCTTTATTGAACCAACTGCAATACGCATTCTGGTGTACATACATCATAATAATTATATAATATGCATTCCTTTGGTTTAAATCCTACCTCACTGACCGCACGCAGATGGTTGTCCTTGGAGACTCCAGGACTGAGTGGGTAGGGGTTAAATTTGACGTTTCCGGGGTTCGGTACTCGGACCTATCCATTACATTCTCTTTACTGCCGACATCTCGCTCTTATTTTCTAAACACAGGGCGAATGGCCATCTTTATGCAGATGATACCCAGGCTTTCGTTCATGGTCCATCATCTGATCAACTATCACTAGTCCGTTCTATTGATTGTCTTGCTTCTGATCTTCACTACTGGATGTCGACTAACCGACTCTGCCTAAATGCTGCAAAGACTCAGTTGATCTGGTTTGGGACTAGACAACAGCTTTCCAAACTTGACTTTCATTTGCTAACTGAGAAATTCCCTGCCCAGTGCCTACACATACTCTTCTAGTAGGGAACAACCGGAAATCGCTTCGGCCATTTGCCCCGGCCGGATATCGGGTTTTTCGGAACTATTCGCCTCGGCAAATAATACCCACGCAAATACCTACAATTTTTGGAATTCGATCAATCTCAAGATTATAGTTACAATTTACAAATAAATTATGCAACTGAATGAACCATTACTTCAGTTTATTTCTTCTAGTCCACTTCTAGGGCTTGAACATTCTATCTTCTTTTTAGTTAAATTAATTTTATTTCCATTTTTATTTGAGTTTTGTAACTTTTGTTTTGACTTGAAGCTTTCAATTTTTACAGTTTCACTGTAAATTAAACTTTTGTTTTGCTGCTTAATTACGTCTTTCCGAATGGAAGTTGCAGAAGTATTCTTGTTCAGATTTTAAAAAGAATAGAACATTAAAAATTGAAATATTTGAACTTTGAAGTGTGTTTGTATTTTTAACTATTTTATAATATGTATGTTGCCAAGTGTTCTATAGAATAGATCCATCACACAACGTCACTTGCTTAAGTTGCTCGTCTAAAAAACAATCACAAAATAAAAATGTATTAGTTACATCTTTTTTTTATTACATGTTAAAAAAACTGTACTCGGTTCATACCCGGATCCGGCAAATAGTACATCCAAATACTCGGATTTGCTACCCGGTAGAAAATGTCTACCCGGTAGTTCCCTATCTTCTAGTGTCCGTGGCCTGGGTATCTCGCTTGACTCCTCCCTCACTTTCACGGAGCACATATCTAACCTCACTCGCTCCTGCTTCTTTCAACTGAGGCGTCTCAGAGCCATCAGACGATCGGTCTCTCCCTTTACCACCATAGTACATGCCTTTATCTGTTCCCGACTTGCCTACTGCAACTCACTTCTTATGGGCCTCCCGAAACAGCGTCTTGCTCCCCTTCAATCGGTCTTAAATGCTTCAGCTAGGCTCATAGGCCGACTCCCTCGCTTTTCGCATATCTCTACATATATGCGTGATGTCTTGCACTGGCTTCCTATCACTGCACGCATCCATTATAAGATCCTCTTTCTAGTCTCAAAGGCACAGCTGAGCAGTGCCCCAAAGTATCTTTCTGACTATATGCGAAAGCCGTTATCTGCGACCTCATCTCGTTCGTTGCGCTCTGCTGATTGGCTAGATTTTTTGTTCTAGACTAGAACTAAGACTGCCTTGGCTCAACGCCGAGCATTTGCTGTGGTTAGTCCCTCTACTTGGAATAACCTTTCCCCCTGATCAAGGGCTAAACTATCAACTAGGGTTTCCTCTTTGGTCTCTCGTTCTTTAAAGACGTTTCTTTTCCCCAGGGGTTTTCGTGCTGAGAGCGCTTCTGAATAGTTATTCTAAGAGAGGCGCTATATAAATCTTTAGATACAATACAATTCAATAATCAATATGAATAAGGCATTCTTTATGGATGTTAGGATTTCAGCACTTGAAGCAACCATTTATGGAAACAATTAGGAACCGAAATACTGAAACTATGCCTGCCGTTAGCCCTTTCCAGCCCGACTTTTTCGGGTGTACCGCGTCATACACACGTAAAATAAGTAATAACCACCAAAAAATAAATTTATTGCAATTTATTGCACAAAAATGGCCAAGGATCCATTTGGACCCAACGGGAGTTCCCAGATCAGTCCACACCCGTTTCTGTGCAGTCTACAGACCCAAAATGCTTGGGTCCAATTGGACCCATGGGTTGGAAAGGGTTAATCCATGTTATACATGGAACAGCACTTCATTCAACCAAAGATGGAAATCGTTCTGACCTTAATGCAACATCAATTGGCCTTCTGAATCAGTTATGAACAATGGAAATAATTTGTATGCCCTAAAACAATATTTTACTGAGATGTTGTTGTTCTTCATTTTAATAGGTGTCTGAAGTTCTTTAAAAAAGTGCATGAAGTCGAACAACATTATGTTGGAACTTGTCAATGCAGTGATTTGAGAAGGTCTACATCTCAATGGTCTACATCAAATACAGCATTACAGTGGATATATTACAATTTTACTATCATCGATTATTTCTTCATAAGTTATCATCGCTACTGAATAATAACGCAAGAGCGTGCTATTGTACGGTTTATTGATTGGTTTCAATGTTTCATCACAAAAGATAATTGTTTTCCTTGTGACTAATTTTTGTACTGTATCACAAAGAAATTTAAATATTGACACGTGAATTATGTGAGAAGTTGCACTTGCATCAACCAAAGAAGAAGTTATCCCTAAATGCATCTTTTTTCAAATGGATACTACTCATGCTGAAGAAAAGCCATTGAAATCCAAATTATGTGAAGAATAACTTAAAGATTCTATAGTGATTTATAGAAATACATAAGAACCAATACTGACGAACAACCACAGCAGCAATAACTTCAGAAATCATATGGTAAAGGTGAAATTCTAACAGCTCGTATAAGTAAACATACCAGAGAGCAACCATGCAAATGCCAGTTCTGTGATAAATTATTAACTGAAAAGTACGTTGGTTGATGGTGCATAAAGAAACTCATAAAGGTGAAGAACCATACAGGTGTGAGATATGTCTGAAGACATTCCTTCAAGGTAGTCATTTGAGAAAACAAACATTAAAATCAATACTGGAGAAAAACCATACAGATGTCAGTTATTTCAGAAATCATTTACTCAAGGTTGTAATCTGAAAATACACATGAGAACCCATACTGGAGAAAAACCTTTCATATGCCAGTTATGCCAGAAGTCATTTGCCCGAGGTGATGCTCTGAAGAGTCACATAAAAACTCATACTGGAGAGAAACCATACAAATGCCAGTTTTGTCAGAAATCATTTAGTGAAGGTGGTGATCTGAAACCACACATGAGAACCCATACTGGAGAGAAACCATACAAATGCCAGTTATGTCAGAAGTCATTTACTCAAGGTAGTCATCTGAAAACACACATGAGAACACATACTGGAGAAAAACCACACAAATGTCAGTTATGTCAGAAATCATTCAGTGAAGGTGGTAAGCTGAAAATACACATCAGAACCCATACTGGAGAAAAACCATACACATGTCGGTTATGTCAGAATTCATTTAGTCACAGTGATGCTCTGAAAAAACACAAGAGAAATCATACTGGAGAGAAACCATACAAATGTCAGTTCTGTCAGAAATCATTCAGTGCAGTTAATAAGCTGAAAATCCACATGAGAACCCATACTGGAGAAAAACCATACAGATGTCAGTTATGTCAGAAATCATTTGTTCAAGCCGGTAATATGAAAAAGCACATGAAAACACATAGTGGAGAAAAACCATACATATGTCAGTTATGTCAGAAATCATTCAGTGAAGGTGGTAAGCTGAAAATACACATCAGAACCCATACTGGAGAAAACCCATACAGATGTGAGTTATGTCAGAAATCATTTGCATATCCCGGCCATCTGAAAACTCACATGAAAACACATAGTGGAGAAAAACCATACATATGTCAGTTATGTCAGAAATCATTTACTGATGGCAGTAACCTGAAAAGACACAAGATAACCCATACTGGAGAAAAACGCTACAGATGTCAGTTATGTCAGAAATCATTTGCTCAAGCATGTGTTTTGAAAACTCACTTGAGAACCCATACTGGAGAAAAACCATACAGATGTCAGTTATGTCAGAAATCATTTGTTCAAGCCGGTCATATGAAAAGGCACATGAGAACTCATACTGGAGAGAAACCATACAAATGCCAGTTATGCCAGAAATCATTTAGTCAAGGTGGCGATCTGAAAACGCACATCAGAACCCATACTGGAGAAAACCCATACAGATGTCAGTTATGTCAGAAATCATTTGTTCAAGCAAGTAATTTAAAAAAGCACATCAGAACTCATACTGGAGAAAAACCATTCGTATGTCAGTTTTGTCAAAACTCATTTGCCGATCATAGTACTCTGAAAACTCACATGAGAACTCATACAGGAGAAAAAACATACATGTATGAGTTTTGTAACAAAGGATTCACGCAACTTGGAAGTCAAAAGAAACACAGAAGATCTCATTTGTCAAAAAGCATGCATCATGATTGTAATGAAACTACAAGTTCTCATGCACGAGAATGTCTTTGCAGTAACAATATCAAATCAACTGAGGATGGAAAACCTTTTATCGAAAACTCTTTTGGATGTGGTATATGTGGTGAAATGTTTGAAACTGAGATGGAATTTATAGAGCATTGTTCTAGCCATCGCTTTTCTCCACCTGACGACTTATTTATTGACCTTTGCTGACTACTAGTTAAGATTGAGGAAAGATGAAGACAATTTTAACGGTGATGCAGTACCGAGATACATCGCCTACAGACAACTTCTCACTGGCTGTCATTTTGATTGCAGAACAGTTGGGCATCTAACATTCTGGTGTAGGGAATTCACAAGGTTTGCCTATATTCACAGACGAATGGAACTCGGCGTTGAGGAATTGGCGGGCTGGATGAGGTCGAACCGTCTACTTCTAAATCCCAACAAGACAGACTTACTCTGGTGTGCGACGCGTAGGCGACGTGGTCAGCTGAGCAGTGTCCCTCTGGGGGGTCTGCGGGGTGCAGTTGCCGCAGTCTGGTGCGATCCGTGACTTTGGAATCTTGCTCGAGTCAGACCTGCTGATGACGGGTCACGTAAATCAGTTAGTGGGCAGATGCTTCCGCCAGTTGAGGCTAATCAGGAGCTGCATACGTTCACTGCCTTTCGAAGCGGCAAAAACGGCGGTTGTCTGCTTCATGGTCACTCAGGTTGATTGTTGCAACAGCCTACTGGCTGGCGCGCCGAAACATCTGCTCGACAGACTGCAATCCGTCTTGAATTCAGCAGCGAGACTAGTGTGCAACCGAAGAAAGTATGATCACGTCACGCCTCTGCTTCGTGACGTGCTGCACTGGTTCCCGGTGCAGTATAGAATAGATCACATACTTGCCCTACTGGTGTACAAGTCCCTACATGGTATGGCACCGGAGTACCTAAGAGCATACTGCATCGGCGTGTCGTCATCTAGGTCGGGACCCTCTTTGCGATCTGAGGCGCGCGGCGATCTGAAGGTATGAAAATGTAAAACCTGCTTCGGGACCGCGCATTCTCTGTTTCTCGACCTAGGTGTTGGAACAATCTTCCACCTTCAATCCGTTCAGCAACATCCTTGGAGTCATTTAAGTACAGACTCAAGACACGTTGTTTCAAGTTAGCGTTTCTTATTGTGTCAAAGCGCCCTTGTAATGGCATGTGCCGTGTTACGGCGCTGTAGAAATTGTCGTATTCATCATCATCATCATCATCATCATCATCATCATCATCATCATCATCATCATCATCATCATCATCATCATATGTGCTTCGTGTCTAAGGTTTCAAACTACGTGTCCTTTTTCATTGCATCACTGCAAAACACTTCACATTTGGCTGAAGATCAAAATGGTTTATATTATATGTCCATGGATGTAGTTAAGTATTTCACTACGAGTTCCATTCTTTGAAAATTTGACTGTTACGTCTTTAATCTAACAACATGGACATCAATAATTCTGCAGAACTGGATAGTGTACGAGGCTGTTAGCTGTGCAGCATTTGTGAGACTTTATTAGACTATTCTTTGCTGTTTATATTGCATTTGCATTTTTCGTGTATTAAGGAGCAAAGACTGTTAGCTTAGTATGCTTAATTATATTAGGTGCAGGTGTTATATTTTTCATTAAGAATTTTGATTAAATGTAATCAATATTAGCAACATTCTCAATTGTTGTTGTTTTATAATTTCATGATTCGCTTAATTGTTAGCCTCTAAGTAAGCTGCATGTCATAAATTGCACATGGTTATAGGGTAACTTGGGGTAATATGGGCCCAGTGGCGTAAATCATGGAGGGGGGCAGAGGGGACTGTCCCTCCCGAAAAAAGTTTTGACGGGGGGGGCAGTGTTGACTGCCCCCCCAAAGTTAAACATTTTTTCTAACAATTCTCAGAGAAACTCTCGTCTGAAATGTGGCTCGGAAGGCCTCTGTTTATTACAAAGAAGACTAGCATCGCGCTCATCCATCATCTAGGGTTGTACAGATTACATCCATCAGCTCCAAGGCTCGGTTGTCGCTTGAAACATGATCTTGTGTAGCAAGTTGCTTGGCCAAAAAATTCCTCATGCCTAGGGATTCCAACTTAGTCATCTGCTCTCGAGCTAGCCGGCCTGTAGCATCATATGCCTCCTCTGTCTCTGTCTGTCTCTCTCCGCATTTCTTTCTTTGTGTCTTTCTCTTTATTTAGTCTAGCACTGCATGTCGGCAGCCACGCACATACGATCAACGGTTTAATATCGTTGTATTATTGTTCTTCATATTAAATTTGGTCTCAGACCTCAGGCTCAAATCGAGAGCAAGACCAAGCCACTGTTCACTGTATTGAGAAGTCGTACGATGGATCGTAAAACAGTGACTTAGGCTGAATGACAACATCAGAAATTATGCTACTCATTTGGCATGGGCTCCCCAAAATATTTTATACAATTAGTGTTAACTCAATCATAGTTAGTAATGAATAAACAAGGCTCAACTGGAAACTGTTCAAAACACTAAGGCAATGACCTATTTATTAGTCCACAACTGGGGTGGCTTTGGGTTGAAAGATAAGATTGCTTGGCTCTATTACAAACAAGATCACAGCAATTCAACAATGTCATATTATTAGACAACCTGTCATTAAGTTTACATGACTTGTCAATCTCACTTAACAGATCAGAACTTTAACACTCGGATGTAGTGGTAGCCTACAAGGCAAACCACTGGGTAAACCCGTAGTTTAGGTTGGTAAATTATTTTATATCGTCAAATTAGAATGGAAGCTGGATTAATGAAAAAAATTGTTTCACTAACTGGAAGTGGGATTGATGAAACCATTTCTGTCTTTAAATAGAAGTTGGATCGATCGAAATAATTTTTACCGTAAATAGAAGCTGGATTGATGAAACTAAGTTTTTAATGCAATAGAAGCTGGAAGAAGCTGGAAGAAAATAATTGGTTTTTTAAAGTAGAAGCTGGACCCATGAGAATAGTTCTTTGCTTAAATAAAAGATCCATTAATGAAAAATATTTTGTTGGTTAAATAGAAATTGGGTCATTTTTTCATGAAATGGAAGCTGGGTTGATTAAAAAAAATTCTTCATGAAATGGAAGCGGGATTGATGATAGTTATCATGGACATAAGTAGATTGCTTACTTACCAACATGAAGTTCGGCATTGAAGATATTCAAATTATTTACCAACCTAAACTGCGGGATTACCAACCACGGTAGGCTACAAAGTTTTCATGTGTAGCCGTAATAAGAAAAGGGGCAAAATCTACATCAAGTGGAACTGCTGAAGGGCTCCATTTTTCATGCCTTCTACAGTAACTCTGAAATGAAAAACTGGTTGTAATGTTAAGTTTTGCAGCAATGTAGTTTTGCCCTGAAGTCAGTTGCATTTATTTATTTCGTTGTCTTACCGCTCACGAAGTTCGTGTTTTCTTCCAGAACTCTTCGCCCCTCTTTGCCGCAACTCGGCTTTCAACATTTCTAGTGTCCAATTTACGTATTTATCCATGACGGAATTAAACTTTATTACTAACGCTTAGTTATCGCTCATAAACACAACACAGAGTCCTCTGTTGGAAATACGTATACAGGTTACTAATAATAGACTGACCGCATTCATACTGTTCATGAATATTTATGAGCGCCTTGAGGTCAGCCAATGGGAGCAGAGGATTTTCTGCTTGCGTTGTACAATGCAGGGGTTTGTAAATACGCAGCCCGGGTCCTGTAATTTCATGACTTCTCCCAACTTCGTAAGGTATACCCACTGCCAAAATTTGAACTGGGTGGGGGGGGTTTGACAATTTCTGAGATTTTTGCTGTTCTACCTATAAACACCGAGGGGTCAATATGACCCCTGTATACTGTATAGGCCTACTTGCATGTCAGGACTCAGGCTACACATTTCTTATTTAGTCTATTCAATAATATTATAGATCACAGCTAACTACGTAATCAAAATGTGAGAAGATAGGAGATCAGGTGAGAGGAGAAGAGATCTAGTTAGAGGAGGAGAGATAAGATGAGAGGATAGGAGATCTGGTGAGAGAAGAGGAGATCTGGCGAGAGGAGAGGTCTGGTGATAAGATAAAAGATATGGTGAGAGGAGAGGAGATCTGGTGAGAGGATGTCAGATCTGGTTATAAGACAGGAGAACTGGTGAGAGGATCGGAGATCTGGCGAGAGAAGAGGAGATCTGGCGAGAGAAGAGTTCTGGTGAGATCATAGAAGATCTGGTGAGAGGAGAGGATATCTCCTGATAGGATATTTTGTTATAGCATAGGAGAACTGGCAAGAAGAGTCCTGGTGAAAGGAAAGAAGATCTAGTGAGAGGAGAGATCTGGTGAAAGGATAGATCTGGTGAGAGGATAGGATATCTGGAGAGAGAAAAGAAGATCTGGTCGGAGGGGAGATCTGGTGAGAGGGGAGGGGAGATCTGGTGAGAGGAGAGGAGATCTGGTCAGAAGAGATCTGATGAGAAGAGGGAAGATCTGGTGAGAGGAGAGATCTAGTGAGAAGAGAGGAGATCTGGTGAGAGGAAAGATCAGGTGAGAAGGATAGAAGATCTGGTGAGAGGAGAGATCTGGTGAGAGGATAGAAGATTTGGTGAGAATATATGGGGAGATCTGGTGAGAGGATAGATCTGGTGAGAGGATGAGATATCTGGTGAGAGGATAGGTGATCAAGTGAGATGAGAGGAAATCTGGTGAGGGGAAAGAAGATCCAGTGAGAGAATAGGAGATCTGGTAAGAGGATAGGAGATCTGGTGAGAGGAGAGTATCTCCTATTTTCCCATTCCAATTTACTTACTACACTTGTTTATGCTTATGTAATTAATGTTAATTAATAGTGTTTTTGTCGATTTCGTTGAATTTGCAATTGAATTTGCATTATACACTACATGTATATGGGGAACTTATCTGACTGAATCTATGTCTAAGTCTGCTAAACTGGTGCGTTGGGCTTTAGCACTGCAAACTTTTGATGTAGAAGTTAATTATAAGAAAGGACGATTAAATGTTGTAGCAGATTGTTTATCTAGATTATAAGATTGTTTATTTTACTGTATTATATAGTATTAAGTTTATTGCATAATTTAGTACATGATGATTTCGCAAATTTTTAAGTTTAATTTGCTCAATCCAAAGAAAGGGAAGGAGGTAATGTGAACAAGTGTTTTGCATATATAATGAGCACAGGTGTTCTTTAGGTTGATATATATATATAATGTGTATCGATTGTTAAGCGTTTTAGTCTTAGGCCTTAGTTGCGCTGTCGGCTCGTGGGCGCTTGGCCTAAAGTAGCCTAAACATTGGCTGACGGTAGATTGTTTTACACGTGCAGTTAGCGCGCCAAACTTAGAAACTGCTGATGACAGTGAATTTGAACTATACAGTGTAGTACAGTTGTTTTAAGGCAAGAGTTGAGTTGTTGTTATTAAACTGTGTTTGAAGTAAGAAAGAAACATTCAAAGAACTGTGTCAATTTAATTCTTAAACAGTTAGAAGACGTTGAGCAATTTATATGTAGAGATAAGGAAAGTTCTTGAGGTAGGTCACAACTAAGAAAGAAAAGAGTTGGTGACAATCACCATCACCATCACCATCACCACCATCATCACCATACCATCACCATCACCATCACCATTACCACCATCATCACCATCACCATGACTATCACCATCACCATCACCATCATCATCACCATCACCATCACCATCACCATGACTATCACTATCACCATCACCATCACCATCATCATCACCATCACCATCACCATCACCATCACCATCACCATGACTATCATGCTCCATCACCATCACCATCATCATCACCATCACCATCACCATCACCATCACCATCACCATCACCATCATCATCATCATCACCATCACCATCATCATCATCATCATCCACTTGTTGGTAGCATAGTTTCAGTTGAATTGTTTGCATAACAATTCCTATTACAGACGAAGACGAACGTTGAAACATGAGATAAAAAGACATAGAAAAAACGAAGAAATTCCATAGAAACCTTTTAAATCATAAAGATGGTAATAAAATAAAGGTGTTTAAAATGTGACATCGAATGACACCGTTAATTTTATGATAGCGGCTCAGTAGAAGTTAGTAGATTAGATTAGATTAGATTAGATTAGATTAGATTAGATTAGATTAGATTAGATTAGATTAGATTAGATTAGATTAGATTCCAGATGGTACGTACCCTTGGCAATGGAGGCCGTCAACTGGTACTGTAGGACTTCTCGACTGACGTCGAAGTCAATGGAGACGTCATCCGCAGTCAACCGTTCGACGAGGTAGGGCATCTTTCCATAGTCACGGTCATAGGAGATCTGGTGATTCCAGGCATAGGGAAGGGAGTGACCGTCCACACGGAACAACCGAGACGAATGGGCGTAGATGGAACCTAACGTAACGTAACGTAATTTAACCAATTGAAGCAGGCATTTGTATGTATTTAAGTGGTGTATCAATCAATCAATCAATCAATCAATCAATCAATCAATCAATCAATCAATCAATCAATCAATCACTCAATCACTCAGACAATCAATCACTCATTCACTCACTCACTCACTCACTCACTCACTCACTCACTCACTCAATCAATCAATCAATCAATCGATCAATCAATCAATCAATCTCATCGATCAATCAATCACTCACTCACTGAAAAATCAAAGCTCACTCACTCATTACTTAAGAATCAATCAATCACTCAATCACTCAATCACTCAATCAATCTCAATCACTCAATCACTTACACTCAATCATTACTCACTCACTCACTCACTCACTCACTCACTCAATCAATCAATCAATCAATCAATCAATCAATCAATCTCACTCACTCACTCACTCACTCACTCACTCAATCACTCACTAGGCTCACTCACTCAACAATCACTGCTCACTCAGTCAATCAATCAATCAATCAATCAATCAATAATCAATCAATCAATCAATCAATCAATCAATCAATCAATCAATCAATCAATCAATCAATCAATACATAAATACATAAATACTTTATTCAGGCCCGCCGAGAGGGGGGGCAGGGCAAATGCCCAGGGGCCCGGCGACTTTTAGGGGCCCGGGCCGGGCCCGTAATAAACTTATGATATATATTATAATTAATTAGATATAAAAAGGTTATGATTTTATGCCTTATAAAATATTAAAATATACAGTGGCGTAACGGGGGGGCCCGGGGGGTCTCAAAATGCGGCCTGTGTCAATTTTCTTTATGACAATTTAACGGAAAAGCAAAAAAAAAAGGTCATCAGAAATGTTTGCAGAAGTAAGAAATTTTTTTTCTCACAAATTCTAAAGATAGTTAGGGGCCCGCCGTGACTGTTCTGCCTAGGGGCCCGGAATTTCTGTCGGCGGCCCTGACTTTATTGGTCCAAGAAAAGAACGTTACAAATCCTGTAATTGCATTTTTTAAGAAATAGAAATACTTCTTTGTGGGTGACAAAAGGAGGACCTGAAGGGAACTAGGTTTCACTAATTAGGGCTTCTTAATTACCAACTACGTGCCCAAACTTTGGTATGCCTTCTATCAGCCAAGTCGAGGTATTTAGCACAGATTGCAACTGACATGTATGTATGTATTGTATTGTATTGTATTGTATTGTAACACTTGTTATAGCGCCCTTTTCAGATTCCTATTCAGAGGCGCTCCCGACTACTGCGCGGACACTGAATCGGAGTTTCACGCCGAAGCGCATGAGCAATTGCGAGTGAAGGACTTGCCCAGGGTCCCTACGCGGGTCCCATGGCGTATGTATCAGTGCGTGCATGCATGCATGTACATGTATGTCTGCATGTACATTGTACAAGGCACTCACATGTGACTCTTTATGGCCGTATAGAAACACATATCTGAATAATGATATAGCGTCTATGTTAGTTCAGCCCCGGTCAAGGAGCGACCTATCTGAGCATGTCTACCTGGTCCAGTCTGGATGTAGTCCTCGGTGTAGGGCAGAACAATGACGTTGGCTTTGTCTGGAAGGATGGGAACATCTCCGCTTAGGATGACGTCAATCTGCAGGATTCCGTTGCTATCTACTCCCTTTGCAGAATGCGTCATCTTCAGAACCTCGCCTGTTAAGAACGCACAGTAAAACCAGGTCAGTCTATATCTGTACGTGTTGATTGGTGCTGTTAATTAGTAACGTCGTAGGTAATGTGCCACACTAGTCTAGACTGGTCCAAACTTACATGGGGAAATAAATTTTTTTCAACATATGCTGCTCCACAAGGCTGCCCCTGTTACACTTGACTAGAAGACTCTGTGTTGAAAAAATTGAAGAGATCTGAGCATGTTTAGAGGTCGCTAGGTTTTGACACTTTTTGTAGAAATTGTAAAAATTGCACATCTGACGCGTTAATAGCTTCATTATGAATTAATATAAGCACCCATGAACACCAAGCACCATCTTTCTAAATCATGATCAATATGCCAACTGTATTTAAGTAACTAAAAGAATAATAAGCTTATTTACAAATAAAACACTTTTTTCAAGTTCTTTCTGATAGATAAACGGTTGTTGGCTTATAACTAATTTTTAAATTTTGCATGCCACCTTTTCATCACAATTCGCTTCATATGCAATTGTATTGTTCAATATTGCTCTGTATGCTGCTAATTTAGCGTGATTCGAGTACTCTTTTCGTCTGTGAAGCCAGCCTTGAATATGAAATAAGCTTACAGCACATGTTTTTTCACTTTCTGCAATAAAAGCTCGTACGTTACAAAACGGCAGCTATGGTGAAACTGGCATCAACAAGAAGTTACTCACAATGTTGTCTGTTGCACATCTGACGCGTCTTCTGACAAACACTTTCTTGGGTCTGGACTCCCAAAAATTGGGCAATCCTGAGGAATTTCATATTTCATTACCAGAATATAGACTATAGCATTTGGTGAGGCCACGAAAGCAACAATAGTCGCTGCGTTGGTAATTCGGGAGGAGGCTAGAATCCCCGCACAGTGTGTGTATTCGGGTGCTCGCACACTGTGGAAGTTATATGAACACAAATTTTTGCTGATTCAAGGAGTTACAGTTTGAGTTCGATTTAATTAACTCTTTCAGTCATCATCTCCGCTATTTCTTCGAAGCGTGTCACTGAAGACATCGAGGCTGCTCTGGTAATACAATCTTATTTATCCACCTAATCCGCTATCCATGTAGCATCTGGACAGGAAATCCTTCGACCACCAGACTCCACTGGAAGAGTATGTCACAAGGAGATCTTTAAAACTGCTTGATCTTTTTACCATCCAGGGTCAAGAACAACCCACAGCCTTCCTATCAAAGTCCTTTACTCCCTGACCACTGGACCCTACTTCCCAGTCGATGAAGGCAAATGTCAAACTGTTGATGGTCATCAATGACTGCGCAGAACGTGGAGTGGCTCTGATCCATTCTTACAATGTTATACTAAGGATGAGTCACAGAAACAATACTTGCTGCAACTTGTCTCCAGTCATCGGACAAAATTTTCTGTTCCAACAAAGGCAAAATGAAATAATAGTAGGTTGCGGGTTTTCCAGCACTTCAATGACGGGATTTATGCAGACTGGATTACTTCTTTAATTATCCAAAATTATATTTTATTGCAAACGTAATGCAGCCTGACTAAGCAATAACACTGCAGTATATATTTCTAAATTGGGCTGTTTATTTTTCAAAATAATAACTGACTTGAAAATAATTTATAACCGATTTGAAAAAAATCAAAATTATACATGTTTTTTGACAAGTTCATACTATAATATGATTATGGCAAAAAGTCGAAAAACATAGCGACCTCTAAACATAATCAAATCTTTCCAAAATTTTGCATACAGACTCATGTTTTCATGTGTAACAAGGGCAGCCTTGTGGAGCAATGTATTTCCAACTTTTAATTTTTTGGACCAGGCTAGTGCCACACGATGGTGCACCAAAACCAATCGAGATCAGATTATGATGGCGATGGTGGTGGTGGTAATGATGGTTATGATGATGTTGGTGGCGATGATCATGTTGATGCTGATGATGATGATGAAGATGATTTTGCTGTTGGTGGTGTTGACGATGATGATGATGGTGGTGGATATGATGAGGTTAGCGGTGATGACGATTTTCTTGTTTGTGGTGGTTATGATGATTATGATGACGATGGTGGTGATGCAGATGATGATGATGATGAAGTTCGTGATGGTGGTGGTGATAATGATGATGATATTGGTAGTGGTGATATCGATGATTTTACTGGTGATGGGGATAATGATGATGATGGTGATAATGATGATGATAATGCTTGGTCATTGGATATAATGGTACTTAAGAAATGCACAAGTAATAATAAGAAATTAACTATAATAATAATAACAACAACAATAACAATGGAAATAATAGTCTTATATACCTGTAGCGAATGACACTTGGACCTCCCTTTCGAAGTTGCCCTGTGTCAGCGTGTACCCATTCACGGCCTCTCCAACCTCAATGGCCGTTGTCCAATAGATGGGCGTCAGTATAGAAACAAGAGGCTGAAGATGTCGACCTGAATTTCGGAAGAAAAGAAGAAAACAATGAGTTTCTAAATACCATTAGTAGTCGAGTAGTTTAACGGTTTAAACACTGAATACTCGATCGTAATCGTAATGGCCAAACTTCTAAAACGCCACTTGAAAGCCAAGCACAGGGCACTAGCTTATTCACGAGCACTACATAAACGTCTCGATCCATGCTTCTGAGGAACTCCGCCGCTGCCCGTACTCTGGTGGTACCAGGTCCAAGTCTGAGTAAAGAAGGAGGGTGACGCTAATTATCTTTCATAGGTTTGTTGAAGGAGGGGATACTGAAGGGTGTCCGCACTCCTAATTTGGAGGTCTCGAGGGTGCTTCAAGGTGGATATCCCGAGGTTTATGGGATAGGTTTCGTATTTGGGTACCTTACCTGTGACTTTTTAAACAGCAGGAAGATACTGAAACGCAAAGATCCTTGATGGAGCACAACATGCCTGGCAATGACGCATACGCATCAAGATCTTAAACTCAATATTAGAGCTCACTCTAACGAATCTCCAATGTACTGCCTGATTCCTGTATAATATTATGGTAAACATTCTTTGAGGAGAAACTGCAATTTCCTACCAATCTGTCCCGGAATATCGACGAAGATTCCGTTGATCCTGGTTCCTGTTCCCGTCCGTGAGATGTTGGCGTATATTTTGGCGATTCCGAATTCCTGGTTGTTGATGTTGCCGATGATGTTGGCAACAGCGCTGTGAGGCATGTTGGCTGAATGAAGAAAAGATAAGGTACAATGACAACAACACATAGGAGACTCGAGTAACATAGCTTAATAATTGGGCATAGGCAATGATATTAATAAAAATAATAATAATTGAATTGGCTGAAACGCAGCCGTTCAAAACTGCTCTAAACTGCCTCCGGACATTAAATTCCCGAATGAATGAATGAATGAATGAATTATATATTTGTGCTCATGCAAACATTTATTTTAATTTATATTTATACGTGAATCTGTTTATTTATTCAT